>CM057000.1:118564837-118867337 GCA_029891345.1 Dryococelus australis | reverse complement strand
TGTGTTGAATCAGACAGCGATGAAACCATCATTCCACCAGGGCAGTGCCAACCAGAGTCCGACGATGGAATGTGCATATTCTGTGATTCGAAATTTTCGAACGACTCTAGAGGAGAAGTGTGGATTCAGTGTTTCAAGTGCAAAATGTGGGCCCATACTGAATGTGCAGACCCAGAGAGCAACATATATTTGTGTGACTATTGTAAACCCAACTAACTGCCAAGTGTAATGATGCCTTTTTGTATGAACAAGCTAGTATTTGTTCCTAAGATATCGTATGACCATTTTGAGAACTCAGTTCAAGGTTGTGAATTGCCTCACATTACTACCTGATTCTCAGGCTCTCGAATATCGCCTTCAGCTGACAAAATTACATTTTTGGTTGGACTATAGGGTACATGATATTTATGTCAACTCAATATATTACACATTAAATTCTGCAAAGAATACAAGCTCAATTAATGTAATGTGTGTATTGGGAGTGTCCCTAGCTTCGGGAATGTAAATTGTATTCCATATTCCTACCTGCTCCTCTACAGCTAAACTAGTATTTTAACATTCCCTCTACTAAGTAAGTACATGTTTTAATCAGTGATAGTTTATGAAGTGTTATGCCAATACAATCGTGACCAAATAAATAGAATGGTTGTAAGAAACTGCAGTCTACGTAAAATACAAATGATTAAATTCAAATAAATATTTACAAGAATATAGATCACAATTGTTAATTAGTGGCATTATGTATTTTTCATACTGTAATGGGAAAATAAATTATAATTTAAATAATTACCAAAGTATCCATCCATCAAGGAATATCCTGATTACTCGCACTCCCCCTACCATTCACGGTCTCCCCCCTCTCCCACACCCTCAGCATCCCAATCCCTTTCAAAGTACAATAACTTGAGCCACTATTAACAACAATAAATCCTAAAGAGTTCGTTTCCTCGCACAATGAAGAACTTTTACAACCGTTGCTTGAAACTGACTTCTATAAACAAACGTCTGGTTTGGTGCTAGAACCAAATATCTTTTAAGAGAATACTGGACAGCTCGCATATACTGGCAAGACTAACTATATTGGTGTGGTCCCACGGAGCGGTGAGATGAATGCCGTATTTGGTAGAACATTAGCACTCATTGCGGAAACCAGTGAAAACAAATAGCGGAGACAAAGAACATTGGAAGATCCTCGATACTAGTTGACAGAAACTGCTCACTTGTGGAGATGAAAGATAAGAATCCTTTTTTCTTCAAAGATTAATAACCGGCAGTAACGTATGCAATAAAATTGTTACATTTAGTTATTTTAAATCAATGAATAATATTTCGATCAGCTATGTTAGTTTGTATATGTTATTTGTAATAGTCAATATTTAAAGCACCTTAGACCAACTATTGACTGTCCTGCCATCCCCAGATTCTTTGCACCCTAAGTGGTAATTTAGTTCGCCTAGTGTTAGGTTTTTATGATCTTGTTCGCCTATTCAACCCAATCGCAAGCATTCAAGTCACCCATGTGTGTTAATGATAGCTATTGATTTATAGTCTTTACAGAAATGCTGAACGAGCGGAGGTTCAGTTACATACTACTAACTTTCTCGCCTGTTATAGAAAAATATGTCCACGTTATTGGAACACTAAAAATTAAACACTATGATGATCTTGATGAGGTTACCATAAAAATAATACAACACTGCATGCTTCTTATTGTAAGCCCCTTACATATTTGTGTAATATGTCCCTAACTAGGGGCATGATACCTGATAGGTTTAAAAAAAAGGCTAGAATTTTCCCCTCGATAAAAAAGTGATAAAACATGTACTGTTAATTACAGACCCATCGCCTTACTATCCGTTTATCAAAAATATTAGAGAAGATAATCTATAACCAACTTGTACATTTTAAGCAAAAAAAAATCTCTCATAGTCAATATTTAGATTCGTAAGAAGTAACTTCATTCAACAGACGCTATTAGGTTTTGTTCACAAGATAACAAATGAACTTGACACTAAGTTGTATACTACAGGTATATTTGCTGGCATATCAAATGCTTTTGATTGTGTCAATCATAATGTTATCCTACATAAACTAAAATCGTATAGTACCGAAAATGAAGAAAATGATATGTTCAAATATTATCTAACAATCCTAACAGGCCCGCCCCGCCGTAAAAGTAAAAACCGTTGTTTATATTACAGATAAAATAGCAGATGTTATTGTTGGTGTACCTCAAGGTCATTCTTAGGACTAATACGTTTTTGTTGTTTAAAAATGGTTTCCGATGGATACTGCAACTATGTTTGTATATGACACAACATTAAAACTACAGTCCGTGAAAATAATAAATGGTTTTGTAAGAATATGCTAAATTTAATTATTAGAATCCCATTTAATGTATTTTCTTTTAAAAAAAATCTTTTAATTATATGACTCAAAGGTACAAATAATCTTCTCGGATTAGTTACTGATCAAAACTAAGAATGGAAAATCCATACTTCAGCACTCTGCTAAATCTTACCTCATTTAGTTCCGCAATACATTCAGTAAAAAAAAGGTACGTTTAGTAATAGCTGTCTTATCAAGTTACTATTCAAATGTACATTCGGCTTTGAAACACGGTATCATTTTATGCGGCAAGTGTGCCAATTATAAAATAATTTTTAAACTCAAAGAGAGTATTTATAATAAATGCAGTTTGTATAAAACCTACAAACTCGTGCAAAATTCCTTTTTCAACAACTTAAAATATTAACACTCCCTTCGCCATACATTTTACTTTAAGAACTATACAATATACTAGAAACAGTGCTGTACATAACTATAGCACCAGTAACCACTCTAAATTTCACTACTTTTAATATAATACTGTATAATGTGCAAAAAGTCCTTACCAAAGTCGAATAACATTGTTAAATATTCTTCCATTGCCATTACAAACAGTCAATAGTTCATGCTTCACTAATTTAAAAAAACATCTCAAATTATAATTGACAAAGATGTCAATTTATTCTGTGGGGGAATTTTTTTAACACCTAAAGCAAAATTAAGAATGCACCAAAAAATGTTTGTTATCAGAATCACCTTATTTTCTCTATATTTTTCTTATATGTACAGTAGTACTGTAATACATGTATACAAACCCAGTGTATCTGTATTTCTATTTATGAAGTCTTTATATTTGCATCTGTGGTAGTAACTGTATTGTATGTAGGTATGAACATGTATTTTAATATTTAATGTAGGACAAGTTATCTTTCATTGTGAAAACGAAGACATTGGATAATGAATAAATAATAAATATACTTCTGTGATGCCTAATTATTACTTGATTATTTGATGAAATGAAGAGGATAATATTTCCACTACCAAAATAATTTATGCTTACCATTCAGCTTTAAATGTATGAGAAAGATTGTTTTGATTAGAGGGAAAATTATTCCTCATAGTATGGTAAGCCACAATCACCCGTCTCTCTGGTCGTGGGCGCCAGAAAGAAAGTGGTGTTTGATTCAGGAGTCGCGTTCACCCCACAGCACACCATTTCACGCGCGCAAGATTACTCTTTCATGTGACGTTAGCCAAGCAATGTCAAACAGAGAGCGGTTTATCAGAGGTTGGCCTTGCTCAACGGGCGTGCTGTGGTTCAACAGTGCGCGAAATTCTTTCCAATTGATTTTTTTTTTTTTTAACCCTTCCTGGCAGTGTGTTAATCGCGCTCGCGCGCACACGCGTTCACTGTGGAGTGCCAGATGCGCATAAATGTGTAGCTACCCTCTGTGGTAGTGGAATACCTGCTCGTTCTTCACCACTCGACCCCACCATCTACATCCACGTGTACGCCTCCAACCCCTCCCTAAATTACGTACACAGGTACACACAAGCTCTTGAACTTGGCGCAGCTAGCCATTCGGAAAAAAAAAAAACCCCCACAGTTAAAATAACACGAGGTTGCAAATGCATGTTCAGCATAGTTTCTGTGGGGAACAGAATATTTTAACCTCATCGCTTTTTTTTTTTTTTTTTTTTTTTTTTTTTTTTTTTTTTTTTTTTTTTTTTTAAGGAAAGAAACAAACCTTGTTTAAGGGCCGGCTCGATCGACAGGAACAGCATGCGAGATACAATGATTTCAAAGCAAAATTGTAGGTCTCATTACACAGTCAGTTTATATGATTATTCATTAAATCAAAAACCACAACACACGTTTTGAAAACGACGAACGCGCTGCAAGACGAAAACAATATTTTCGTTACTGAAAGTCCGTTACATCGCAAGTTTAAATATCGAATCCGCTGTACGTTACAGGCTATGCAGTTTAATGGTTTAAAAATGGTGTAGCGAACTCCGTTATTATGAAACAATGAAAAAATGTTAGTGGTTGGATAGCTGTATTTCTTATAGTTCTTATAGGAAGGACGCGACACGTCAGGACGTAAACGAAATATTCCCGAAGCAATGGGTAATGGGGTTGGCCGTCGTGCGCGAAACGAGAGGGGGGCGGGGAAGTAGGGCGGGCTGGCGTTGTTGCCACGTCTGTCATAATGGCCGACTGCACGGCCTTGAGCAATTACACTCGGGGTGCGTCTGTAATCCCAGCTACGCCACAAGAAGTTGACGGCCGCGCGCGAGTGTTGCATGTGCGTTTATCAGACAAACGATACACAATGGGGAAAAATAGAACGTAGAAACAACTGCCGTTATGTAGCAAAAGGAAGTCTGTGAAAAGGAAAACGCAGCTAAATTTGCCAGTTGTGTATGCACCGTACTAAAAAAAAGTTATAATGTCTTTAGGTAAAGAAGTGCGAAACAGCTGTTGCAGGTTTTATGACGAGTCAGGTGTGCTGCGACAGCGCAGTTACAGTTACCATATATGAAACAAAGCACGAGCAGGCCTACTTTGTTGATGTACTGTACGAGTATTGATGTTAATTATTTTTGTGTAATACAACAAATACATGTAATGTAAGTGCAATTAGGAAGAAAATAAGAACAAATTATGATGTATGCATGGAATTTGGTACTAGGGTAGACTTAATCATAAGGATCCGTAGGAAAGTCCGAATTATCAGAAGCGGTAAGGAGGTTTCATACTCACGGCAGTTTTATTCAGTATGGATGTTTTTCACAAAGCGACAAATAGTTTCATAAGTTTATTGCATGCAACTTTTAGTTTTTGACAAACGTCCACATTAATGTTTGAGTCAGGAAGTTCAACAAGACGGTAGGTGGGGGGGGGGGGCGGTAAGCTCAGTAAACAACTAAAAGAGCTTGAAAATAAAACGAATTATATTACTTTCGATGTTCCTGCGAAAAAAAAATACCTTCCGTGTGTTTTATTAATTTGAAACAAGTTATGTAGGTAGTATGCATAAAATAATAATAATACCAGATGTATGCGTGAGATTGTCCGCAATAAGTTAACCCCACAACCAATATCCGACGCCCGTAGCCAAGCAAGTGGGAACGGCTATCTATCAAACGAGTAGTAGGGAAATGACAATCGACGCACAAGGGGATCGGGGATAGGATTCGGATTCGGCCCGGACGCCATATCGTTATGTCACCCGTCCGTCATCTTTGACCCATGACTCTTGTCCTTGGCCTTGATCCCGGTGACCTCTAACCCCAAAATATTCCTAAAAAATTCTTCCAAACTAAAATAAAATTATTACAGAAATTTAATTGAAAAATTGTTTTAAAAATTATTTTAAAAATTTTTAAAAAATGCTTATAATATATTTAATTTAAAATACCGGAAATATCTGTAAAAAAAATTATAAATATATTTGTTGATACAAACGTGTTTAAAAATTGTTTAAAAAATTAATTAAAAAAACTTTTTGCCATTACCTCCACATTGGAAAGTGACTCAATCAAGTAGTAGCGTTCAACCCCGCCATATTGGTATGCTCTCACTTTGTTGAAAGAAATATTTTAA
This sequence comes from Dryococelus australis, assembly GCA_029891345.1. NCBI lineage: Eukaryota > Metazoa > Arthropoda > Insecta > Phasmatodea > Phasmatidae > Dryococelus > Dryococelus australis. The sequence goes on along the minus strand of CM057000.1, from coordinate 118,861,399 downwards.
AAAATCTTATTAAAAATGGTAAAAAAAATTAAAAATCGTTAAAAAATTATTGTTAATAATCGTTTATAATCATAAAAAATGTATAAAACGTTAAGTTAAGCAAACTTACATTTCCGGTGGTAATTAGTCTATTTCGCGCCATCCCCTCCCCGTCACGTTCATTCCCTCAATTACTAACTTTAGTTCGACTTCCAGCAGACGACTGACTCCCTCGCCTCGCCGACGGCAGCCCTCACAAATACTCATTCCACTATCTTGATTTTTTCGTTCCTCATTTGTTTCTACATTACTGGACGCCGCCATATTGGTAGGGGAGCACAATCTTGGTAGGTGCGTCCGGCTGCAATCTTGGTAAACGATCATTTGTTTTTTACTCGTTCGTCTGTACTATTATATAAAGAGGTAAAGTTTGTTTGTTTGATAGAGGTAATCTCTGGAACTACTAATCTGATTCTTATAATTCTTTCACTATTAGAAAGCTACATTCTTCCCTATGGAAATATGCTATGTTAAATTTAAAAAAAATTGAAGAATTTCAAAATTTGAGGGGAAAATGAGTTTCTCGACTGCTTCCTAAGCATCCTCTGCCCCAACTGCAAGGCCGATTGTTATCACTCTTTCACTGTTAGAAAGCTATATTCTTCCAGATGGTCACAGGCTTTGTTGAACACAAAAAATAAAATCCTTGAGAGATTCAATAAATTTTGTGAACCAAGTCGGAGAGAAATGAGCTACTTGTCTGCTTTCTGAACATGCTCTACCAAAGTACAGGGGCCAGAGAAGGCCCAGTGGCTAGAGCGATTCCAAGTGGGGCCGCAGTGGCTTAGTGGATAGAAATATATCAAGTGGAGCCGCAGTGGCCCAGTGGCTAGAGCGATCCCAAGTGGGGCCATAGTGGCTCAGTGGCTAGAGCACTGTGAAGTGGGGCCGCAGGGGCTCAGTGAATATAATTATATGTGGGGCCACACTGTTGATAATGAAAAATGCTTTAAATCGGTGTTTAAAAATCACTCTTGGATTTAAAAAAAGTACATTTAAAAGTTTTTTTTATAAATGCTGATAAAACACAGTGTCAGTAAAGTTAGTGGAGATACAGTGTAAAGTAAAAGAGATACTCCAGAGACCACAAACAGATATATTACATGTACGAACGTAATTGAATTTATAAAACGAAGGAAGTTTGTGCACCTCAAGTCAGGCTGCCGTAATTGTCGTCTCTAGGTATGGATGACAGGAGGTATTCGCAACATCCTCATTTTTCGCAGAACGCCTGACCGGAAGCACACGTGCGAACCGCAGAGGCCAGCCAACCGATGCAATGGCCGCCAGAGAGATAGAGGACTATGTTCCAGAGACAGCTATCAAGGCTTGAATATTTCACACTTAATGTCTAGAATCCCAACAGACAGCATACTAATTTATCATGTAACACGTCGAGGAACCTTCGCCCCAGTCGAGAATAAGTAACGACAACGCTTGAGCCTTGGTTCACATACAACACCCTAGCCAAAATAATTATACTGGTGGAGACATGCGAGATTGACACGGTGCAATACTTATGCGAAGCTGTACAGCAACAACAAGAGAAACTTATACAAGGCACAGTACCGGTAAGAAAAATATGGCGCAACACGTATGAAATAAATTATAGGCTACAAACGGAACAAAACATACGCGACTTTACCGATGGGACAGACAGAGAACATACTGTATCAAGGCAGGCGGCCGAGCAGTTTCGGCATATCAGTTACCTCAAAGCGTGCCACACTTTAGATCTCTTTTTCACGCACGCTGCTTACCCTGGCAGTATTGTTTTTTCGGCCGATATCTGAAGAATGCTCTGGATTACTGACCTCGTCCCTCAGCACAACTCGGGGTGTGATGAAACCTTCGAGATGGTCAGGACCGACGCTACGTAAGTGTGACAGGCCGTCGGAGCTGATGAATGGCTGATAGACAAACGAGCGACGGGAGAACCAGCGGACCAGCGGAAGGGGAGTCTGCGACAGTGTAGGTATATCGAGCGGTAGAGTGTGCGGCTGGCAGGCGGGACCATTGAATATTGCACTCACTGTTAATTAGAAAGAGTAAAAGTGACGACAGCTAATTGATGTTATTCATAGCAGCAGAGTGAATAAATTAGAAATTGAACTTAGTTTCGTTTATTATTGTATTATTAAGTCCTCCATCCATTACAAACTCGGATAGGCCCCGCGGGCATTTCGTCGCATGTTACAATACCAATGAGAAAATTGTACACAGTGCAATACTGGGAAGACAAATGGACGAGAAAAATTATACATTACGACGAAAATAATATCTTAATTACTAAACTCATTTATGAAAAAAATAGAAACGGAACAATACTGGGATGACATGCAGGCATATAATACATGTACAATATTGACGGGAAAAAAATTATACACGTTACTACTATACTGATAGAAAAAAAGCAAAACATTCCAAACACCTTTAAAGCTGACGACAGTCTCCACCCCGAACCATGCTCTTTGTATATATCCTCTTTGCATTAAACCGCCTCACGCTGACGCACTACCTATAAAAATACGTGCGCTAATTCGTCCGATATAACATAACATGGTAAAAGTATGTTTGCCAAATTTTAAAAAAATGCAGATATTCCCCAAAAATTATATGTAATTTACTATAATATATGGGGAAAAGTAATATATCCTAGATACGTTAATTCAGTAGTAAGATACAGATGTGTACAGCCCACCACAAACGGTGGACTGATGCTACCACCTACGATGGCAAAATTAATAAATACAGAAAGAAATGCTCAGACAGTCACAGAACTATACAGACAAGAATGAAAAATGTATCGCCCTTAACCCTTAACTACGGAAAATAACTAACTAAATTTCAATATCAATGCTGAAAAATATTAATACACAGGAAAAAAATGCCCTGAGCAGGTACAGAAGTACGCAGCGCACCAATTATCAAAAATATTAACACACAGAATTCAAACCAATCACGAAAAAGAATACAAATGTTAATAAATAAATAAACAAATGTTCACACAGGCACAGAACCTTACAGACGTTAACGAAAAAGGTATTATTCGAAACCCATAACAAGGAAAATTTCTAATAAATACAGAAAAGGTAAAACATCCCATACGCTCAGCATGCTCCACATGGTCCACCTCCATCTCCACCTGCTCCGCATATGTACAGAAGTACATAACCCAACAACAATGAAAAATTTTCAGTACTAATGACGAAAAAATACTAATAATTACAGAAAAAAACTCCGCACAGGTACAGAATAATACATTCCACCAACGCTGAAATATATTAACACAGAAGAAACTGCTCCGCACAGGTACACAAAGAAATTGCATAAATGGTCCACCTCAGCCTCCTCCTCCTCCTCCTCCTCCTCCTCCTCCTCCTCCTCCTCCTCCTCCTCCTCCTCTCCTCCTCCGCCACCACCGCCTCCTCCTATTCCTCTGTCTACGCACGCTCCGCATAGGTATAGAAGTACGTAGCGTAAAAAAAAAGATGCAAAAATTTCAGGGCCAATGCTGAAAAAATGAAGGACCAGCGACGAAAAAAAATAACAGTCCCTTCCATGTTTAAAATCACTACGTTAGGAGATTTAGTTAGCAGGAAAAGATATTCATATGGTTACACCGCGTATAACGAAATTTCTAGCTCCCAGTGTCCGCATATAAAAACTGTTTTTGCATGCAAATAATGTATGTATAGTAAGTTTTACGGGGGGGGGGGGGATGTTATAGGCTTCCATCAGGAGACGCTAGCGCAAAGTTACACACACAAGTACAAAACTATAAAAAATGTTACCTTCAGCAAACAAAATTTCTTTATTTTCATATATTTGCGTGCGCTCGCTCTGTTGAGAGATATATCTGATCCGTGGTATCTGACCCACCCTTTCCAGAGCCACACCACATTGATACACAACTTTAGCCGAATGAAAAGTAACATTTGAATATGTGCCCCCTAATACAGCACTTGACAATAGTATTCAACATTTATGAATTCTGCGAACTAAAAAAAGTTTTATTCCCGAGATGCCAGTCCACCATGCAGATTTATACCACAATACGAATTCCAGAAAAAGACAGACACATACAGCTCCCATTCACCGCCTTTCAACATTTTCGAAATATATTATTACTAAAGACTTCAGAAGTACAAAAATATTAGAGTATATTGAAGTCAGTGCATTACCGAGACCACGAAATTTTATAGTTATTTTCGAATGATAGAAGAAAATTAATTCTATGTACGAATCTTTTGAAAATAAATTGTGGTACATTTGTTTATTTTTTCGTATAAAAATTAGATTTAAATAGTTAATTAATTGCGGTGAAACCAAACATACTTTGTGATACCATGAAACTAAGAAATAAGAAAAAAAATCTGTACACACACACACGAGCGCGAAACCAAATTACGATAAGAGAAAACAGGCCACCCATTACAGTAACAGGGGAAAATGGCCAGCAATGAACTTAAGTTAATATACGTCATGCTCCGAACAGTATTGCATATTTATATCTCCGAATGGATGCGATATTCCGAGGTGAAAAAAAAAATCCCAGTATTTTAATAGGAAATGTCAATGTTTACACACCACTAAAACAAATTAAATTTTAGTCCTCTCTTATAATTTTTCCTAAAATTACAGAGTACCCGTCATAATACCAGAGCTAAATACCGATTCTAAAATAATCCCTAATTCATTATGAACCTGCAGATACATATGCACGTTGACAATATTTCAGCTCATACATGGAAGTGTATCACATACACATACTAACGATATATTTTAGAAAGTTCAGAAGCGAGAACTAAATCACCCATTATCGGTGTTCAATTTTGTGACAAATTTTGTGCACCTCCATCTCACACAGATAAGAGTTCTGATGCTTCCTAGCATACTTGCGCTCCATCAGTCCATCGTGATGCCACGAAGACACAAAATCTCGTAATATGCAAGTACATAAGCAATATATTAGCAAAAAATTATCTTTAATACTCATGTTTGCACATATGATGTTTATTTCAGATGCAAAATTATAAAAGTTGCAGGCTGCAGGAGTGATATTTCAGGCCAGAAGGCCTACTGCAATCTGCGAAATTATGAGGGTTTGGGCTCATCATTTTTATGCTACTCCCATCATAAACAGCACTCCAGGCCCATTTCCCAACGATGACCTCTTCCACGATGACGCAAAATAGAAGGTTCATAGCGACGCGGCGGCTAGAGCTCCCGTTTCCCATGACGAGTACACACACAGCATCCTTTCTTTTCTACAATTTTTTGCTCAGAAGGTTCACCTCAACACCAGCCCATTCTTCACTCAGATCTTCGCCCTTTCATTTGTCAATAACATTCCTCCTTCCTAAAACTATTCCTAAAAAACGAGATATCACAATCAGGTAGGTAGGCAGGCTTTAGGTGCTAGATCCTTGATCACATTACCATGCAGTTATATCTTCAACGGTTTCTTCCAGACAAGTTCTTTGCTCACATATAAATCATGTTCAGACTTAAAGCAGACAACTGACTCCTGTTGTCAGACCGACCCTTCACAAAACTGATGCATTGGCCCATTGACTCCTAACGACCCCGAAATGATCCCAAAATCAATTCTACATAACCCCTGATTGCGGTGCTGATTGCGGTGTGTACGACGCTGACTGCAGTTCGTGCGGTGCTGATTGTGGTGCGTGCAGTGCTGATTGCTATGTGTAAGGTGCTGATTGCTGTGCTGATTGTGGTGCATGTGGTACTCATTGTGCTGTGTGTGGTGCTGATTGTGGTGTGCGTGGCTGATTGCATTGCATGTGTAACTGATTGTGGCGCTGATTGCGAGTGGGGTGCTGATTGTGATCTGATTGCGATTGTGGTGCGAGCATGTGGGTCACAAGTTAAAATTAATTCCCCCATAAAATGTATATGTAAAATTAATATGGGAGCACTCTGAGAAAACACACACTCATTCGCCCCAGAAGAAAACACGCATATACTTTCATAACAATATATTATTGAAATATGCTTGTTGGCATATATATATATATATATATATATATATATATATATCTAAATATTGGAATTTAAATTAGTTTTATATTTTCATACTTATACATAATTATGTATAAAATACAATAAAGTTAATTTTATATTCTCATATTAATGTATACTTAAAAGTACATATACTTACTGTATGTATAAAATAAATTGAAAATAATTTTATATTTACACACCCACACACACATATTTCAAACCACATATATATCACACACACACATACAGCTGTATACGGCTATAAATAATTGTGCATAAAATAAACGGAAGTTATTTTATATTTATGTATTTATATACATACACATATTTATACATAGCTATACATAAATGTGTATAAAATAAATTGAAAAAAACTTGTATTCACATATTTATACACCTATACATATCTATATATGACTATACATTATTATGTATAAATAAATTGAAAATATTTTATATTAACTTATTTTATATAGCTCTACATAATTAGGTACAAAATAAATTCGTGATAATATTCATATTTACATATTTATATATAATTATACATAATTATTTAATAGAGTAAATTGAAAATAATTTAATGTTTATATATTTATATATACATAATTATCAGCACGTTTTTGTTCTGGGGCGAACGAGTATGTGGGTTTTCTCAGAATGCTCTCATATGTTTTTCAATATAAATTTTATGGTGGAAGTTCTTTTGTGAGCACGAGCTACGCCCTTTAATGTAAAAGATACGACTGCTTTTATAGAGTGTAAATTGATAGTTGACATTCTGATACCATGAGATTAACATCGATTTGGAAGTGCTCACTCATAATATCTTGAAGCCCTGCCTTTGACCTCAACTAACATGGAGCCACGACCTGCATCATTGCTACCTGGTTGTCGCTAGTGCCGATTCTGTGATTGAGTTTTCACATATGGCCAAAATGGTTGTCGGTATGAGAGAACGACCTGTACGAAGTGACCTTTTCGTGCGATGAAGCATTACGACATTGGTCCCATACAGTTTGTGCCAGGCGATAGATTGAAAAACATACCGAGATCTGCAAGGATTCGTCTAATGGAAGTCAGGAAGTGTTGCCGTCAATACCTCTTGCTGTATCGGTGGGTACCGATTAGAAAGGTGATTAGTATGAGACAGTTATTGTTGAAGACGGAATGAGTGCAGTAAGCATGGTGGGGGCCTGCCATGGTGCTGCACTGTTCAGTACAAAATCTAAGTTATGCATCGAACAATGGTGAAGCGTGGTGGGAGCCAGATGTATTTCTAGCCACTTTTATTGCAAAATTCAAATAAAGTGTACCCAGGAAGCGATTTAATATACTGAGGGACCTGGATATACACTTCTTAAAGCAAGATTATTAAATAAAATGTTCATCTTTCAGCCTTTGGAGGAAGGACTACATAGCTTTATTTTAAAATTGGGGGCATTTATTGTAACTTTTGATGCACATGCTTGCATCGCAATCAGCAGCACAATCGCAATCAGTACCACAATATGCACCAAATGCACTACACATACCACAATAAGCACCACATGAACCAAAATCAGCACTGTAAGCACCACAATCAGCACCATATGCACATCAGCACCACAACACCAAAATCAGCACCGCATCCACCACAATCAACACCTCATGCACCACAATCAAGGGTCATTAAAGATTGTTATGTGTCAATGGGTCGTTAGGTGTCATTAATGGGTCATTATGGGTTATTAAAAGGACATAAACGGGTCATTTATGGGTCATAGGTCATTGGGTTTTGGGTCATTGGTCTTGGGTCATTGCGTATTGGGTCACATGTCAAGGGTTTTTCGGGTATTCGTTGGAATTTTTCGGAAATTTTTCTCGAATATTTGTTTTCAAGGTCGTTATAGATCATGGTTCAAGGTTTAGGTTACTTGCATTCAGTACGGTGGTAGTAGTCTGTAGCCTGATTTGCTTGTTGACTTGTATGCGTTTTTCTCGAGTTTTTGTTTTCAAGTTATTCAAACTCATGGGGTCAAAGTCACCTGCACCCAATATTGTGGTAATAGTCTGTAATGTAATATGCTTGTCGATTTACATGCATTTTTATCGGGTTTGGTTTTCAAGGTCATTCAAGGTCATGGATTCAAGGTCAAGGACACTGCATCCAACATGACAGCAGTAGTCAGTAACATGTTTTGCTTCCTGACTTTTATAAACCTTTTTCTATAGTTTTGGTTCCAAGGTTGTTCAAGGTCAAAGGTTCGAGGTCATGGTTACTTGCATCCAATATGGCGGTAGTAGTCTGTAATGTCATATGCTTGCTGACATGTATTTTACTCGTGCTTTTATTTTCAAGGTCATTCAAGGTCATGGGGTCAAGTTGATCAAGCTCACTGGCTTACAAATTGGTGGTAGTGGGTCTGAGGCCCTACAGAAAAGAAATGCAAGCTTATTTTGGTCCATTGCTACACGTTGCGGTAGAAAAACGGGAAAGAATTGCAGTGCAAACAGTTGCATAAAGACAAAGTGAAGTATGGCATGATAAAATACAAGGTCGTTTAACATAAAGGAATTTTGGAGTGATTGTTGGCGGAAAGATTCCACGCCTTGTTATAATTTGTCAAAGCGACTTCTGTACAAACCTAATATTTTAACACCAGCTATGTAGTATGGCATCCATATTGATTACATCGCTATTTAGCGCATCGAGGAAACATGTTTGAATGTCGACATATATGGCATTTTTGGGGATTCGGAACGTAGTTATCTGGAGACTAGGCCAGATTGTTTAGTTAGAGAGTAAAGTACTCTGGTCGAGGTGAAATTCGTTCCTTCTGCTAAGCCACTGGGCCTAATGGAGACTGCTAGACAAAAAAAATCTCTTTGGAGAGAATGTTCAGTATCTTAAAACGTAAGAAGACTCACCACTAGATTTATCAAATGCAAGGAGTACGAAACATGACTGGGCGCCAATGTTGCTATTTTGTGGTAATAACAGACAAACAGGAAAGTCTTCATAAAGAAAAATATCATTGCATGAAACATTTTGATGGCAGGAAATGACTCCAAAACGTGAAAGAATTTATATGCATTGCATGTTGCCAGAAATCGTGTACCCTACTGACCCAGTACGACAAACGATTCGAGAATCTGCATTAAAACTGCAGTACAGAAATCAGCCATTCTTAAAAAAGAACAGAAACGTAAAGAGTAGTAGAGGCGGGTGGGTTTCACCCCACTTTTGATTAATCGGATCATCAATTTGATACCAATTAATTGAAAGAATTAATATGAAAGGGTTAATCCTTAATCAGACTTATTCCCGATCAAGAAATTCTTAATCTGGTCTTAATCCGATTACAATTTTCTCAATCCTATCTTAATCTGATCGAAAATGTAAAGGGTTAAATTTATTGAAAGGGTTAATTATTTTTCTTGTACTTACTTCTTTCTTTTTGGGTGGGAGAGGGGGGAGCATGCGCTGTGTACGATGTTGACAGTATTGTGTCCTGGAGGCGACCGACCAGAGTGATGGGTTGCAATGTCATATATAGGTGTAGAGTTTAGTGCAAGAGTGGACTAAGGATACTTATTTTTCAAATTTTTCAAATGTTGAGGTGTTTGTATGGATTTTGGTGGTAGATAGACGATTTTTACGAGTATATTTAACACACAAGAGAAATTCAAAGTTTTTAAATTATTTCTAAGTGTGATCTATGTGTAAATGTTATGTTTTTTGGGGGATATTACTCGTAAATAGGCGGCTTTGAAAGATTCGATTTACGTGTTAAACAATGTGTTTTCGGAATGCAATTAAATATTAGAGAATTTCAGAGTATTCTACATATAAATAAATTACATGCATCGAATCGTGAGCCTCGAGCTTAGAAATATAGTTTACATGAGAAAGATTTTAACTATGTGAACTACATCTGATGTCGACAAGTGTGCACTCACTTAACGAAATCCCGCTATGAAATTACACAAGGCAGAGTCTTTAAACTAGTTATGTGTATCAATGAATAGAATGAGAGACAAGTGCAAATTCAGTAAACAAAATCCAGCTAGTCAGTCTTCCTAAACCCATTAACAATTTTACATGATTCAGTCTGTGAATACGATTTAAAATGCATTCCTTATAACATAAAATGTATATATTTAAATTTATTTTATATTTTTTAACAGTTCCCGATGTAAGTTTAATGAAAAACTATGAATACAGATGGAAATCATGTTTTTCGGAGTTGGAAAATAGCAGTTTCAATGTTATTTGTACTTTTTTACTAACTCGAAAGTATATTGGTATTGTTACAAAACTTGAGATGAATTTTATTTTGTTTATGTACTAGTTTAAATATATTATGTTTATTTTCATATCTAAAGATCATCATGTATCTTGAACAGGAACTCTTGAAATTTGTGTATATGTAAAATTTAAAAATCTCTTTTTTTATGTTTGTAAGGGGGAACAGATGTTTTTGTTACCTGCCTCTATGAAGGTATTCGAGCCTTGCTTTTAATATGTCCCTTGGGATGTGACAAAATTTGGCCAGCAGACAGTCATGTCCTACTCCAACTTTCAAGTTGAATAGCTGGATTGGGCCAAGGTCCTCTTAAGTTATTAACATGTTGCCTCGTTCCTTTGCAAAACTGCATTCATTCATTCAGCTATGTTTTAATTTCTCCATAATTTGTTTATAATTCCCCTGAGCACTTCAAAGTAAACAAGTTTTTAATCAAGTTTTAATTTTAATGATTTTTTTTAATCAAGAAAGCAAGCAATGGTTAATATAATTTAAATACAAGTCATCAGCTTGGCAATACTGATAGATTTTCACTCATTGCTTTATTTTCTAATTTTATACAAGATGTAATTGAAAAAAATTGTGATATAAGTTATTTTAAAAATAAACAATAAATCATGGTATTTGTTTTTAACTTGAAAGAAAATGTTTTATTAAAAAATTCATAATCACTTTCAAGACAGAATAAATAATATATCTTGGCATTAAAAATACTAGAAATACAATCATTTTTACAATTGTGTTCTGGTAAACATCACAACTTAAAATAATTATTTCATGTTAAATCAAAACCTTAAATTAAATACAAAAATTGTTTTGCGCTATTTTCTTACAAATATTACACACCAAAATTGTTAATGTATATTATATCACACATTAAGAAAAAAAAGAAATACAGTAATTTTTTGTCCAGCATGTTAACATTTACATGTACAAGCCAAATAGGCTTTTTAACCCAAAAAAATCCCATCTTACTTCATTAAAACTGTGAAAGAAAGAACCGTACCATATCCTGATACAACTTCTACAATATCCAATTACTCTATCAGTTACATGTACAAACTAAACAGGTTTTTTTTAACCAAAAATTCCATCTTACATACCATTAAAACTGTAAAAAAAATAATCTACCCTATCCTGATACAACTTCTAAAATATTCAATTACTCTCAGTTATATGTGCAAGCAAAATCACCTTTTTTAACCAAAAAAACTCCATCTTATGTCACTAAAACTGTAAAACATAACTGTACCATATCCTGATATAATTTCAAAAATATTCAATTACTCTATCAGTTAAATGTACAAGCCATTTTTAACAAAAAAAAAAACATCTTATATAATTAAAACTGTAAAAATATTAATTGTTCCATATCCTGATACAACTTCGAAAATATTTAATTACTCTATCAGTTAATTGTACAAACCAAACAGGCCTTATAACCACAAAAAGCTCTCCTGTTCATCATTATGACGTAAAAAAATGTTTAGAGTGAAAAATTTACATTATTATATAATTGAAAGAGTAATAAAGTTTCTTAAGAAACTTTATTATTATACAATTGAAATAATAATAAAGTTTCTTAAGAAACTTTCCATCATTAATTATTTTTCTTTTAAAATCGTAATGATTGAATGAAAGTTCTTTGGAAATGTTAAACTGAATGATTTTCTTTAAAATTTTTATAGACCAAAGAAATTTCTATAAAAAATTGTTACGACTGAATGATCTTTCTTTGAATATCGTTAAAACTTTATACTTTGCAATCATTAAAATGTAGAAACTTTTCACTCTATTACAAGTAAAAAAAATCATTACATCATTTTAATAATGAAAAAATGTATCAAATTATACTGCGGAAAATATCATTCATCACTGAAAATGTGAATTTTTAATACAATTTATGTCTAGGTAAGACCTAAGCTTAATTTGTGTTTCTTAACAGGAATAACAACTACTGGTGAAGGAGGTAGCAAGATTGGGCTATATTTATTGCGGTGACAGATTGAATATAGGTGAAGGCGGAGAAATTAATTTATCTGGAGGTGTTTCAGGTGACAATAATTTCAACGGATGGCTGACTTGGAGCAGGCGGTGCAACAAAATTAAATTTAAAAAAATCATCTAATTGCTGTAACAAATTATCATTGTTAAATACAGCCTTTGGAGAGACATTTGCAGAGGGAGACGTTAAATCTAATGGTTTACACAGGAGCAAATCTTGGGATTGGCAGTTGTTGCTCACTTGTTTTTCTTCTTCTTAAGTCTAAAGCTTCAAACTCTGTAGGTTGGAACACCATGGCGGATGGTGCAACAAACTTGGAAGATGTGGATGCGGTAGCTGATGGTGCTATGGGCACTCTCTTAGACATTGACACTGTGGTGGACGGTGCTGAAAACTTGGAAGATGTGGATGCAGTAACTGGTGGTACTGTGGTCACTCTTGTAGACATTGGCACCATAGTGGACAGTGTTGCAAACTTGGAATATGTGGGCGCAGTAGCTGATGGTACTGTGGACAATCTTGTAGACATCGGCACCATAGCGGACAGTGTTGCAAACTTGGAAGAAGTGGTGACACTAGCTGACGATTCTGTGGACTCTCTTGTAGACATTGGCACCGTAGCGGACAGTGTTGCAAACTTGGAAGAAGTGGTCACAGTGGCTGATGGTTCTGTGGACGCTCTTGTAGACATTGGCACTGTGGCGGACGATGCTGCAAACTTTAAAGATGTGGACACAAGTAGAGACTGCGGTGGGCTCCAGGGACACTGAGTAAGAGTGGCCTAAGTTGAAAATTGGTGCAAGAGTAGACTAAGTGACAAATCATGTTATTCAAATTAGATTAATTAATGGTTTGATTAATTGTGCAATTAATTACATTAATATCATATTTATTATATTTATTAATCCAATTAATCGAATAATTAATTAATGTTTTTTATATAATAAAAGTTCTGTATTATGGAACACTTTGATATCAAAGAATGTTTATTTATTTATTCATGTCATAAGGGTGATATTGATGGTGCAGCATCGATGTATTATGTGTAACTTGCTGGAGCCGACTGACCAGAGGAGTCTGTTGTAATTGTTTATATTGGAGTTAATGTTGGTGTAATAGTGGTATAAGTATTATTTTTATTTTTTGTTTGCGGATGAAGCAAGAAAAGCAGCATGTTCCTGGGACACTAGGCAAGTGAAGTGCGGATGGAGTGAGGAATAGTGGTGGTTTCCTGGGATACTAGGCGAGTGAGGTGTGGATAGAGCTAGAACATGTGGCAGGTTTCTGGGACACTAGGCGAGTGAGGTGTGGATTGAGCGGGCTACATGACCAGGTCGAAAATCTGGAGGCATACTGAGTATTTAAATAAATGTTTTGTGGAAAGTAAATATTTTTTTTAATAAAAGAGACATAGAAATAGGTTACCGAACGAATTACTTTAATCACTCCTAGAATGGAATAATATTAACGAACTATTTCGGCAAAGCAAATAAAATTAGTATGAATGATTAACAAATAAGTTAAAATGATATTAATCATGTGATGAAACTGTTTTCCTTAGAAAAGTAACAGATATACACTTTAATCGACAGAAGCCAAAACATATTCATTAACCAAGAGGCTTTAATCACATTACATTGAATCTACAGATACATATTTATGCGATGACAGATTGGAACAAATTAAATTAAACAAAATGCCCCAGCTAGTATAAATTTACTCCACACCCCCTTACCTGCCCAACAAAAGTACACACAATTTACATAGTTTACACTCATCAGCTCTCTAAACACACAACAAAACCAGACAAACTGATTGATAAGAATTAAATTAATCGTAACATATTACAACCCATTCAATAGGAATGAATGCAGAATAATTGCACATTAATATCGAAGGGTATATTAAATGAATCACACATCAGATATTGTATAAATTATTTTTAATTAGTATAAAAACAGAATTACAAATAATTGTATTTCAATCTTTTAAAACCTTATTCTTTGTCCACGAGTCATGTAGTATTGAGAAACTTCTCCATTGAACCAATGGCCCATTATTTTCCCTTTTAATGATTTTATCAACCAAATATTAATTTCGAGAAGAAATATTTTGCAATTCATGTTCGTAAAATACACCTTTAATGGGTTCCCCATCATAAGTTTCTATAAATAATACACTCTGGGAAACGAATTTCAAACTTAAATAGTTTTAAATGTTCCAATAGAACATTTCACCGTTAATTTTTTCTTAAGGATAGATTTCAGCTTAGACACTCGTACATACATACCAACTTTAAACTTTGATTTTCTCTCATCAAACATTTTAACAAAATTATACAGAGTTTTTAACAATCTATTGTTTGTAACCTTTTCAGGTGCGATTTTGATAGTTCTGAGATATCTGGAATTATAAAATATAATTATTTCAGGCAAAGTGTCCACCCATTTGTGCATCTCCTTTGACAAGAAATGCTTTTATATAAGCTATTTCAAGCTCTTATTAAACCTCTCGACCATACTGGCTTTAAGGTCTGACTACATTACAAAATGATTAATACCATAATCGGTTATTAGTTTCTGGAAATAAATGTTAAAGAACTTGGTTCCTTTGTCTGTATGGAGAGCATTTGGGGTTCTTTCTTGTAAAACGATCTTCATTGCATCGCTAACCTGTTTCCCAGTTTTGTTTTTGAAAGGTATGCCCCAGCCACACTTCGAATAAACATCTATTATGGTTGGAATATACTTGTATCCCTTATTGTATTTCGAATGCAATGACATTTCACACGAATCGGCTTGAAAAAGACAACTTAAGCCTTTAGCAATAATACGTCCCCTAGGAAAGTTTATCCTTGCAGGGGTGTGAAGCTCTTGAGTAATGTTACTGAATTCAGTGGTAATATAACCGTCTTCAGTTAATTCTTCAATAATTAAAACAATTTAGTTTGTATGTGTATTATTCCCAGCCTCTCTCGAAATGATGAGAAGCTTTAATCTGTCGACCATTTCATTAGGATTGTTCTAATATACAAGAGAAAATCGATCACCAACTTCATCTTCATATATTCCTCTTCCAAAAATATTGTTTAATAAATGTAGTTTCGGATGGTTTTCATCATCATCTGCACGAATATTTGCATTTGCTCGACGAATAAGTTCTCTATATTTCTCCAACCAGATATCGGAATAGCAATTGAGAAATTTTGGAAATAATAATTCAAACAATCCTAATTACTGAATCTCCCAGAAATCATATATTTCAATGTCTAAATACACCAAATACCATATTGTGCATAGACTAAGTTTTTTTATAGCTAGATAATGTCATGTTAATTATGTCAGCTTTTTCTTCATTATAGGTTCTTCCAATTTAATTTATACTTCTGGTTCATTAAACGTTTTTAACACAGAATGCAATGTATCCATTCTACTCGCAACAGGTTTTAATATATCTTCATTCAAAACATCCTGTTCGATTCTATCATGTTTAGCTTGTAAATATTTCGCCTTTACAGAAGATATAACTTTATGTAATATTTAGGCAGTAAGGCATCTTTCTTTGTTTTCTTTAACTTTCAACTATTTATATATAAATTGAGTCAATAGTATTTAAGCAGGTGTATTAGTTCGATTAGTTTGTGCTTTTTCATTCTTATTGACTTTATGCAAAAGTATATCTACTTTAATTACAGTTTTAACCCTCAACTCATTACTTGAATAGTTTATTCGAGATTTCAAATAATCAATTTGCTTTTTCACTTCTGTTTGCATACTTAAACCAGATGTTTTATTGATCAATTCAACACTTACATATTGCATTATTTTGTCCATTTGTGAATCAAATAGTTTTATAATTGTAGCACTTATCAGTTCATTAATTGCATTTTTTAAATGTTCCAAAAGTTCTTTTCTTGTTGTTATCATATTTTGCAGCATAGTTATCACATTTGCCATTATTCCCTAAATATAAGTAATATTATTAGACACTTTTTAAATAGTTTCAATTATGTTTATTAAGTTGTTTTGTATATCGTTCGATTGAAATTTAAATACATTTAGTATAATGGTGTTAAAGTCTTCCACATAACATGTATTTACCACATCGCCATCTTTCACAGCCATACCCAAATTATGTCATATATGTCAATTCAAATCATAACTCCCATCGCAATTTCTCGTTAAACAGGTATTGTAATGATTACATTTTGTACCACTATGTCCAAACTTTGAAATACTCATTATCCATTGCCAGGAACTAAAAAACTGTCAAATCCAGAGCTATTACTTCCTTTATATAGGGGAAGAGGAGGTATAATAACCAGGAAACCAGACTTGTGTTTCAAACAGAAAAACAAATTGTGTTTAGACTTTGTAAATGTCACATCGCCTAAAACGTGATCATTGTAAAATGTTGCAGATTCGTACGGTCCATTTTAAACACAATAAACATACTTGCATTATTGCACAAGTTATGTTTTTATATATGTGCATAACTTTTTGATAGATAGAAACAATCGACATTTAAATGTCTACCAAAACTAAAGTATTGTATTTCACCCTGTAGTTTGCACCAACATCATCAAATATAAACACAGAATTGGAGAATGTTTCATTCGGAGCACAATATCTTCTTTATTAGTAAAAGGAAACATCGCATTTATTCAATTAATGACAAAATATATCCTAATTGGTGATATTTCTCTTGTTGTATTATTTAAGAAAAAACAGACACATTTTCAAATTAAAGTCCATATGGATGCTCCAACAGTGACATAATAACACACATTTCTCTGTGTGAAGAAGGACCACTTATTATACAACATATTTACAATTACCGGCAGATGAACATTTAGTTTTATAACCGTCATTTCTACAGTATTAGATAACATACTAATGTGAAACTATAGAGGTAAGTGTATATATGTTCGTGTTCAGTTGAAAACAATGGCCAATACTAAACATAACAAAAAAGGATGTGTGGTATTGACTACATTGATTTTAAATAACCATTTGGATTGCATTTGCAGAAATACAATTATTGCGGGCCGGAACTAAGCTTGCAAAACATTTTCCACAAAAAATCAAGGAATAAATCTTTGGATAATGTTTGTAAAGAACACGATATAGTATATGATCGAACAAACAATTCGAATGAAAGACATATAGCAGACATATTTGAAGTCGATAGAGCAGCAAATATAAGAAAGAATCCTTCTACATCTACAGGCGTAAAGTTAGGCACTTGGGTTGTTGACAAAGTTATGTGGGCGAATATGAAGAGAGCCATGGGCGTAAAATGCAATATGATGCAAAAACCAAGAAAGGTGGAATATTAACATTCATATTTCTAGAATTATCAGCTCTTGGAACTTTAATGGGAGGTGTTTGAGCTCTTGCTAAATCAAGTAAATCAACTGGTAAAGGAACTTATCTTAAACTGTATAAAGTCGGTCAAGGATGAACATACTCCAAATGTGGAAAAAATTAATAAAATCCTAATGGTCTTCCAAAACATGCATTAACAACCAAAGACATAAATCTATTTGTAAAAAACTGGATATTCCCAATTTCCAAGGTGTGTTTATGAGAGGCAAATTATCAAAGAAACCAAACCTTGGTGAATGTATAATTGTTAATTTAGAATCGAAACAAATCGAAGGATCACATTGGGTTGCATTAATTGAAAACATAAACAATCCTTGTATTGTGACAGTTTTGGAGAGTTGTGCCCTCTAATTCAAATAAGCAATGATTTGAAAATCGCACAATTTAGATAGAATTACAAAATGGAACAATTACCAAATACAGTCAATTGTGGTAATTCATGATTACTTTTTTTACTATAAATAGGATATGTAAGTCAATGTGTTAGTAAAACCATTCATAATATGTCAATTACATTGACATTAAGTAGAAATTCATCCCAATTGTGGCTGGGATACTATCCAGCTTTGGAGTTAGAAGGGCAATGGCAAATATGCCTAATAGAATTAGTTATTTACAACAGAATATAATCAATTCGATATAATCAATAATTTATGTTCAACAATAGTGAAAAACATACAAGATTGTGATACTGGTTGGATCCTATGAGTTGGATGATTTGGAAACGTTCAATAAAGAGACATTACATGAAAATGTACAATTCAGATTACATGGAAATTCAAAAATGTTAACTTGTGTAATGCATAGTAATTTCGATATAGATTTCACATATGTTAGGGCAGAAAAGGAGTATATCTCAAGCTAATTGATTACACATATCATCAAAACAGGTTAATATATGGTCAGATAATGTATGTTGTATAAATGTTAATATTGTAAGCAGATCATATTTGAATGGAAAACCAACAAACACAACACATGAATTTAAGTGTGCAGTGGCTCCAGGTTACAAAATAATTGAAAACCCAAATACAATGATATATCTTCCAGTAATAGTTAATCGAGTGAATGAATCAGATGTTACAGTTGTCGATCAAGAGGGTAAACACATTAATTTTAGAAACAAAGAAATTGCCATTCGATTAAATTAAAAAAATATTTAAACATGTGCATTCCGTGTTTATTTCAATCAGAATGGGTATAGCATATAATATTTAATATGCTTGTAAAGTAGGTGCATCATTTAAAAACTATGTTTCTATATAACATATTTCGAAGAAAGTAGGTATAAAAAGATGTAAATGGAAGCATAAGAAAATAATTTCAAACAAGATATCTGTAAAGTTAACACAGGGCAACAAATTGTTTTTAAAGGAATAAGGATATACCGTTAATAGAAATGGAAGACATACTTAATGTTGAAGAACCAATAAGTTATGATGATGCAATCACCATTACAGTAATACACATATATCAACTGTTCTGAGCAGGTCCATATACATTTCTATCTGCAATAAGGATTGCTATACAAAATCACGATATTTACACATTACCATTGAAATCATGTTTAAGGTTTAGAGGAGCAATACAAAGATATCTGACACAAGTATTCCTGTAACTACAGGAATTTTGAGAAATTAAATACTTAATTTAATCAATAGAATTGCATATCTGCTCAATGGTGTTGAAATTGATCAAACACAAGATGTTGGAAGTACTTCCATGATAAAGAAGTATCTCTCAGTAAGTGTAAACAATCTTTTTGCAGGGCTAATGGCTGGGTGGAGCAATGCTAATAATTTTTAACTACAAATAAACCCAGGCAGAAAATACAAAGTTGTTATACTGTTATGAATGGTTTTGGGCTTTGCTGAGGACTATAAAAATGTAATATTAAATGCTAAACAAGAATTAGTTATTCTATTTGGTAACACACATTTGATTGCTATGTACAACTTGGCTAATAACAAGGAAGGTGTAACATTTGAATTAAACAGTGTCGAATGGCTAATGCCACATATTGAAATTAACCCTTGTGAATATGTAAAGTTTTTAAAATATATCGAAAAGGGAAGAATCTAGATATTGCATTTTGGTCATAGGCTTTGGAGACATCTCCAGCTCTACTAACATCACAAAAAGTAATTTGGAATATGTAATCAAGTTGTTCATCTGAGAAACCATGATTTGTTGTTATTTGTTTTCAAACAAACTGACAAAACAATTTAAAAGCTGATAGATCAATATTCGATAATTGTGATATGAAAAATATTAAACAGTATCCAAACAGTCGAGCTTATCCCTATCACGATTTAAATGCAAACTTCGAAAATTGGGATTTTCTTATTTGCTACTATATGTACTCAAAGTTCCAGGAAATGTATTATAACAAAATCAGCTCACCGATCCTAGAACCTGAATAATTTAAACCAGAGGAATGTTATTTGTATTTTGATGTAAGCAAGAAAGATGACACGAATACCAATTGTGTCAATGATTCATGAATTGATATTATTGCAAATACACCAATTCTGGCAAATACGCATTCATAATTAATGACAGATTGGCGAGCTATAATGTAGGAGATAAGCTGGTGAAGATAATGACTTGTGTCAGTGGACAACAAGATATGGCATTAACATGTTTGCAATGTGCAAGGATTTCAATCCGAGAAAAAAAAATTATTTATGAATAAGCTATTACTGATATGGAAGAACACACAATGATATTCAGCTTCAAATCACCATTCAACTGAAAATATCTAAGTCCTAAATACAAGAAAACAATAGGTGGGTAACCAAAAACCACAGTTTAAAATGGGAAAGTGGGTTAATGGATAATGAGAATATAGAAGATATTTGCAAGCAATATTTAAATAATTATGTAATATATGTAGGTGGAGTCGACCAAAAACACATTTTGCAAAGTGTGTGGAACCGGTAAGTAACAGATATTCAAAAAGAATACAATTGCCCACCATTCAAACAATGGTGTAAAACATATGGATCTAATTATACATTCGTTGCTGCAGAAGGAAACTCTAAATTACTGCATAAATGGTCATTGATATCTGATTGGGGTGAAACAGATTATGGTCATTATCCCCTGAGTCACCAGTGAATATTATACGAGTGATATGGCATTATCTGGAATGAGTGAAATATAGTATATAAAAGTACTTGGTTTTGTGCAAACCAATACTTTTAAAGATGAATCAGGACATGAACAAGGTTACGTGCTCATGCATACAGAAATCAAAATGTAAATTGAGTATTACCAAGTTAATTGCACGTTGGAGTAAACAATTTAGAAAATATTTTGGAAAGTATCACTTTTGCTGTTTTTGTAACCAAGTCTTTTTTCCCCACTCAACTGCAATTTGCATATCTGGAAACTCTTGTTTCTTTCATTTTAAAAATATCCAACTTACTGAGTTAATATCTTCTCCAGATCTGTCAAAGTTTTTTGTATACCATCAAAGAGATGTATTCGCCCTTTTATCAGAATGTATAATACTACTGCAAGACAATCAAACAGATGGAAATACTACAAATATTGTCAAAGGGAAGAAATTATGAAAATGTGAGATTTTGTAAACATCTAATTGTGTCAACATCTGCTATGTAGCAAAATAAATGGTATGTAACTACTTTTTTGTGTTTTACTGATTTAACAAATGCATTAATCATAATATTCCCATATTCTGACAATGTAATATCAGTTACATACATTTAGAAATAAAAGTATAAAAGCAATTTAATATTTAAAAGTGCATTTCAAAAGAATTGTGCTTGAAAACTAATTTACAATTCTTAGAATTTAACTATTTCTTGCATTTTGCACTTCCTATAATGAATAACTCCTCGAATTAAATATATCAAACTATAAAAGGTTGAAACCTTTGAGTTCCATTCTAGAGTTGGAAGAGTACGGAAGCCATGAGGGCTTTGCTGTGTCGTTTCTGTGGTAAAAAATTTACAGATTCATGGAATTTACAATGACATGAAAGAACAAGCTGTGGAATGAAACATTCAAGCTAATAGTTTCGATGCGATTTCTACAAGAAGCATTTTTCTCAGAGTGATGTTTTAAAGAGAAATTGTAATGTTTGTAACACTGGTTTTCCACCTCCAATTTCACACACACCCCCACATTTACCTCCATATTCGCTCCCATTCACCTCCACCTCAATCCTATACAATCGCATCCATATCCACTTCCGCATTCGCCTCCACATCCACTTCCACATTCACCTCCAGTCAGCACCACAGTTGAAATTTCCTGCTCTACCCAGTGTATTTCCTTCAAAATGGCAATACCTTAATTCAGGATTGGGAAGTAAATCACTTTCTGGTTTGCCCCAGCTCAATATTAAAGAATTAAGCACAGTTTTTGCAGATAGACTGACTGATGCGAGGATACACAACAATCAGAGTCTGATATATTCAAAGATTTTTCTCAAGGTGTAGGAAGCCTCTGATAGAATTAATTACAGCATCACCCTAGCCAATATCTCTTAATGTAAATATATCCTGTAAATATCTGAAATCCATCACAGCAGAGGAATCCTCTACAGAAACTTTCTGCTTCCAAACTTTTATCACCCTATCATAGTGCCTTGCCTAACATCCAGACTTGAAGAATTTTGTGCTTATGGAAGTGGGTGGACTTTACAACTAATAACAAAAATGGACACACACATATACCGAGCATTCACCACTGCTTGGAAGTAATCCATCTTAGTGTATATAAGAACATAATTAATTCAATGCTGTTCCATTACTCGCATCACCCTCATTAGCTCTTAAGACCTCGACATTAAGAGCCATCAAATTCTCTTCATGCTGTATCATAATGAATTCAGCTAAGCCAACTTCAATGAGTGAATCAACCTTCCAGCCGCCTCAAGAATCTGAGAATCTTCTAATTTAAAAGTCAGTGAAACACCAATTCATCTAGAATAAATATAATTTAACATATTTGAGAGTATTATGAGTTTGTCTCTCTACATATTTAACTAAAATGATAACACCAGCACTGTCTCCATATATGAACTTCATTATGTCAAAGGATATTGCTAAAATGACTATAGAAAATTGCTTGTATATGTGAATAAATATTCTAAGAAGAAATGTTATTTCTTGTATATGTAAATAAATGTTAAGTTTGTTTGGAAAATGGAATATAACAATTGTATTTAAAACATAAACTTAGTTTCATTTAACACCAAACAGACTCTGTATAATAAATGAGTGATTCATTGTTGTGAATATTTGTAAATGTTTGTGAAAAATTGTTTACATAAAATAAATTACATTATCAATTTATGGTCATAACTTTACGAAATGTTTGTGATAGGGCAATGTATTTAATTGTGGGTGGAACGTTTTCTATGCCAATTTATGTTGAACAAGCATATCAACATAAAAATACATTTACTTGGTATGAATTCCGTGATCAAAATATGTAATTTTCATTCATTCCATCAAATGAATGTCATATTGTTTTGTTCGATCATATCGGAAACCAATTATGTTATAAATGATGTTTATGCAAATGGAATTCACAGCAGAATCGTTAATATTTAACCCACTAAAGACTTGTATTTACAGAGAATCGTTCACAGCACAAGAGAGTTTATTTCCCACAAAGCATGCTGAAACATGTCGGAACTGTTCTTGTTTACAAGGTAGACCGGGATTGTGGGAGTGAGCGGAGGGAGTCTAGCTGGGTCGTGCGCGGCAAGGAAGAATAGTCATGGAGAATGAAGTGGTATACAGAAACAGCTACTGAGAACTAGCGTCCAAGAGTGTTGGTCACGGAAGGAGAGAAGAGGGAGGGCATAGCGAGCTGCGTGAAACGAGTGGAGTTGTGGGCAAACAGCGGGATAATGAAGGATGGAGTGAACGTGGGCAGTTGACCATCTAGCACCACATATTATATACCATTCACCCATCCTATCATACAGCAAGCATCCCTTCCATGGTTCCCCTGCTCAGCTCGATCACCTGTCCACACATTCACGCTCACCCTCCGATCCCCTTTCGTCTTGCGCTCACGAAGACACTACTCAGCACTGCTTCTCTTTCCCCGCGAACTGCAATGAACCATTTCTTCCACGCCTGCACTAAGCATTTCCCCGAGAATTATGGCGACACTTCTCCTGCCCTCCAACAACTCCACAACTCATGTGGTTGACTTCTGTCACCTGCTGTGCAACATTTTACTTCAAAGCAAGCATTTTGCACTAAGTAACAAGCTATCAGACTGTGTTTACAACACATATAATACTCTTATTTTGAATAGCAAAACTGATTTGCTTAAGACAAAACTTCAAATATAAATGTGAATTACTCACCACCATCAAAAAATAAAACTAGTCTACCCCCTCAAAAATACTTTACATTATCAAAAATACTTTACATCATAAACAATTTATGAATACTGCGCCATCAAAAATACATTATAGGATACACCATAAAGATCATTTAAACTATAAAAATACTTAACACTGTTAAACAACGATTTTTGATACAACAATATCGAGGGAGAAACACATTGAATGATAATAGTAATACCAACTAAACAAACACTTTTAAAACTAAATATTAAAAAATAGAAATATACTAGCACTCACTCAACTTCTAAAATTAACTTAAATATCCAAACCACCCTGTCACATACAGATCAAAACATTGTCCTTCTCCAGTCAACTCACACTGAACAAGCTTGGGAGCTGAGATTATGCATCTCCCCCTCACGCTTGGCATGATCGGCATAGTTCTCCCTTGTTTTAGCAATTCTATGTTCATACCTAGTACACACAAAATCCCTCCCTTAAAAATTTCTTAAAAAATACTTAAAATCTGTAAAATTGAATACCCAACCCATCCTGACACTCATGCTCGCAGTTATGCACCAGTTTTCCTAAGAGTACTGTGTATTTTTATTATAGATGGTATTGAAATATATTTATGAGTATTTAACAGTGTAAAGAGGGCATCAGTCAGAGATATTATCTTGCCTTTTGTCCATAGTGCAATACTATGAATACTATGGTGGTTACCTAGCATCTCCATCTAAAAACTGTTAAATGGTCTCTCAAATACAAGTCAACAAGCCATCTAAAATTTATTGAAAACAACATTTTCCCCTGCACTCTTACTCGCAGTCATGGACTCACACCTAGCTAACCAAAATTTCTCAGAGTACTTGGCTATACATTCGATATGCTTTTTCATATAGTTTTGCAAATATTTAAACAGTACAGAGAGGTTTTAGGTGCATTTTATTGACACGAACCCTAATCCGTATAGAGCAAGGATGCATCTACTGATGGTATACATCTCCTCTAAGCGCTGCCAAATTATCTCAAAACTACCTGAAAAAATTACATCTGGAATTAAATTCACATCACTTTTCCCCCGCACTCACACATACATAGCCAAAATTTCTCAGAGTACTTGCCCATACATTCTATATGCTTTCTCACATAGTTTTGCAAATATTTAAACAGTGAAGATAGGCTGTAATTGTGTGTTATTGACACAAACCCTATTCCATATAGAGCAATGATGCATCTACTGGTGGTATACCTCTCCTTTCAGCTCTGCGAAATAAACTCAATACTACATGAAAAAATTTCATGCAGAATCGATTTGCATGACTTTATCCCCGTTTTCACACACTCACAGTCATACATTTATTTTTAAAAAATATTAAAAATAATTGCGATAAAATTGTATGCCCAAACCACACCATCACACATCAACTCATTTCTTTTGTTAGAAGTACTAAAGGTCCAAACATCCATCACACAGACATCCTTCACTGAATTGATGCATTGAGAATTGAGTTTAAGGCTGGAGCTACGCGCTCCCCAAGTGTGCAGCGCACAAGTAGCTTAGGTCCTTCTTTGTTTATCTTAGTTCCATAATTCACACCCAAGCACACAACAACCCTTCCTTAAAACACAAACAAAACACTTAAAAATGCATAAACTATGTAAAAAAAAATGCTTAAAAAGACATAAGATAGTTCAAACTACGTAAAACTAACAATATATAAATATTTTAACCAACCCGAATAAAGTTTAACCAATTTGCGAAGAAATTGTAATAAAGTTAACCAGTTTGCGAAGAAATGTTAAAAGTTAATTGATTCGTGAAGAAATTCTAAAATTATTAACCATTTATTATAAACATTTCAATGAAATTTAGGAAATAGCGAAGAAAGTGTGTGGTGGGTGGGACCATGTCGCCATAATCACCCATTCGATTTATCACTAATAAACACTAAGTTTACCGTACACATCACTCTGTTGGTTGTTCTGTATCGTCCAAGCCCCAACCTCCTATCCTCTCCCCTCTACCAGAGAAAGACCAGGGAGGTAGGGGGTGACTGATGCTCTGTTCCTCCTAGCACTAAATAAACTTTATTTTTTGTATTTAAACCTAACTAAACTAAAGGGAACTATATTTCAAAAGAACTATCCGCACCATCTTTCACTGATAAAAGTGAGCGTTTCTAACAAGAACTGCTCGCCAGCAGTAAACTTCAGTGGGCTGCAGTTCCTCTCTCCTCGCCGGCTATCCCCTTCCTGGCAGGGCGGCAGTGGTCCGCAGCCCTTGCTGGCTGGATGAATACTGATGGCTGCCGCTCCGGTGTGTGAATATATAAGCCGACACCCACCTACCCTTTTTACTAAAGGAAATATAATTTTAATGCGAAATTAAATGATTTTTAAAAGAAATTACATTATATTAATGTGTTTTCTGAATTTTACCATATACTACTATATAGAATTGGAAATAATAAAAAATAATAATTTTATAATAATATACATTTTTTACTAAAGGAAAAATGATTTCCTTAAATGATTTTAAGAAAATTAAAAGATTTTAAACACATTTTTTGGATTTTTTACCAGGTACAGATACATACATTTGGACATAGCTCATTTGTTAGTAAAACGTATTTTTTACTAAAGGAAATATGATTTCCTTAAATTATTTTAAGCAAAATAAAAAGATTTTTATTAGTTTTTTAAATTTTTTTACAGTGTACAATTATGTCGACTGAAATGTGAGGAGAAATATGCATATTTCTTCGGTTTTAGCAATTGCATTAAATTTGAATTGCGTTTTACTTACCAATTTCGTACATATTTTCTTATGTGATACGATTCTGGACCCACTTTTGGTATTTGTAATGCAGCATGTACCGTTATCGAAATATATATTTATTGTCATTATGTAACAAGCCTTAAGACAGTAGTGTCCCATCTATTATTGTGTGAGGATTCTGAATTATATTACCTGGGAAACTAACCCGTGTCTTATCCGGGAATCGAACCCAGCTTATGCTACCTATCTTTTGTCTAGGAATTGAACCCAGCTTATATTATCAGGGATTCTAACCTATAAACTAACTTGTCATGTCGTAAACGGGATTTGAGCTCAAAATCTATCTTTAAAGAGCAATGCCAATGAATTCGGACATGGAGCCCCACATAGTGTTAATCAATTGCGCTACGGACATTGGCAATGTAACACAACTACTTTTGTGTATCTGTGTATCGTGTTATAATTGCGTAAGTGTGTCTACGAGAATGGGGATGGGAATTGTGAAAAGTTACTCTCGCTTTTAGTTCTACAAAAGGTATTTCGTGCTCTCGCCAAGCTGGGCCGGAATGACAGAGGAGGCTTAGGTAGTTGGAAGCCTGGGCAGGGCATGGAGAAAAAAATGTTTTTTCCAGTTCTGCTCTCAGCCTGGAATAACATGAGTTGCTCGCATGTCAGTGTTTCTTTGAAATAATATTATTTTATCTGGATACAGGATTTTAATAAAAAGTATTTTGCATGCCTTCAGATATTTTTTAGTATCGTGTTGTCTGTTGAGTTTTTCAAATTATTCTTCATTTTAAGGAGTAATTCTTACTCGTTTTTGCAGTGCCTGAAGTTTGGTCTTTCCTAATTTCGAGGGCTTATCTCATAGTTGAGAGAGAATCTATTATTTTAAGTTGCTTGAAAGCCAGCAACATGCTCAGTAGACATCTTGTAATAAAATTTGTGGACAAGAGGGTTCACTCTGAATCCTTAAATTTTAGATGCTAGAAATGGTTTTAACTTGTCTTGTAGAGCTTCATGTTAAAAGTCATTTCATATTAGTCTGTAGAATTGATATACAGTGTTTCGACCTTCTCGTTAAGGTTAGTATGACAATTTTAAAACTGCTATTCCTTCAGGCACAAGTGTGTGTTTTTTTTTTTCTAGTTAAGAACTATCAGTTCACTGATTACTCTCATAGTATATACGATTTTATTAGTGGGTAAACTTTACTTATTTTCATATGATATTTAATTTTCGCCATTTGTTCACAAGAACCAAACACTTTTTTTTTATCTCTTTGATAATCAGAGAAATAATCGAAAATGTTAGTTGAGCACATTTGTGAAATTATTTTTCATGTTCGTGTATACAAAAGTTGATTTAAAAATGTTTACTATCATAGAGAAAACATGTTTATTGAATATATTCGTACGCACATTTAAAATGCTTATAGAATCATGGTAGATGGTAAAACCTGCAGATATTTGATCAGTTTGGTGTCTGGGAACTCTGGTTCCACGGGACAGGCGACTACTAGCTGTGCATCGCCCTCTGCCTGTCTTAGGGAGTGACATATGGTGCTTGAGTCTTTGTGAGTGTGGGAGACCATGGGCAGCGAAAGGGAATCAGTTAACAGCATGGCCTTTGTTGAGCCCGAGGCGGGTGTAAGGGATCGGTGATGGTGGGTGTGAGACTAAGCAGCCTCTTCAGGTGTGAGGGGGAGAGGAGTATGGCGATCTGAGCTCTCACCCTCGAGGGAATTTAGAAGTACTCAGAACACTGTCTGCCCTCGTGTGTAAGGAGCTCCACCAGCTCTCTATGAACACTCTCTCCTCGGGGTGTCATCCTTTACGAGTCTGCCTCCCTAACCCTCGCGCCGCATGGATGGACGGGAACATCTCACCAATACAATGTTTAGGATATTTGTTTAACTAAAATCTCGTTCTTAACAGGACTGTATATACTTCACCGATAATATTTATTTAAATACTCAGTATGCCTCCAGACATTCGACCTGGTCATGTAGTCCTCTCCATCTGCACCTCACTCGCCTAGTGTCCCAGGAACCCACCATGTGTTATTGCTCCATCCACAAACAAAAAATATATATTACTTGTAACACGCTTACACCAACATTAACTGATATATAAGCAATTACAACCCGCTCCTCTGGTTCGTCGGCTCCAGCAAGTCACACAGAAAATATCGATGATGCTCCACCAATATCACCCTTATGACATGAATAAATTACTAATCATTATTTGATATCAAACAATCCCATAAAATAAAAATATATCAAAACATTCTTAAATTAATCGATTAATCTAATTAATCAATTTAATAAATCCATTAATTAATCTAATAAATCATTCAATTATTTAAACAATTAATTAATATAATTTTCATATAATGATTGGGTATATTTTCCACTCTTGCACCAATTGCGACTTAGGCCACTCTTGCTCGGTCCCCCAGGAGCCCGTCACTGTCTCTACTGACACAGTAGCTGATGATGCTGTGGACACTCACATAGGAATTGACACTGTGGCGGACGGTGCTAAAAAACTTGAAAGATGTGGACACAGCAGCTCTGGACACTCTCTTTGGTGGTGATAATGACACAATCACTGGTTCCTCTAAACGAGTTAAGAAACCGCTTACTAAATCATCCTAACCATTGATTAGTCTATTGAAATACTCCCTATCAAAGTCATCAAGCTCTTTGTTAAAATCTTGTGTAGATAAGCCAAGAAAGTAGTCTTCATACGACCGCGACATCGTAAAGCGAACCAAACTGACAAACAACTGGGAAAAGTGGAAGGGGTGTAGAGGCTGAAGCTCTATTTATAAAAATTTCAAATTCTCTGGTAAAACATTCGAGAAGCGTGATTTCTCCCCTTTAACCAGAAGTCAGAAGTTCAAACACGCATTTCCATCTCTTCCCGCATCACCAACTTTCAAATATCTTCAACCCAACAACCCCAAACTTCGGAGACAAACCTCTATGCTAAGTTTCTTGCTCGAAGAAATGAATAACCTTTATTTATCAGTAAAATGATTTCTGAATCATAACAAATAAATAAAGTGTATTTAATAATTCATTAAAACAATTAGCAATGTAATAGAGATCAGTGTATTTAATATAACTATACATAGTTTATAAAAAAAAAAGAGCTAGTAATATTATCAACAAACAATGTTCTAATCCTTTTTAACCTTATCTAAGATTACTTTAATCTTTTAAAGCATATATTTTTTGTTATTCGCAAATATATCTTATCTAAATCAAGAGTCGTCATATAATTCAATTTTAGTAAATATGTTCCCAAATTTCTTCATTTGTATATTGAGAATCATACTTACATTAAACATATACAGATTTTTTTCCGTGAATGTATCGTATCATGATTTAAATATAATTTTAAAAAATTATATTTTATAAGATATTTCCATAGAATTTGTTGGTAAAGGTTCATGTGTGAGGAGAAGTATATACTTGTTTCATAAATATTTGTTCATTTTAATATATGTCTTGTGTATATGTTTTTCCTGCGTATTTGAGTTTGCAAAGTGAATATTAATTTTTTTATCAAGTAGAGGACAAAATATTTTTGGTAAAGAATTTTCAAACTGCTAAGAATACATCGGAAAAATTCCATGCGAATCATTTAATTTTAAACGTCTATAAAATTGAACATATCTACCTTTTTCACAAACATGAATGAATTTATTTTATCAATTATGCAATACGTTCATTATTCCATGAAAGAATGTTATAGTAATACATACTGTAATGTACCAATGTAACATATCAACGGAACATATACTTACATATAATATACCAACGTACCGTATTGTAATGTAGCACATCGTAACATACCAACATATCGTAACATAACATATCATCTATTACGTTTGAACTCTTAGAAGGGAAACTAGATTACATTCGCTCATGACCTAACCCAGACTCAAACCCAGTTTATATCAACCAAGCCTTATGTGGGATTGTATATTACATTGCTAGTTATGGAAAATCGGCTAGACTGTTCGCTTCCAGAACTTTTCTCTCAAAAGTCTCTGAGGAGAAAATATTTTTCTGAGCAAAACAAGTACACTTTCAATAAGAAATAGGGTAAATGAATTTTAAGAAAGGGATTGATTCATTTTACATCATATTTATTCACAAAAATATAAACAAACACAGGTTGATCCAAAGAAATCATTTTCACACAAGCAAGTACAGATTGCTCTTAAACAAACACAAGTAACTACAGGATGATATGAATCACTACCAAGTAGAACTTGCTCCAAACATTGGCATGCTAAACAAACACAAGTAAGTACAGGATGATATGAATCACTACCCAGTAGAACTTGCTCCAAGCATTGGCCTGCTAAACAAACACAAGCTGTTTAACATTTCTGTATGCAAGAACAGGTGATTTCATTATCATGTTGATCCATCTTTACAACTAGTGGATATCATATAAGCAAATACTTTTTATATTAAATAACACTCATCCTAAATAACGTCATATGACTCAACTAATATCCACAGGTGATTCGGGGGGAGAATCATCATGGTCTGTTTCACCCCACTCAGTCCTTATTCCCCAACTTAGCATTAATTTAGAGTTTTCCTCTGCAGAGAAAACCATTGAATTAGATCCAGATGTTTTACTTTATTGTTTGAACAATGGGAACTTGTATTCTTTTTGAATATATATTACTTTCCCATTCCTTCTAAAATACTCTTTTGCTCAAATCCACCTACATACATTTCACAATTATTTAGGTAATGTTGGCAAATAGCTTCAATATCCTCATACTGTATACATCCACTCCCCCATTTTAAACCATGGTGATGCTTAGTAAGCCATATATTAATTTTATCGTATTTAGGAGTTAGATATTTACAGTCAAACGGTGATTTGCAGCTGAATACAGTAGTTTTTTCTTCCATGTCAGTGATAGCCCATTCTTTAATGATTTTTTTTTCTGCAGACTGAAATCCTTTCACATTGCAAAAAATCTCGTCTCAGCCGTGGTTCGTCGCTTACTGACTCAATTCATTATTTTCACCAGCTTCCCCCTTACATTGTAACTCGCAAATCTGTCGTGGATTATAAGAGCGAAAGCTCGCATATTTGCTGGAAATGGTGTATTTGCAATCATTTCAATTCGTGAATCAATCACGCCATTGGTAATTCCGTCATCTTCTTGCTGACATTAAATACAAATAACGTTCCTCTGGTTTAAATTGATTCGGGTTCTAGGATCGGTGAACTAATTTTGTTATAATACGTTTCCTGAAACGTTGAGTACATATCATACGAAATAAGTAATTCTCCATTGGCAGAGTTCATATTTAAATCCACATAGGTGTAAGTTTGACTGTTTAGATACAGTTTAATATATTTCATATCACAATTATCGAATACTGATTGAACCGCTTTTAAATTGTTTTGTTGATTTGTTTGAAAACAAAATGTCAACATATCTCGGTTTTTCTGACGAAAAACTTGATTTTACATTACAAATGACATTTTGCGATATTGGCAGTGTTGGAAAAAACTCTAAAGCCCACGATCTGAATGGAATGTCTAGATTATTCCCTTTTTCGATACATTTTAAAAACTTTACACGCCCGCGAGTGTTAATTTCAAATTGCGGCATCAACCATTCCACATTGCTTAATTCAAATGTTACACCTTCCCCGATATTAGCCGAATCGTATATAGCATTTAAATGTGTATTGCCGAATATAATAACTAATTCTTTTTTAGCATTTAATATGACGTGTTTGTAGTCTTCAGCAAAGCCTGAAAGCATACTTAATAGTACGACAACTTCGTATTTTCCACCTGGGTTTATTTGTTGTGAGTAATCACAAACATTGTTCCACCCAGCCATAAGAGCTGTATAAATATCGTTTACAGTTCCTGAGAGATAGTTCTTTTTCGTAAAAGTAATTCCAACCTCTCATGTTTCATCGATTTCCTCTCCATTTAGCAGATATGCAGTTCTGTCGATTAAATTAAGTATTCCATTTCTTATTATTTTCGTAGTTGCTGGATTACTTGCATCGGCTGTCTTTTTAATTGTTCCTCCAAACCTTAAACTTGATTTCGACGGTAACGTGTAGACATCGTGAGTTTGTATTGAAATCCTTATTTCAGAAGAAAACGTGCTCGGAATGGTTTACACACATGTATTTCCGTATTGGTGATTGCATTTTCATAAGTGATCGGTTCTTCATCATTAAGTATGTCTTCCATTTCTGTTACCGTATATCCTTATTCTTTAAATACAATTCCTTGCCTTGTGTTAACTTAACGGGTATCTTATTTGAAGTGAGCGTTTTATGTTTGCATTTATAGCTTTATATAACTTCTTTATTCGAAATACGTTCCTTATTGACATACCTCTTAAAAGAACCGCCTACTTTACGTTCAGATTTTTTACATATAAACTAACAGTAATTTCTTTGTTTCTAAAATTAATAGGTTTACCATCTTGATCAACAATTATATCAACAATTTCATCAACACTATTAACTATTACTGGAAGATATATCAATGTATTCGGTTTTTTTAATTATTTTATATCCTGGAGCCACAGCATACGTGAGTTTATGTAGTTTATTAGTCGGGTCGGTTTGCCATTCAAATATGAACCACCTACAATATTAACATTTATACGACATACATTTGCCGACAATATATTAACCTGTTTTGAATATTCGTGCAATTCATTTGCGGGATACAGTTTCCGTTCGTAACCTAACATATCTGTAATTAAATTGTCTTTCGATAAATCTATATATATATATATATATATATATATATATATATATATATATATATATATATATATATATATATATATATATATATATATATTCACAACTACACATTGCACTGGTTAATGTATTTGGATTTCCACGTATTCGCAAATGTACATCTTCATGTAATGCCACTTTAATGAATGTTTCAAGGTCATCCAATTCATAAGATCCTACCGGTATCACAATCTTGTATGTTTTTTCACCACTATTAGCCGTATAATCAATGTTTGGTATGCTAGTGTAAGTAACTAATTCTATTAGACTTATTTGCCATTCTCCATCTAACTCTAACGCAGGGAAATATAGAGTAGGCAATTGTGACGAATTTTTACTTAATGTCAGGGTATTTGATATATTACTATTAAAATTATTTGTATACCCTAATTATAGACAAAAATGTAAACATTAAACTCCGCAATTGATTGTATTTGGTAATTGTTCTGTTTTGTAATTGTATCTTAATTGAGTGTTTTTTTTTAATAATTACGTATTTCAATTGGAGGACGTAAATTGCCGAAACTTTCGTAATACAGTGACTGATTTATGTCTTTAATAAATGCAACCCAATGTGTTTCTTCAATTTATTTCCAACTAAATTAACTATCATCCATTCATGAATATTTCGTTTCTTTAGTAAATCGTCTCTCATATACACACCTCGGAAATAGGGAATAACCAGTTTCGTTACAAATACATTAATATCTTAGTTTGTTAATGCACATTTTGGAAGACTATTAGGATTTTCTGAATTTTTTTCCACAATTGGAGTTTTTTCTTCCTTGTCCAACTTTGTAGGATTTCAAATATATTCCTTTACCTTTTGATTTAACTGCTCTACTAATTGCCGAAACCCCTCCAAGGATTGATCCAAGAGCTCTTAATGCTGGAAATAGGGATGGAATGATTCCTCCTTTCTTTGTTTTTCGTTTGATTTTGTGTTTTAAGCCCATGCATCTCTTCATCTTCGTGTGTATGACTTTTTCAACAACCCAAGCTCCAAGCTTTTCACCTGTAGATGTAGATTGATTATTCCCTATATTTGATGCTTTATCGGCTAGAATTGTATCAGCTATATCTTTCTTTCAAATCGTTTGTTCGATCGTAAATTATATTGTGCTCTTTACACATGTTATCCAGAGAGTTTATTCCTTGATCGTTCCATGCTAAACATTTTGCAAGTTTAGTACCTGGTCGTAAATAATTGTATTTTGGTAAATGTAATTCAAACGGTAATTTATTAATAAGTGTATTCAATACACAGCGTCCTTTTTTGATATGTTTAGTACGAGGCAATGTTTCCAACTGAACGGTAGCCTATATGAAGACCTACATTTATAGTTTTACATTAGTACGTTACGTAATACTGTGTAATTGTGTAGAAATGAAGGTTATAAAACAAAATGTACATCTGCTGGTAATTGTAAATACGAAAGAAAGAGTAATTGAACAGAAGCATTGTATTCTTTTACCATCAAATATACGTTGTATAATAAGCGGTCCATCTTCATGTGGAAAAACTTATGTTATTATATCGTTGTTGGAACATCCGAAAGGCCTTAAATTTGAAAACGTATTTGTGTTTTCTAGAACAATACAAGAGAAATATCAACGGTTAACGACCATTTTATAATTAATTGAAGGAATGCGATATTTCCCTTTTATAAATAAAGAAGATATAGTGCCTCCGAACGAAGCATTATCCAATTCCGTATTTATTTTTGACGGTGTTTGGTGTGAGCCGAAGGGTGAAATACAGCAATACTTTAGTTCTGGCAGACATTAAAACGTTGATTCTTTTTATCTATCACAAAGTTACGCATGTATACAGAAACATATTTTACGCGGTAATGCAAATATTGTAATTATGCTTAAAATGGACAATATGAATCCTTAACATATTTACAATGATCACGTTTTAGGCGATTTTACATTTACAAAGTTTAAAGATATGTGTTTTTACTGTTGGAATGAAAAAAAAAAACAATTTTTTGGTAATTATACCAACACTTCCGATATATAAAGGCAGATACAGGTATGGTTTTGAAAGGTTTTTTACTTTCAGGTGAAGAACAATGTGAATTTGCAAGTCTGAGCATAGTGGTATAAAATGAAATCATTACAGTAGCTGTTTAACCAGAAATCGCGATGGGAATTGTGATTTGAACGGACACATATTACATAATATGGGTATGGCTGTGAAAGATAGAGCAGCGATATATAAATGTTTCGTGGCAGACTTAAAGACTATTACGCTAAACGTATTTAAATCGCAATCAAACGATATTCAAGAGAAATTAATAAAGTTAGTTGATTTGAATGATGATGTTTATAAAAACACAAGTGTAATAACAAAAATTTAGAACAATATTAGTACTGATTTACAGAGCACTGAGTTTAGAATAGAATAATGTTTAAATGGATTTAGTATGGATTTTAACGATATGACAAACATAGATTTACAACACATCTTACAGAAATGCAATAAAATTTAAGAGTTGTAATTATTGAAGTAGTAAACGCTACTATTGCAAAAAACTTGAAACACGAATGGAACAAATAACGCAATATTTAAGAGATGAATTGATTAATAAAAGATTTGGTTTAGTTACGCAAACAGATTTGAGAAAACAAAATAATGATTTGAAAACACGAATTAGTTATTTTATTAATGATTTTAAAGCTAAAATTTAAAAAAGTTTTTAGTAAAATCGATAAGATTGAAAAAGTGCAAAGTAACCGATCTACTACAACAATTAAAAAACCAACTACTTAATTCATGTATAAATATATTTAATTTAATCTACCTTAATCAAACATGTCTGCCTCTGTTTCGGATTTACATAATGTTATATCTGCTGTGAAAGAGACATATTTGCAAGCTAACGGAGTCCGTATGGAACGGGATGTTTTAAACTAAGAAATATTTAAACCTGTTACGACTAGAATGGATATATCACATTCTGTTTTGAATAAACCTAAAGAAGCAGCTTTGGAAATTAAACGGAAAATGAATCTTTAACAAAGAAAAGGCAATCCCTTTCTTAATTAACGCGACACTATTTAGCTTTAAAACTATCTCTCTCTATGCGCGATACGATCTTTGGCGTTTATCGACATGAAAACAATTGGTTCCTGGGAGATTCAGTAATCCAATTTTTGCCTGACAATAAAATTAAAATAGGTGATTACATAACTGATGTTGGTGAAGGATTATTTGAATTATTGTTTAAAAACTTTCCAAATGGATATTCTGATACCGATTTGCGGATATATAAAGAACTCATTTGTCGAACGAATGTTAGTATTCGTTCCGGAGATGAAAACCACCCGAAAATACATTTAATGGGAGATATAGTTGGAGGTGGAATAAATAAATATGAACATAACAACCGTTTTTCACCTGCATATTGGAACAATCCTAATGGGTTGGACGATAGATTAAAACTTCTCATCGCTACGAGATAATCTGGGAATAATTCACATACAAACGAAACTGTTTCGATTATTGAACAGTTAACGGAAGACTGTTATATTACAAATGAAG
Source organism: Dryococelus australis (assembly GCA_029891345.1). Classification (NCBI taxonomy): domain Eukaryota; kingdom Metazoa; phylum Arthropoda; class Insecta; order Phasmatodea; family Phasmatidae; genus Dryococelus; species Dryococelus australis. Next base: position 118,824,154 of record CM057000.1, on the reverse strand, counting down.
TTTAGTAAGATTGCTCAAGAGCTTCACGCTCTTGCAAGGATAAGATATCTTAGAAGAAGAGTTATAACTCATGGTTAAAGTTATCTTCTCCAAGCCGATTTGTGTGATATGACATTGCTTTCAAAGCACGATAAGGTGACACAAGTATATTTTAACCATACTAGACATTTATTCGAAATATGGTTGGGGTATACCTTTGAAAAACTAAACTGGGAAACAGGCTACGGATGTAATGAAGATCGTTTTGAAACTGGCAGAGGAACTGATTTTTTTCTACACCTTTCCGGAAACTAATGACTGAATATGTCACTACGCAACATATTCGGAGATTAAAAATTGATTAAGCAGTTAATATTTAAACATTTCACGTCGAGGGAGACTTACAAATAGGCTGATGTTTTGCCTGAAATAGTCACATTTTATAATTCCAGATTTCATAGAACTTTCACGATTGTTTCCAAAGAAGTTACAGGCAATAGTTTAATGAAAACTATTTATAATAATGTTATAGTCATCGATGAAAGAAAACCAAAGTTCAAAGTTGGGGAATTTATATGTATCTCGAAGTAGAAAGGGATCTTTGAGAAAAGATTTACTGTGAATTTGTCTTTTGAAATATTTAAAATTATTTGAAATAGATAAACACACCCCAGACTGTATTACATTGAAATATATGCCAGAGAACCAATAAAAGGTATATTTTACAAACATGAACTGCAAAAAGTCAGTTCTTCAAATTAATATTTGGTTGATAAAATCTTTAAAAGGAAGAAAGATATATCCTCGATTCCATGGAGTTGATTTTCAAAAGCATGCGATTCCTGAGTTAAGAATCTATATCATAAAAGATTGTAATACAATAATTTGTAAATTGTTTTTATACAAAATAAAAGATTTTTATTTATATTCACATGTAATTTAATTTAATAAACCTCTGGATTGAGCGATAATCCCTTGTGATTAAATCCTTTTTATTTTGACATTATCCACATTTAGGTGATAATTGAGTGTGTTTTATAAGCATTGTAATTCAGTGTGTTTGGGCAGTATTCCGTTGCTATAGATACCTTTTAAATTCGACGTATTTGATTGATTTTGTGTTGCATTTCTTGGAATCGGGATGAACTCTCGTGGAATTTTACAGCTTAAAGACATTTAAGACGTGATTTGTTTAATTCATTATTCTAATTTCCTGGAATTCAAATATTTTTTCGTGGAATTTTTCAACTTAAAGGCATTTGGGATGCGATTCCATTTTAACGTTCTTTAGAATAAATTTTTGTAGGGTAATATATTTATTGGAATTTGGATATTGTTTCCCGGAATTATATCTCTATAGTATCTAGTTTTTTAAAATTTAATTGTGGCGTTATTCAATGTTAGGTTATTGGTATAAATGTTTTGTCGGTGTAGAATTTACAGTGTAAGATTTAAAAAAAATGTAAAGACTTCAATACTGGGCTTAAACTGAAATGCACAATTGTAAACAAAGTCCGCTCGTTTGATATAAATCACAAAAGCTTTGTGCTGGAAAAAAACAGGCGAGACAAGTCACAAAGCGTGGTATTTAATGACCGTGAGCTGCAGCCAGAAAAACATGCATCGTGAAGTGAAGTTTGGTGGGTGCGGCAGGGGGCGGAATGAAGGGGGAAGATCTCCCTCCTAGTCCTATTGTATAGAATCTACGCCCATGGCTTAACGTAACAAAGTCCAAGATGTAGTAAAATTTAAAACTTGATGAAAAACAGTTCTGTAGTTAAATACCAGGTTGTAGATGAAGGCAGGACGGTGTGACTCGTAGAAGGAACTGACGCAGGAAAAAAAATGTTGATCTGGGTGCGGTAGTGCTTTACGTGACTCAACGGCACACGGACGTTACAGGTCTAGCTAACTATCTATACTCCTAAACAGCTGCTTAAAATAAAAATCTGCGGAGTGCTTATTCTGACAAACTCGAAGCAAAACACAAATCAAAAACCATTGCAAGCTGTTAGAAACTAGAACACCTTAACTCTAATTAAAATTCCTCCGCAGCGTCCAACTGTAGGACGAGCGTCCTAGCCTTGCGTCTAGCGTAGTTGAAGGTTGGTGATAGAGAGAGCGAACTTTCAAACGGCCCGCGCGTCCTAACCCTATGCTGAGCTCTCCAGCCAATCGGAGTACAGGATTTGAACCTGTTAGCCAATCGCAAGGCTTCCTGACTAACGATCTAAAATGACACACTCCAAACGGCCTAAATCCCTATTCCATAGAGTTATGGGTCACGTAGAAGTTAATTAAAATATATACAAGAAATTCTCTGAAATATTAAGAATAAATATGAGACCAAAAATAATGCAAAATAATACGTTATTTTAAAAATACTTAAATAAAAGGTAATCTACCTATCAATTTCAATTAAAAATTAATTATTGCCATCCGTACATCTAAGTTTAAATATTCTAATCATATGAAAAATGCAATACTAAAATAATAAAAATTACGAGCAATCAAACTTATGTGAAACATAGGTAAAATTACAATTATTATGCATGACGGTGTCCAATACGTGAAACAAACATTAATGATTACAAATAGGTGCAGATAGTGTAAATGTTTGTGTTACAGACAGTACCTCCTGGATATAAATATCTCCTTAATGAGATGTCTAGACATAAAAACAAAACAATGGAACAAAACATTCAGAATGTATCTGTGTATGTGTACATATTCACGTCGTAAAAATGTTTATTCAATATTCCCTTTATTAAAACCGTCCATCAACAGCCTGTTGCAGTAGGAATTTTAAAATACCACATTTAATTATACTCATCATAAGAAGCTGAAAAAGGAACACACACAATATGGTACCAATTACATGACAATGCATTGGGTAAGGAAACTCTCATTGCTGAACAGCTTGAAAATAAAAATACACAAGTTCTTTCGGCGGCACTAGCTAACGTCTCTTACTTTTTATTCCCTTTTGTTACAGTCTATTTTTAACTAGTGTCCAGCTGTGCCGACGAGGCACAGTTCGGGTCTCCTCGCCAAATTGTCGAAGTAACACGAGCCTTGCCCCGCGCTCGAAATCGCGCCGAACAGACTGCAGTCTAGATGCGCGCGTACGGGCAGGCAGAAGTCGTGCGTCGATATCACTGACGAACTCGCCTCATGGTTCGGCGACGCACTGGATCAGGTACACGTCCTACCTGTACAAACAGTTCTGCACCTCCTGGGACAACACATTGTCTCACTTGTCGTATTGAAAATCGTTGCACTAAAAATCGCTGCTGCCGAGGCTCGACAGTCTCTACCAAAAACGTGTGTTTACGCGTGCGTGTGTTTACGCGTGCGTTTGTTTACGTTCACTGGCGTGTGTAGTGACGTGCGTGTCCGTAGTTTACACCAAGTGTCTGTCATCGCAGCACCATAAATGTATGGTGATAAACAGTTCACGAGCAACACTTGCTCACTCTTACTTCGTGCATAGTTTACATAGCACTTAAATGTTTATTAGAGTATTAACATGACCACTGGTTGAAATTTTAGCTTCCCTAACTACTACGTAGGCAGTATAACACAGAATACACAACACTAGAAGATGAATAAATACATTTAAGAAAAAAATTGTATCAATAGGAAGCTACGCCTGAAAACTAAAGACGTTTTCATATGGAATAGCGTCATATCATATTGCCAAACCATATGGCAACATATAAACAAAACAACGACGAATAGATGACACAAGATAACTCAAGAAGCAAATTATTCTACTATGTGCAAACATCACAACTCTCAAGAACTTAAGCGGCACAAAACAAAGCCGAGAATAAATATTATCAGCATAACAAAACATCGCTACTTTATCCTTGGATATCTGTGAAGACTTCTATACCAATCGGATTTCTTCGAGCCAACAGTATCGCAGAATAAACCACTGTACAACAAACCAATACTATAGTATTTACATGTTGTTGATCTTAGAACAGTTGCTTTGTTCGTCCTCAAAAAGGCCCTTGGGTCCGTCTGTTTTTCTAGTTTCAGATACGTCAGATAAAGCAGCGTTCCAGACACTAGGAAGTAAGTTTACTTAGCAATTTTCGCGTTGAGGTAGCTTAATGTGTCTTCTAGGCAGCTTAGATCGCCATCCTCCCTGTTTAGGGTCCCTGGTAAATAGGCAGCAAGCATAACTTCTGTGTCGAGCAGATAACGTCTGTCTCAAACGTGTCACAAAAACTCCAGTGCAGCGATAAGCAGTGTTTGCGTATTTTTTTCTCTAGTCTTCCTCAAAGATACGCGGTGCGGGGCTTTTAAAAAAAAAACTTTGTTTATAACTAATTAACTTCCATGGCTCATGAAACAGATACACCAGTCGCGCACTCTTCTCGTAGCTTCATGTAAACAAATCCTCTTACCAACTACTCACTACTTATAAATCATAATAATACCTTCAGCTAGCTTTTTTTTTACAAAGCGGTAATTCCCTTCGTCTTACACTGTTGTTTATTTTCAAGCACGCACTAGACCGTCTTGTTCACGAGATCGATAAGCTCGTAGAATACTCAGATTTTGCCTGCCAGCTAATTCATTAGTGCCTGGGATAACCAACTCTTAAAAGTTGTGAAATACTTCTCTCTTTACCTCCAGCGGTCCAGAAGATAATGACATCAGCTTACCATCAAATAGTCAACGTGTTTACTCACACCTACAGCGCTAATCAAAACAAGCTGACATGGCTGCAGTTTATTTATCTTCGACTTGTTTGCATATATGGCTCATCTCTCAGCACCAGTAGCATAATTTCCTCTCTTAAATTCTCTGGCTGTTGTTCGCTGCCGTGTGCATTCCCTGGAATTTGTGGTAGCTTATAAGAGGTGGAAAATAACTGGTAGTTGGCCCGTAAATGTTTCCCAAGGGGTAAAATTAGTGCTATCATGAATAGTGTGATTAAAAATAAATTCTACTAGTGGGATTTTATCTCGCCAACTTTGTTGAGCTGTATGGCAAAATATGCGCAGTGTATGTCCCAAACTACGAATTTGCGCTCTAAAGGACTCCCGGCGGGACGTCTCGGTGAAGTTGTAGTGAGTACAATGCCCTTCTCTCTCAGACTGTTTGCCATACATCTTCGGTAAATTGCGTACTCTTGTCTGATAACACGCATGCCGGTATTCCAACTTCCTTAATGAACTGTTCCAGTTTGCTTACGACTGTCTTTGTATTGGCAGAAACTATTGCGTATAATTTCGTGTACTTTGAAAACACATCCATCACTACGAAAATATAGGTCACTCCAGCCTTTGAACGTGGCAATGGACCGAACAGGTCGACTGACACTAAATTCAAAGGATTTTCTGGAATAATAGGTTTTATTTCATCTACAGAGTTTTCTTGTGGAGGTTTACATTTCTGGCATAAGTCACATGCTCTTACAGTGACGGTAATTTTCTGTGTCATTATCTTCCAGAAAAATTGCCTGTGCAATGCTTCGTATGTGTTTCATAGCCTACGTGTCCAACCAACTCGTGCATACCAATAATCAAGTGTTCTTGTAACTTCTCTGGTACGACATTCTTCCATTCCATTTCAAATTCTTTCTGATGCAAACCGCGGTGAAACAAAACTCCATCGTAACTTGTACAAAAAGAATTCCTCAGTGGATGCTCAGCTGTCACTTCTTCAATCTTGTTTAATACTTTGCTGCAAAAAACTGTCTGATTTCTGGTCTTGCAAATCATTAGCAAAAATCTCCTGCGATAGACGTGACAACTCTGGTTGAGTAGCAGCTTGCGCAAACGAAAAATTCGTTCGGATTTTTATTCTCCCCTTCCGGTGCTCCATCCGGAATATGGCTGAGATAGTCAGCTGCGACATTCTCATTTACTTTAATGTGCTGCAAACCTGGGTTAAATTCCTTTATTAACAGTGACCATCTTGTCAAGCAACTACTGAATATTATTTCCTGTGCGTAAACTTATCAATGAGTGGTGGTCAGTCTGTAGTGCAATGAGCTCGCCCAGTAATAAGTTGCGAACATTCTGTAGCGCCCACGCTACACCTAGCATCTCATTCTCAGTCACGGTATAATTTTTGCCTGCCTTATTGAGCGTTCGGCTCGCCATTGCGACTGTCTTTTAAATGCCGCCAGTGCTCAGTTCTGCTAGCTTCGCTCCTTAAGCGTAATTGATGCATCCGTGTACAAATAATACGTAGCACCTTGTACAGGATGACGAATTACGTGTTCACTCAAAAATAGTTCCTTCGCAGCTTCGAAGGCCTGCTGTCGCTCTTCTGTCCACCTCCGTTTTGCATCCTCTCTCAATAGCTCAAACAACGGTGCACACACTTCCGCAACCTTATCTGAATAATTGCGGTAAAAACAGACCACTCCAAGGAACCCTCTTAGCTGTCTTACGTTCCAGGGCACAGGAAACTCCTTGATAGTGTCTAGCTTATCCGGCACCGTGCATATCCCTTCTGGGGTCAAAACATGCCCTAGAAACGGCACTTCCTCGCGACAGAGAAGTGACTTCCTTGATTTAACTGTCATCCCTGCGGCTGTCAACTAGTTTAACACTGTCTGCAGGTGCTCCAAATGTTCCTCAAAGGTAGACGACGTAATAAAAATATAGTCTACGTAACAACGTGCGAATTCTGAACGATCCTCGCCTAGGGTGACTGTCATGCGCCTTGTGAACTGTGATACGGCATTACAAAGGCCAACAGGTAGCACTTCAAAACAAAATTTATGGTTACGAAACAAAAATTTGGTGTACTGATTTGACTCGTCAGTCAGGGAACTTGCCAGTAGCCATGGGTCAAGTCTGTCGTAGACATATAGCGAACTCCGTGGTACAGCCTTAATAGTTCGTCAGTAGGTCTGGGGCTTTCTCTGGATTTAATGGTGATGCTGTTTAGTTTACATGCATCCAAACATAATTTGACTGATCCATCTTTTTTCCTTTCGCAGACCATAGGATTACAATACGGGCTCGCTGCAGGTTTTATTACATTCCATGACAACATTAGATTCAAATAACCTTCCGCTTCTTTTGCATACTTTACGGTGATGGGGATATGATTTACAATGAAATACTTGTCCAGGTTCCCCTTTTACATAGGCTTTGTACAACTTGTTCGGACCTGGCTGCTCGGAGAAAATAGCCTGATTATCCAGTAATAACTGCTCTAAAACATACTTCTACTGCCTATCAATACCGTCAATACTGCTCACAGTATGTGAAATATCTTCAATAGAAGTGGTTGCGTTCACAGCTGGCAATTTACTCAGTTGAAACTCTGCTACTTGTAGCTGGCATACAAATTGATCCGACCATCTCCAGCAGTCCGGAGTGGTTACCGTGCTAGACTCGCTGTCTGTGTTGCGCACTAACCATCCGCCAAAATCAAAACTGATTTTGTAACGTGTCAGAAAATCAATTTCTAGTATCACAGTCTTTGTCAAGCCTTTAATAACCAACGCTAAAATTAGTTTTATACTGCCCAAGCCCTCAGTAGTTAATTAAACTTGTCTGCTAACCATTGGGCTTGATTTAGCTGTTGCACTAATAATGCGGAGCATGGGTACTGGTACGACAGGTAGTTTATATCCGGTGGCACAGATATAACGTACAAATGCTTCCGCCAAGCAGATTATCTCAGCTCCACTGTCTAGTAAACATGGCACTGACAAACCACATACAGTTAACTTCAACTCACGACACAAATTTTCCTGCATAACAACATCCCCTTCTGCAGTATTTTCTAGCAAAAATTCCCTATCGTTTCTCTTATGATAGAGTACGTACAATAACATTTTCCACACTATTCAGCTCAACTTCAATTTGTTACAAAAAATCTATCACACTATTAGACTCGGATGAGGATGACCCCTTGGTACTACACTCGGTGATTTGGGCCACCGACTGGGATCCTGTTTCCCTGACCCTTTCTGGTTTAACTTAGTATGATTACTCGCAGTTGCATTCTGCGGACTCGCCTCTCTACAGTTGATCGTAGGCGGTGTCGGCACAAACGGGCGCATTCGTGAGTCAAGCGGTGCCTGACTGTCAAAATAACCGCCAGGCTGTGGCAGTAAATAGCTTGTATGTCTCTGGTCATAGCTGACTCCAGCTGACTGCGGTGTTTGGTTTCCGTGCGCTGTTCCATACCTGCCCTGTGGTACAAACGAATGCTAAAAACTGTTCGCTGCCTGATTGTACATAGGCGGTGCATTCTCCCTTGCTGCAGGCGTGCCATGTGTCGGAGGCGATCGCGGGCTTCGGTCCTCCTCTGACCTTTCGCCCTGTTGACCTAACCTCTCTTAACGGACCAAACGGTGTCCGCTGCTCCTCTGACCTCTCCTGCCTGAATATTACTTTCTGCCTCTGAAAGCATGTTGGCTGTTTCTCTGAGCAGAACCTTGGTTTAGTGGATATGGCTCGTAGTAGTCTAAGCGAAAAGCTTGCACTTTAGGATGTCCATTATTGTTCGGTCTGAAACCTCCCCTGCACTGGTTTTGCTGGTTTTCGGGGTACAATGGCGGCGGTAGCTCGATAGGCCCTTGCTTGTCGTCTTCTCTTCCACTCTGTTGTCTCTGCATTTTGTCGATTTGATCGAACACAAGTAATCCCTCGCGGAATGGTACTATGTCTGTATCTCTGCGTCCTGACCAGTGTGCTTGGTAGCGATATGGTAACTGCAGTAACACCATTGCTGTAAATTCCTCATCGCTAACCAGTGGGCTTAAGTGTCTTGACTTTTCGTACATCTCAGAGATGTGTGCTTCCAGGCTACGACCTCGGCAGGGGATAAACCTTTCTGCGTGGAGCTGCGCTCTCAGGTTTCCCTGCACTTTTGCATTCCAGAAATAATCTGTAATTTTGCGCTTGAATTCCACGTAGCTTGTTGTGGTGCTTTTCGCTACTTCCCACCAATAGTAGGCCGTCGACTTGAGTGCTAGACTAAGGCATCTCAATTAGTTGTGGTCACTCAGTCCAAACAAAACAGAATATTCCTCAAATTTCAGTAGGAAATTGATTGGATTTTCCCCTCATTTTCCATCGAATTTGGACATCTGCTCAACCCACAATTTCGATGGGTGATGCAGTAGAGTGCTAATAGGCGCATTTGTTACTGGAATAGCAGGTATTTGTGTTGCATTCGGTTCAGAAATAAATTCACTGTTTCTGGGCTCAGTTTGTAGAGTATTAGTGACAAGAGGCTGCACCTCTACACGGTCAAACTCGTGTAAACTCAGGTGAAGATTTCTCACTCCCTCAACGACCTGGGTTAGCTGATCCACCTTATCAGCTACTCTCGCAACCTTATCTACAGTCGCTTTCTCGACTTGCCCCAGTGTGTTCTCTACAAGAGTGTTCTGTGAGGTGAATTTTTCTGTTACTAACTGATCTAGAGCATTCAAGTCAGTTGTGGCAGCTGGACTCGCTTCTAATCTGTTCATTCGTTGTTCCGCTTCACTAAACTGTACATTGCAAGTCCTCTTAACCGTTCTAACACCTCTCGTGTCTCAGTTACTTTCTGATGTACAATGTTTACCTCTGACGTCAGCTGTTGCAGATTAGCTGCTACATCTTCTCTTAACAGTGAAACCTGTGATTGTACAGTTTATGTAATCTGTGACTTAACCTTGCTGAGCTGCGTCTTAATTGACTCTGTTAGTCGTGACTGCGAATCGGCTAATTTTGTTTCCACAGGTTCAGTCAATTGTGACTTAACCTCGCTCAGCTGTGTACCCATTTCGCATATCTCAGTTTGCATAAGCGCAGTTAAATGCTGTAGCAGTGATGCCTGTGTAACATTGGCTGCTGTAATGTCTTGTTCCGATAACTGATTAGGCTGTGCTGCATTACCATCAGTGTTTACATTGACATCTGCCTGGGGTACTGTAGTTTACGAGTCAGTAATTTCCGTTGTCTCCTCCATTTCAAATACAATGCACTATAGGTGTCAGTAATTAATAGGTGTCGTTTCCGTCAATCGGTAGGGCGTACGCTCATTTGTGCGTAACTGCTGATGTGTTTTGGCGCTTCTACAAATTTACTGACTTAACCTCGCTTACTGTAGCTTCAGTGTATCGTAAGCCTTTACATTGTACGCCACTTTCATTCTGTAAGAGTGTAATGTGGTGCGCGGTGTTCTTAAAATTATGTAACATGTAGTGCCCTCTAGAGTAAACACAGTATCATAATAGCCCATATGTTGGAGTGACCACTTTTCATTCTGAAAATGTGCAAAACATAACCTAGCCTAACTTAGTGAAATATCCAGAACTTTAATTTATGCACCACATGACAAAATAAAATATTGTGTGTGTTGGCAATACTTGTGACTCATTAAGGGGATAAAACGAAACAAACACTGTTCCAAAGAAATGTGTTTATGCTCGGCTGTGCTCAATTTAGGACCCAGTATGTAAGATGCGTAGAAACTCACCTTTGACAACACCACCTTCGTTGCAGGCTTACGATTATTTGCCACACACACACACACAGCTGTGAAACTTAACACACGTAATACCACACATACTAAAGCACTTGTTTAATTATTTGCAACTGAAAATGTGTAGAGGAGAGATAGTATGAAACGTGAATACTTAGAAAAATTGTCACACGTGTCAAATCCAGCTTAATACTTATTTATTCAAAATTATTTTAAAATGTGCAAATTCAAAATATCTGTTTAAATGAAACTGGAAAAATATTTTAAGGAAAATCATAAATACCTGCATAGCAATGTGCAAGAAAAATAAAATAGTGTTCAACTAAGCTGTCGTTAGGAAGTGGTCATGGGTAACGGACATAATTCAAAATCCTTAAGTTACACTTAATTAACAGTCTGACTTAATACACTTAAAATTAACGTAGTTCTCTCAAAAATAAAATGTCTTGAAAATAGTTCAGAAAAAAATGTAACTGTCTCAATACGGTAAAACACTTGCCTTTCTCTCTCAGGTTAAATTATGGTTAAAAAATGGCTGAAGCTAATTAAGTTGCTTGCCAACATGGCGTCCACAGAATGTTCTACGCCCATGGCGTAACGTAACAAAGTCTAAGATGTAGTAAAATTTAAAACTTGATGAAAAACAGTTCTGTAGTTAAATACCAGGTTGTAGATGAAGGCAGGACGGTGTGACTCGTAGAAGGAACTGACGCAGGAAAAAAAATGTTGATCTGGGTGCGGTAGTGCTTTACGTGACTCAACGGCTCATGGACGGTACAGGTCTAGCTAGCTACCTATACTCCTAAACAGCTGCTTAAAATAAAAATCTGCGGAGTGCTTATTCTGACAAACTCGAAGCAAAACACAAATCAAAAACCATTGCAAGCTGTTAGAAACTAGAACACCCTAACTCTAATTAAAATTCCTCCGCTGCGTCCAACTGTAGGACGAGCGTCCTAGCCTTGCGTCTAGCGTAGTTGAAGGTTGGTGATAGAGAGAGCGAACTTTCAAACGGCCCGCGCGTCCTAACCCTACGCTGAGCTCTCCAGCCAATCGGAGTACAGGATTTGAACCTGTTAGCCAATCGCAAGGCTTCCTGACTAACGATCTAAAATGACACACTCCAAACGGCCTAAATCCCTATTCCATATAGTTATGTGTCACGTAGAAGTTAATTTAAATATATACAAGAAATTCTCTGAAATATTAAGAATAAATATGAGACCAAAAATAATGCAAAATAATACGTTATTTTAAAAATACTTAAATAAAAGGTAATCTACTTATCAATTTCAATTAAAAATTAATTATTGCCATCCGTACATCTAAGTTTAAATATTCTAATCATATGAAAAATGCAATACTAAAATAATAAAAATTACGAGAAATCAAACTTATGTGAAACATAGGTAAAATTACAATTATTATGCATGACGGTGTCCAATAAGTGAAACAAACATTAATGATTACAAATAGAATCAGATACTGAAAGTGTTCTGTTACATTAGAGTTTGTAATTCTAGTTTAACTTTCTTTGCAGTTTCTGCTTCGAGAAATTATTTTTATTCTTTTATCTTTCTAGCTTCTTCTTCTGCTGCTGCTGCGATACTCTTCTGCTCCAAAATATGCAGTATAGTGTTGGTGTTCATTCTGAGCCATTTCGAGCAAATCTTTAGTGACAGGTACATAGTAAGGCTTATTGTCATAATTTCGAAGGGCATTTTTAACATTACGAATGGCATTAGTGTCCTTTCCAACAATGAAGCGCGATCATCTGTCGGAGTCCTGCACGATATTGAAAAACCTCTTTCGACGTCTGCACTGCCATGGGAGAGTGAAAGTGCTGCCTCGACCACTTTGCTGCCATTTGGATACAGATGCATACCAGATGCATTATTATTATCAAAAAAACTTGGCCCAATAAGTATCTGTGCATTTCCCAAAAGTTTCTTCTTTATCTTCTCCCAACTGAAGCTATCTCCACTCATCAAGTGAAGCATCAGCTCGGATGGTCACTGGTAGAGCAGTACTCATTGCCACAATGTCTAAACAAGTACGATGTGATATCCGTTCTCTTGTATGAAGACAGCACAGTGGCTTGGTGTACAGTGCTGACTTAGCCGTTACGTGCTTGCATGGTGCAATGTAATGCTTACGGACTTTGTGCAGGAAAATGAGTTTTTCTTTCTCAGACATCTTAGAAATATTTGCATTTATATTTTCATCAAATATCAACTCGGCAGAGGAAGTAGATTTATAGTATTGTTAAATATTTCTTCCTTTTTTTCTCAATTTACTTTACAACACTTGGCTTGCATACACGCCCTCCTAGCACATTTACAATAGCTTCAATCTCACTAAATACGATATGTCTCAATGGCTCTTCTTTTTGTATGTAACGGTCCAACTGTCTTAGTAAATACACGTTCACTTGAAAGTACAAACAAAATCTCGGCTTTGATGGTAGGTTTTTTCAACATGTTGAATGAACACTTTTCTGTGACCACTTTTATTCAGAAGTATCTTGTGTACGTGGAATATACTCCAGAATAAATATGCATTGAATACTAACTTACCGGTTGAAATAAAATGTAATCTTGAGAAACAAATAGTCTTCATTATATTTTTTACATCTTACACTCTGGTGCCAATTAATTGTGGTTTTATTGTTTTCCGTTCCTACTAACATCTTGAGATAATAAAATTTCAGGCACTCGTTCAGTTTCGTTAAGTTGCAGCAGAGCAGTAGAGTTTGTGAAACTACAGAAATTATCATTTTTGAGATTGGTAGAAAGTGACTTGGCGCTTATTGTGGCTTTTCTTGCATCCATGTTACCTCATTTGTTGACAAAAACGAGAATGCACATTTGTGATTCCATATTTTAAAAAATAATTTAAAAAAATAAAAAGGGAAAAAATATTTGTCTAATTGATGGAAAAAAGTGACTTTAGGTGACCAAATTAAAAAAAAAGTGGCTTCAAGTGACCGCCCTTAAAAAAGGTGACAGGTGACCTGCTATCAGCCCTGCACATAGGGAGTGCGCATCATAAGGCAACATGTTTTCACTTAATTGTTTCGGTATATTTTGACATCCTATTTCCGTAATTTGTGAGATTGCATGAACATTGTAACATAATTGTCATTATGTCAGTAGTGTTATGGTTTGTGCGCTTGCATAAGTTAACTGGAATTGCTAGAGATATTTGCTCTTCAACGATTTTTTAGGCTTATATTACCTCTGGCTGAAGTTCGATATCTTAAGTGTGATATTTAAATGTTGTAAATCTAATGCCTTTTTTCACTTCTGACAGTTATCTCTACTATTCCATTCTTTTGTTTTATTTTTAACGAATGCCATACATGGTTCATACTATTTACCGTTTAAACTAGTCGCGTATTTGATGCTTAATCTGCTTGAAAGAGACATGTGCTTGCAACGTCTGACTTTCTGTACCAAATAGACTGCATATATGGTGTTCGCTGTTATTTATTAGTTCACATTTCTTATTTAAATTACATAATTATTAAATTCGTTACATATATTTTCTTGGTACCATAACATTTCAACGACATTTGTATATTTAAAATGTGTTTATAGTTATTTGCTGTAAATTATTACGATCGCGCTCACACGAGTGATCTAAACACATTTATTACACATTCGTGCGGCAGCCATGTTTGAACATGTCTGCAAACGGAACTAGTTTCAGTGGTTACACCTCAATAACTGAATGCAAACAGAGGGAAATCCTAACATCGGGAAACACGCTCCCATATTTATTTATAATCGCTTCCACCACTATTTATATTATGTTATTAATTTTAACACAACTTATCATATTTATTTTGTAACAGTATAGAGAATACTGTTTTTGGCATGGCTTATTATTTATTTAAACGAATGCATAAATTCCCGCCAATTTCAGCCATTTTAATAATACTGTCTATTTACTCTATAGCAGCCAATTAGAGTAGAATACAGAATAAAAGTCGCTTCGATGTACTTACACAACCTGTTTACTTTGAACAAGAAGTTACTGCGATCGAAACAAGTTCGGAGCCAGCGTAACCGCATGCAGTGCTGGACATGTTTAAGGTTGAGTAGTTATGTATACCGCGTGACCGCGGCTTTAAATTTCTTTGATATTGAATGTAAGTATTATTTTTTTATAAAGCAATGATATTAATGTGACTAAATATTGCTCTTTGTTAATTTTGGAATTTTGTTTCGGGTGACTTCCCGCGCCAACCACGGCGGTCACTATACAGTGGCAAACGTTCCTGGTAATGTAGACGCAAAGTAAACATTAACAGAAAATCAATTTTGACTAGATCGCATTGTTAGAAAACCGTTTGCTGGTTTATCTGTTTTAATTTACGTACTCCTCCTGCTATGTTTGTCATGATACGCCGCGTCGCTTACGAATATTTTGTATTTATTTACAGTAAAAACCTACATTGTGTGTGCTTTTTTTTTTACACTTTCTTCGTTAATCGACATTAACTAGTTACTTTGTTGCTGTCGTCCACGTGTCATGGACTCACGGCCCGCGGTCTGTTTTTGGAACTCAAGCTTGCTGCGTTCTCTGCTTACGTCAGCTGGGTGTGGTGATTACACGATACAATATTGACGAAATTCCTCCCGAGAAAATGCACTGTATTGCAGTAGCACTTGAATGTTTCCTATTATACGTCACACGCTCCCCTGCTACAGAGTATGCGCAGTAGCTTATTACATTTATGCATTCGAAGTAACACGCATGTTTCGTGGCTCGCGAACACGTCCAGGCAAACACGTGCGGGATTTCGTAGCAAAATGTCGGAGAGACGCATCAGGCACGAAGAGATAGAGAAACGCCTACAGAAGAGCAAGTTGGCTGCAAAAATGCAGTGGAAACACGTTGATTTTTGTTGAGTAAACTACCAAAACCACAAATTATATTGTTTAGGTGAACTTTATTTTTTGTTTTACATTTCACTATAAAAATACGTCTGGCATAGTAACCTATCATCTTAGTGACTCTGTATTTGCGGTAACCAAAGAAAGTATGTTTGTTGATATAATTAATCAAACGAACATAAGTAAACTTCATTACTGATATAATGCTAGACTATAGGATACAGTATATAGTATGCCTATACATGTATTAATTACAGGTGCATTTTGTTGCAATTTATTCGACGGAATGTTCGATACGATCAAAAAACAGATGAACGCAACTACATTGAAAACTTTTAACTGGGTTCCTGAATTATTACTACGTAATATTATGAGCATCGAAACATTCGCCAAGTAAACAATTTTAATAAATATGCTCTAGGAGTTAAACACAAAGGCTATATGATGCGTACGTTTGCAAATATGAACACATTTTTTTTTGTAATATCAAAATGTGTAGCCACAAAACGGCGTGATAGATAAAACATTTCATGCTGCCTCGTGAAACGTATTGAATCTAGAAACGTTTTGTTTACAGAATATTACATTTTCATGTTTCATTCAGGTTTACGAGGTTTGACCAAAACCAACGATTTTAGCATTATTTTTAGTGGACCATTTATATAAAAAAATTCTTACTAAAAATTTTTATAACAATTTATTTAAAAGACTTTCTGTGACGACCAATTAATTGGCCAATTATTGTGAGAGCACATTGGCCCATATTAAGATTATGAATAAAATAAGTACCTTCAATTTTGTTTACATGGCGTGATTGCCAACCACATAATAAATTCTGACAATCATAAATGCAAATATTTCCCACCACTGCCAACAGTTGGCCAATTGTTAACTGACTGTTGTTTGCTACTTGGGAACTTCCATCCAATCTCGTCACACCGCCTTGCCACCCCTTCCCCTTACTAGCCCTCTTCAACCATCCTTTTAACGAATTTTTTTATTTGATGTCTTAAAATTGAAGCCATTTATAATATGGTCTCATGCATTGTCGGAAATTAGACTGAAAGGGTCAATACATATGCCCCCCTTCACCCAAACATATGCACCCCGCCTCTCCCCCAGGACCATGAATTCTCCCTGACATACAGTACTCTCCTCGAACGACTATCCCCCTCCCCTCGTCATAGCTACAACTAAACGACTAGAAAAACATCGACCCCTACACCCGCCCTTACTAGTAAACATTTTCCCATGCCACTAGTAAGTCAGGCGGCTGGCCGGCCTTGTCAAAAATAATCGTGAAACGATCAGACATCTGCGAATCAGTGCATTCATAAATAATTAAAACCGTATTAAAATTTGCTTTATCTAATGTTTAGAAAAATACCCAAACCTCTAAACGTATAGTTTAATGTGTCGAAAATATATTTTTAATGCAAAATTGATTAGAAAAATTTATACTATGTAACATTTGCACTTACCCATGGCAGATTGATAACGTTAATAATAAGACTCCTGGAGAATTCGGGATACGAACCTACAACCTCTCGTACAGGAATCAGACACTCTGATATCTGAGCTACGCGGCTACCAACGGTTAGCAGTGATTAAATGTTGCATGCGCGTTATTCATACCAGCTGGCCGCAATCCCTTCGTAGAATTACATAAACTACTTAAGTGTTAAACATTTCTTTATATTATTTTTATATTAAATTTCAATCAGTGCATATGTCTGATGAACACCTATATTTAACGGCAATTTTTGTTTTATCTCACCATATTTACTATTTTAATAGCTTCTTATAGGCAAGCAATGTAATATAGAACACGTTATATTTTTCATCGCGGTCATAACATTGGCCTAAATCTGATTATGTACCTAACCCCCGTTGGCTGTTTAATCGTTTAAATAATTATGCAGCAAGACACGTTTTCGCAAGAAATACAGTGAGCATGTAACATTTGTATAGGTAATTGAGTATAATTTGTGAACTATTAAGACCTGGCTCATGAAATTCAGTTTGCAATTATAATTTATATCTCAAGGAATCTGCGTATGCTTGTAAACGCCCTTTATAAATATAAAGATGAGTTTTTTTTTCTATATTTGCTTCAGAGTGATTTTTTTAACGAAATCAATTTATAACAGAATGATTACGATATGTGGTCGAAATAAAAAATAGAATATTAAAGTTTGATTTCAAAATTGATTTAAATATGTTACTACAAAATCACTCAAATAATATTCATGTTCGTCCATGCAAAGAACACCTACAGTCCTTCGTTAAAAGGAATCCAAGTATTTTTCGCACTTATAAACCTCACGCTGTTGTAAAGTAAGTTTGAAGGCAAAGTCTTCGTGGTGTTCTGGTAGGTTACCTAGCATAGAACAAGCAATGGGAAACGTAACCCTGGATGGAATAAAATAACAACTTGTAATACTTAACCTGCGGCGCTATTTATTAAGTGTCAATGCTGATGCATTTATTCATTTAATAATTATCTCAATTAAAAGTCTCAGACCAATCTGTCTTTCTCGTAACAACAGTACTAATAACCCTCCGCTAAATTGAATCCCCCTAAGTTCTCGCGTTTAACGCTAACTTCTTAAGGATCTCGCCTATCGTGATTATCCCTTCCTCCGCCTATTTTGGATTCTCTCCGGCCACTGTGCATCGACGCGCAGTCACACAAAACGGGAGTCGATCGGCTGGGACCTCGTCTCGTCGTCGAGTTGTCGTGATGACCTTCTGCTGGCGTCGACACTGGATGCCCTGGTGCAGCTCGTGGACGGCGATCTCGACAGCCTGGATAACAGGTCAGTAGTTTGAGTCTGAATGGCGAGTGGAAGGGGGGGGGTTGCGCCTCACACACGGCCTCTTATATACTCTAGCTATCCCTGGTATGAATTCTTCTTGCCACCCTGTTGTCATAACAAGTGTGGCCCCCGCTATGGCGCCTTGCAGCGCCGTGGAGCTCCTCAAGCTTGGCTCACCGAACTTCCCAGTTGAGCCCACAACAGTAGCTGACCAAGTCGAATCGGCTGTCGGAAGTCTCTTCGGCGACGATGCGTTGGACGGCTGGTCGCAGCCGGTGGCGGCATGGGAACGAAATTACCTTCCGTCACACCACCAATTTGTAGGTGTGATAAAATGTAACAATAAGAAATATTTGCAAGTATTCGCTTCAGTTCTTTTATCATTAAAAGTCGATCTCCTAGTAGTGGAGCGTCATCACACTCGCATTTTTTGTCATTCTATCGCGTTCTTCACTTCCGCGGGGGCACGAATTTCATATTCTAGCTGCCTACTTTTAGCTTTCATCACCATATCTGGTCTGAAAACAGACGCGAATTTATAAATTGTAAAAGGAGGAGGCACAGTTCCATTCTATATTTACTGGAAAAATATGTTGTAAGCTTGTAAGTTTTATTGGTTACCGCCCATAATTCTCAAGACACAGCTTAGCAAATAAGATAGAAAAGAAAAATATATTTTTATTTTGAATTAATAAAATTCTATTTACATATACATTTACAAAATTACAAGGTATACTAGGCATTATAAATATGTAACACAATATTTTGTGATCATTTTCACACAACTGTTTATTCGAAATTTCTTTTCAAGCTAATACAAAATGACACTAATCTGTGGTGTGATTTTAAAGCTAAAAAAATAAGGTAATCTTCATTCTCCTTGAATTTTTCCTCTCGAACTTATTCTCGACAGGAATATGATCTACAATAATGGCTCTGTGAATGTGAAGTGTAGCTAAACCATTAAGTCTTTCCTCTCCCATAGTGGACCGAAGATACATTTTTATTCATCTGGGGATCGAGAACGATCTTCCCCTGTACGTGGTGTACAACATCAGAAGAGTCTTCACATTAGGGCACAACTTTGCTGTGGATGTCATGATGGTTTCAATAGCTGACTGTGGTTTATGTTCATCGTTTCACCACGACAAATGCCATTTACTGAGCTCACCTTCAAGATCTGAAAGACTTACAGGCAAGTCTGAAGCATACAATTTGGCAGTTTTCATAACCTTTTCATGGTTAAATCTGCTTCAAAATCCTGGTGTGAGACCTTTAAGATGCCCAACAAGGTTGTCCTCACTTTCAAACCTATCCTTCAATTCCTGAACGAGGCAGTCAATAAATGGGTAATAAAATCCGATCCTGTAGCATGCTTTTAGATTTGTTTCAGGAATATTACAGCTTTGGGTGCTTCTTGCAGTTATTCTTATAATTTTTGTGTTTATACTATTATCCAAAGAACATTTTGACGGATTCCTTAAATATGCTGCTGAAGTTTTCTTCATTTCTGTATGGTTCGATTGCTAGAACCGTAGCTTGTGCCATGTCCTCCACTTGACCAACGTCTAACTTTGGGCTCTGAAGCTGTCTTGACAAGGGTAAGGTGCATTTCATCACATGGACGACGACATCCAAAGTAAGAATATATTAAAAGTTCAATGTTGAACAGTACAAGCCGCTGGCCTTAACAACAGCTTCACCAGTGATTAGTTGCATTGTTTCCTCTAAAAATTAAACAACAGCTGGCAACACATCCTTAAACCTTACAAAGGCCTCATGACGTTCAACCCAACGAGTTTTGCTGAGGGACAGTGATCTTGTATTTTCTTCTTCGTTAACTCTGAACGTTTCGGCGAGTCCCTTGCAAAATTAGTGATTTCTTCTACGATTTCAATCACGTTTCTCACTGCTTGTACTTGACCCCCACAGGCTTTTACAGGAGCCAAGTTTAAACAATGACTGTAACAATGTACATATTGAAAGGAAACAGCCCTTTACATCTGGAGTAAACACAGTATTAATATATGATGGCACCTCCAGTGCGTGTAATGCTGTACTTCATATATATATATATATATATATATATATATATATATATATATATATATATATATATATATATATATATATAATGGGAGAGTGGTTGAATTTTTTAATATTGATGTCGAGGGGAAATGAACTGGTGTACAGCCACGTGGCATTACTCGGAAAAGGGCGCCAGCTTAAATTAAGCAAGTTTAAATAACTGAAATTATGTTTAAGACTGTATTTCATTAACCAACGTGACGTGTGTATGAGCTTCTACCTGCGTACATATGTGGTTAGCTTCATAGCTCATGCACCTCCCTCTCGTATCGCATTCATTCTTCAGTGTGTTGGCTATATTTATAAAATTTGGCATGGGATATTAGTAGTCTGTTCATGCAGCTCAGTAACAAGTCCTCTCGAAGCCAGGCGGACTCCGACTCCAGACGTTCTCTGCGTACCCAACTCACCTTGTTACACACCACGACAAACCACAGTGTGCCAATCAGCTGAAAAACTATTCTGACACGTAGAGACTCTTAAACCTACTTTGCGTTCTTTCAGATTCAGTTTAGATATATTAGGAGAGGATCCAAACCAAGAAATCATGAAGAGATGAGAATACTGAAACACGTCAGAGACAATGTAATTTCCAGAAATTATCCTTTTATTCAATAAAAATATGCAGATATGTGTAAACTTAGAAATCAATGCTGGAAAATGAAACAATCAAACAACCCTGAATGGCAATGACAATATTAAAGAAAATATATTTAGAACCTACACTGTCGATAGGGAGTGGCCGGGCGTAACGGTCGTTAGCATTTATGAAAGTCTGGCGTAAAACTCTTACACTGCAAAAATCCTCTCTTGAATGAAAAAATGTCTCAGTTCAGAAACACTAAAACTCACAATGGGGTTTCTTGTGGTTAGTAAATATGTGCTCTATTAAGCTACGGTCACCTAGCCAACATAGCGTCGGGTTGAAACGTCTAGAACAAGCGACATCTTTCTGTACTAGATGCGTAGCAAAGTTGAGTACTGTATTTCTTACGTCACTGTTGAGTTGATCTCGAAGAAGAATACCATTTAAATTGTGGGAACAGGACAGCATCAAATCTTGTAGGCTCACGATGCTACAGTAAGAAGTGTAGGGGTTCTGTCCTACGTGGCACACAGCTCACGAACGTAGCGACGTCTAACTACCTGACTATTTACTAAACAGCTCCTTAATACTAAAACGGAGGAGCTCTTCCACACTCTACCCGACGTTAATACACAAGTAAAAATTTGAAGCAAGCTGTTATAACTGAACACTCTAAAATCTAACTTAAAAACTTAGGCCTCGTCCAACTTCTGGACGGGCGTCCTGTTCTAACGTCTTGACGCTTTGGGAGATTGCGGCAGAGAGAGCGAGATTCCAACTGAAATGGACCTGCCTACCCTATGCTGGACTCTCCCACCAATAGGGATACAGGTTTCAGAACTGCTGACCAATGGAATGGATCGCTACGTAAATCTAAACTGACTGACTCTAAAACGGCCTAAATTCTTAATCCATAGAATTTAAGATCTCGTAGAAATGTAATAAAAATATTTAAAAAAATATCCCTGAAACATTAACAATCAGTTGAGACCGTGAGAAAGTAATTAATATAAAATATTAATTTAAAAATACAAACAAAAAATAAAACTAACTAACTAGATGCATTTGCACATGGATATTGCAATTCGTATGTCTAATTATTCAAAATCCTAACCATGTTAAAACAAACAAAAAATAAATAGATTATATATGTCACAACATACAGAAAATTACAAGTGTTATATATAAGTAAATTTAAACGTGTGAAAAGTACATAAATTATGTTGACAAGATGAAGAAATAGTTAAAAATGTGGACGTCACAATTATAGCGAGTGGTTGTAGCGGACGAACATAGCTCTGAGCTCCCTTTAATGCCCCTGACATGTTACTGCTACCATCATCCCCCTGACCTCTTAGATTATCGAAGCTAAGGCCCAACTCTTCTAAAACACCGAAA
The DNA here is from genome assembly GCA_029891345.1 of Dryococelus australis. NCBI lineage: Eukaryota > Metazoa > Arthropoda > Insecta > Phasmatodea > Phasmatidae > Dryococelus > Dryococelus australis. The sequence goes on along the minus strand of CM057000.1, from coordinate 118,801,919 downwards.
AAGGTGTTCGATAACGACTTACCAGTAAGATAAATGGCTTTCACAAATTTAATGAAATTCTCTCTTACTGCATGTAGATGCGACTCTCTAAGTCAACATACCGAATACTGATGGACATCTGCTCAGAATGACTCGAATCTGTGGTCTCATCTGCCAGCAGTGAGAAGAATCTAACCTTCTTAGTATTGTTATGATTTTTTTGAACAATAATGTCCCCACTGCACTAAATCAAGTCATTCTGAGATGTCCTACTTATGAAGGTTGCATTTTTTGGTGCATTCTGAATGTGATCTCTTAGAGTGGCATCTCCTGCATCGATATGAAAACGCAACAACGATCTGAAGTTTCCGTCGTTTACTTTTAAATCATTGTTTTTTTCTAAAAGCCCCCTAAATTCATTTCGGTAACCTCTAAGTGATATATTTTGCCTCCCACCGAATACAATGGTTTTTTACAATAGAAATCAACTTTTGCCTGTTCGATTCAATCAGTTGTTTAGCTCTTGCATCTAACTAAACTAACACTGGAGATTTTACCCTCAAAAACTTTACAAAAATCTTCAGCTTTTTAAACTGCAAGAATGTGGTATTTGCAAGTGGAATTATTTTTGAAGTCACATATTGCATCTTTGTATTTGTTTAATGGTTTGATGCAAAATATCCCTAATTGTTGGTCGCCTTTCCCACCACAGTCAGGACCAAAAAGTACACATATCTTACTATATGCACCACTGTTCTTAGCACTATAGGCAAGCCAGGTATGTGTTACCAACCAATCCTTTCTAAATTTTCTGTTCTTGTTGGCTTGAGAAACCAATGGAAATAAAAATGAATCAGAAGGGGTCCAATTTTCCTTTAGAAATTTAAATTTTTCTTCATTGGATAACTTTGAAGGTAACCCAGGTCCAGCGCAATTCCCAATGTCTAGTGGATCCACAGAGAAAGAAAAATCACGTGTTGACTCGCCATCAGCAAAGTCGGGCACCTTGTTTTCACAATCACTAGCACTAGCATTGTTTGACTGAAGCTGGTTTTCACTAATGGTAGTGTGGCTTCTGATGGTTGGGGTACCACAGACATCTTCCTCTACTAAATGTTCCATATTTAAGGAAGTAGTAGGTTGATCTTGAGACCTTGTTGCCTTTGAAGAGTGCCATCTGAAACAATCAATACAATTGTTGTTAATGTAAACAACATTGATTCCTACAATATTGTTGATTTTTAGTTAAGGTTATCAATCTGAACATTTACAATCGTGTAATTTATTATACTTTATTTTATGCTCTACTTTATTAAGTAACCATTCCAGTATTAACCTGGAGTGATTTCGGGGAACCATTGAAACCCAACATAAAAAAATTGTAAAAATAAAATGTTATTTGATTTTAAAATTCAATGATAAAATCTAAATATAGAAACGAACGAATTCATAAACGATATGTACTCAATATTAAGTGCCTATTTCAATATTAATTTATTTAATTAACTATAATTTATTCCAGACTTACCATCTTACTTCTATTTTTTCGTGAAGAAAGCAGTCATCTTCGGTTCTTTCAAATTTTCAGTTCGCTTCATTGTCACTATCCAGCTACTGCACACATAAATCGACATCAGTATTTAGGATTCTTCATGAGCAATGTACTTTTAAGCGAGCACCAAATCATGCAACTAAAGCCACACAGACATTATTAGTTGTACGCACCATAAGCATACCAATCACTAAAATCAACATTTGACGATGTTGGTGCCTGGTGGTTATTATCCTGACGACGCGATTGCCTAAACCACCAACGGCACAATGCGCCGCGCGGGAGTTTTCTTGTTAGCTGCTCATGGAGGAGTGTAGCTACCCGCTTCCTCTCCTGTTACTCATCCCCTATTCCCCTTAATCCCCCCTTCACATTCTTCGGCGCAGGGGAGGAAGGCACGCTGCGGAGCAGCGGAGAGGGGTTATCAGGGTTGGACAGAAAGCCGCCCGTAACTTCACCACTATTCTATAGGCAGTTTGAAACATATTGTCCTTATTCCTTGGCAGTAAGTAAGCACATGATCAACGTAATATTATATAGCGCAAAAAATCATGGGCGCCCCTCGTGCCCCCCCCCCCTCCCGCTGATTTCGCGCATGTCTGAAAGGCATCTGTTTATTCGTAAATCCAACGAGTGTCAAGAAAAATGTCTTTTAACGTGTCGTAGCTGTTGTTTTTGATCACTGGAAACACGCTCGTAAATTTAATACCTGTATATTGTATTAAAATATCTTGCTTTCCTTAGCTGAGAGAAGAAATGATAATTTAAATTTTTAGTGTCGCATTATTATTGTCAAAATGGAGCTGAAAACTAATGTGTACATTGGTGTTTACGATACTTATAAATATGTTGTCCAGATATGATATGATTGAAAGATTTTGCTATTTATCATATCAGTGACAGCTGCAGAGTTTTTTTATATCATTTACTATTATTGACGTATTATGCTAAAACCATTAGTCGATCGAAAAATGACTCAAAAATAAGCATAACGTTATTTTTTGTCACCAACAGCAATCGTAGGAGATAAGGATACGTTTATAGAACCTGCTTCTTTCGAAAATAAAATGTTATAATTAAACATATTATATATCCTACACACCAAGTAAAGATAAACTATTTACATTTTACACTGCAGAAAGTTGGATATGGAGTCGAGTTAGCATACGGAGTTCTTGTGACGTATAAATATTCCGATTATGTAAGACACAAAGCGGCATAAAAATTTCAGACGAAAACTATTTAGAATTTTTGTACTATGTTTTAAGCAACATACTGAAGAAAATATAACTTTTTTTGCGTTTGATAAGGGTACATTTTATCTCTTCAACCGCAAATGTTTTGTGGCTGACGGGTATCTATTGACAAATCAGTGTAATAATGCAAGGGTATTGCATCCGAGTCCCACCAGATAAGGAATGGATTTATTTTACCTCTTTTATATGCAAGTTATGTTTGAATTATCTTTCATATAAACATGTTCTCTTGCGTGCATTCAGCCAACAGCGATAGAATGGAAGAATTGAATATAATCGCGGAACTTTAATAAAAACTATTTTGATAGTCATAGAGACGAATAAATTTGAGAGGCACACTGACGTTGCCAGCAGAGCTCCGTTACTTCGCAGCCTCGGACACGCAAAACAACAAGTAGATATGCTTCTGAGTAAGAGCACTTCTAACACGACTGCTTTGTAGATGCCTCGATAAACCCTCTGAACAAAGCGGACAAGCGGAAATAATCCTTGTAATGTATCCTTGATGACTATGCTTTACTTGAACTTTGTTTCTAATCATGCTTCCCATGTCTACGAGGGGATCTGTGTAAGGACTCGCCAACTTGAGGGAGGCTTAGTACTTCATCGCTGTCTGCTTGGAGTACACCGAGCTTACGGCATTGATCGTGTTAAGCCTCTCTAAACAAAGACCAAGCACCGTTGGTTAAATATGTTAGCAGCCCCTTAATAACATCGTTTCCCTACACCAGCCACGGTCACTAAAGAAATAACCAAGCATCTGCCAGACAGCTAGGGAGAGAGAGAATACATTTAGAATGATAATACAAGTCTCCACCTAGAAGAACAGTGATATAAAGATACATACCGTCCAAATGAGCTGTAAATGATGAACAGTAATAACACATTTTGTTCTGCACTGAAAAGCCTGGCATGTCTGTTCTTCTCGGAGTACCTTCTGACGAGTTTTTCTTTTCTTGGGTGAGAATGGCAAAATGATTTCGCCCACCAGGAACAAAAAAGACCGTCACGGAGTACTGAATATCCTACCTTCCTGCACCTTGGAGTAGGGATGTTGACACCGGAAAAATATCGATTCTATACAGCGGTTTATTATAAAAGTATGGTTTTAAGAAACGATAAATCGAAAGAAAAATATAGATTTTTCTGTACATCGGAATCAGATTTTTTAAATATATTAAAGGACACGGCAAGGTACCTAAATTTGTTCGGAATATTACATATTGAGGACACGAGGCATTGCAGAAAGTTATACCGCCTGATTTTGGTGCATAATGCCAAAGTTAAAATATTACCGTAGAAATTTAATTTTTGTATTCAAAATAGTGTCATTTAAAAGAGCATTAAAAATATTTCTTTCCGATATCTGGAAAAAGATAATGGTTTCGATCAAATATCGTTGAAATATACCGATATATAGTTTATGTACTACCGTCATATCGATATATCGATATTTTTCCAACGTTTCTAACCCGGAGAGTGGCAACTCGGTGGTAGCAGCGGGATTCGGCCTGTGCGACGGGCCATCGACCCATTCGGCGAGCTTCGGAAGAAGTATGTATTTTGCTGCCGCCTTCCCGGTCCGTGACCACTTGATTTCCACGCCCACGAAGTAAGTCATAAACATATTTAAAATCCAACTGTACTCTGTTCACCGTTACTTCAGGCTCTTCTGAAGCCCTGCTGACGTTATACTACAAGGATATTACTCCGCTTCGTGCAAACAAAGCTGAACCAAGTCTAGAATATTGCACCAAAGGGACTGCGCATCGCTTACGTCCACACTCAGTGTAATGATATTTTTGCATAAGAACTATTTCTTACCAGGCACTATCAAAGCACATGTTTTCTCAGTTTTAATTCATAGTAATTTAAAAGACATATAATACGTAATTAATTGATACAATGGAACTAAATTATCAGTTTACCCAAAAAAAAGTTCCTTTTACGTTGATACACATAAAAAAAAACCTTCTGATACATGACATATATAGGGAATAACCAAACACGTAATACATGGGGTGATTTTTCGAAGGTTAGTTTTAAAAACTGTGAAGAAATCGTGAACATACTATAACCTACAATCACTGTTTTATTTTGACGAGGTTCACTCGAAAATGGTTTCACAACTCTAAACATTTCATTTAAGACGCTTGAAAATTGTTGTAAATAGGTTTTCTAGTTAATTTTATTGAAAAGAAAACTTATAAGTTCTTCACGGTTAATTGAGATGTTTTGATATTCCTCCTTATGATCAACTTTTCTTTTTGTTTTATTTCTTTCTGCCATATGAATAATTAACTTGACCATGTATCATCTCACTTTAAAAATGCGTCGTTCAATTGAAACCGTTTTATTATTTTAGGAGTGTTAACGTTTTAACAATATGAAAATCCGTTACACACTCATTAGGAACTCGAAGGATGGAACTATTTTTTTATAACTTCGCTGCCAACTTAACTAGAAGCCTGCGTTCCATTGTGTAAACTGAGCAGTTTTGAAAACCCTGCTGAAGATCTATATGTGTGCACAATGTGTATTCTTCCACCATAAGTACAATTAACATCGCCATTAGCCTGATAACTTTTTCCATGCGTCGGTCAGGTGAAACTGTTAAATCATTCGAAAAGTAAATGTTTTACAAATTCGTTGATTCTGACACATATATGCATTAAGAAATCACAAAAAGAAAAAAATTAATTTTAGTATTCACATATTATGTTCACATAACACTTTAAATTCAACATTAAAAGAGTGAACTACTTTCCCTTCGTCGTTACCAACTTTACTAAAAGCAAATCAATCAGTGTCCCCGTTAGAATAATATATGCGGATTGTAGCAGTGGAGTTTTTCAGTGGTTGATAAAAGTGCTCACTTTACCACGAACAACCTTTATATGTCGCTATGGACAGTGATATTATTTCACTGGGTGATCTGAAAAGTGCTCGCTTTAATATAATGTCAGTGGGGAGAACTGCGTTCGCGGCGGGTGTGCGATTTGCGACGCACCTCAGCTATGAAGTGCCCGGCGCTTCAGCTGTACAAACCTGAAAAAATCTCCTCCGCATCTAACCAGCTTCGAGTGCAGTCTCTTTCTGCTGATATCTGTTAACACAAACGCATAGAGTCTATTCGCAGTTTCTTCACACTTTTTGAATCTAACCTTTGAAAATACACCATATATATGATGTGATCTGTTTAGTTAATTTCTAAATATGCCATATACCACAAGCTTTTTATACATCTGCTAACATAAAATTATCTTATTTTTCGTTAAATTAAAGATTGACCAATATTTTATTTACAAATTTTAAGGTTTCATTTCTAAAAAAATATGTATGAAACAGTGAGAGACATGTGTGTCGATAACGCCGAGTAAGAAATAGTTCCCATGCAAAATCTTATTATAACTGAGTGCGCACTAACTCGGTGCGTTGTTCTTTCGTGTAATTTTCTAGACTTATTTTAGCTTAGTTTGTAAGAGGCGGAGGAATTATCTGGAAGTATAACTTTAGTAGGGTTTCAGAAAAGTGTGAAGTAACTGTGAATGGATTATAATGAAAACTATACATGATACTTCCGGTAATGGCAAAAGTTTGGCCCTGTACGCATATACTGTATTTATCTTATGTCGTGTTCTATTTCACGAACGAGTTCAGGTTTTTAGCATGCTTTCCGAAAGAAAGATAGGCTTATGCAATCACCCCTACAACTATCTGGAATGTATGTCCCGCCCCTTCTCGCCATGAATCTTTTAAACCCGACAACAGAATTTCATCAAACTTGGTACACATATACACTCACATTTGTAAAAAAAAATGCAGCACCAAGAAGGATACATGTGATTGAAATGAACTTTATACCACAGATTAGTTACATGACTATACCAAATTGATAAGGATTTGAGAACTTCACGTGATCTCTATGGTTGAGAATTCATTATGGCGTGAAGCCCACACGTGCTTCAATCAGAGCCCCTAAACATGGTTGCATGGAATCAAAGAGGACCTGTATATGTTCCTGGGGAATCTCCCTCCACGCGGTTTGTATACGAGTCCACGACGTATCAACGGTGGTTGCTGGAGACCCGTGATGAACAAGATGCCAACCAACCGTATCCTAGACATATTTGATGGGCGACATGCCAGGCGCACATGCGGGCCACGGAATCAGTGGTACCCGTCGTTCATTGAAGAAGGATTCCACATTCCTCGCCACACGTGGCTCGACATTTTCCTGCTGAAATATGGCACGTGGAGTTGCCTGAAGAAGGGGCAGCACATTGGGCTCTAAAACGTCCCTGACGTAGCGGTTTCTGTTTAAAGTGCCCTCAATACATAGGAGTTGAGATCGCTTGCTGTATCCAATGGATCCATAACCATCACATTTGGCGTTTATCCGCTATGTCACTCCACAACGTAGGCTGTCAGTTTGCGATCACCACGGTAGAGTCTAACACGTATGCGACCATCTCTGTAGGACAGGTTGAAGCGGGACTCCTCCGAAAACACCACATTTTGCCACCCAGCACGCCAGCGACGGCGTCCACGTGCCCATTGCAGTCTAAAGGCGTTTGTGGTGTTTGCACAATGAAGCCTACGCATTGGCATGCGTACCACCTCTCCAGACCTCTCCATTGTCATCACAGACAGGTCCACACTCATTGCAGTGCTCCAGTGTCGAGCAAACACTGCGGACGAGGCTGTAAGGTACTCTGCGGCCATGCGGACAAGATGGTAGTCGTCTCGTAGATGTGGTCACATTGCGCGGTCCAGTACCCGCTCGTCGCCACGTACGACTCTATTCTATCAACTGGTGCCACACACGCATCTCTGTCGTAGCAGCATGCCCTGTACGAGCCGAAATCTCACTATCATTCTGCCCCGTTCGAACTCACTCACATGCTGATATGACACCCTTTGACGTCGATGGGGCATACTGGCACTTGATTACGCTACGTTTACCGGCTCTTCACTGACTCAGCTTGCCAGAACACTAACGTTTCCTGTCACACTTGCGAGGGCGCTGCTGGGCCTACATGTACACCTTCTGTCTGCAATAGTAAACACATATTGCTGGTATACTGTTCTACACATCCTCCGAGATTGGAAACATTTCGGCTATTCTATCTGCGTTTTGCAATTTTCACACTCAGTAGTGTAGTATTGACGTTTATAGTTTTAGATCACACCTGGAACTTATTTTCAGATTGGAGACGATTTTAACATTTATGGCTTAACGTTTAATCTCGAGAACCATTTAACGAATTTAAAGCAAATTTATTACATTGACAGTGCATTATATATGCATACAACTTAGAAAGCGATAATTTTATCAATATATCATTTCGGCAGATAGAACAAATTGAAAAAATAAAGCTAATCCATTACACATCGCGAACCATTTAACCGATTTTAACCAACTGTAGAAGTTAACAGTACATGATGAAAGCATTTCATTTTAAAAACGATAGTGTTTTTGAGAAACTACTTTGGAAAAAAAAAATGCAAAGTGGAAAAATAAAGCTTTTACTTTATATCTCTGTAACTACACAACCGACTCCTGCCAAATTTGGCATGTGGGAAGTAGTATTGTGTTTCATGTTCATGTGTACAATTTTAAATAGCTAAGGCACTTGTTTTCGAAATGGTGGCAATATAAATATTCTGTATCATTATTCTCTATGTAAGAAATCAAGTAACGACTTTAAATTTTACTTGGCATGCGGACAGGGTCATTTATAACAATCAGATGTGTCTACACAGAGTCTGTTTTGTCGGCCATTTTGTAACAGTGCAACATGAAGAAATGAAGTTTTGTCGTACCTCGAGAATCAATCAATCGATCCCTACCAAATTTAGCAGACCAATCAGTACTTCAGCATTCAATGTAAACTGGCATATTTTCAAGAGGGCCAGACAATTATTTCCAAAATAGCGGGCATAAAAATATTCTAGCGTATTATGCTGTATGTACCTACAAAACACTGCAATCAATTTCAACTTGTCTTTGTACACTGGCAATATCGATGCAACCATCAAATAAGCCTAAGCTAATATATAAATTCATTTTTCCGCCTTTTTGGAAGGTAGCACCGCATGAAAATTTAAGCTCATTTGTCTTATGTCTGGAAAATAATTAACCGACACCCCCCAAATTCAGGAGACAAGTTATAATTCTGTAGTCCATCAAAATTTGTATAATTTTAAGATGTAACCACATATTTTTTAAACAACGGAATTAAATTATTTTATGTTCATATACCATATTTCCGAAACAATTTCAACCAATTCTAATATGTAGCAGTATCTATAAGAAACACAGAATGTGCCAATACATAATCGTTTTGTTCTCCAGTAATGAAGATAGCACCATATGAGAGATGCAAGTTTTTATGTCATATAAGGACTAATGACCCGACTCCCATAGAACTTAGCACACTAGTAGTGTTACAGTAGACTATGTTATTGCGGTGTCTGCTTATATTTACATTACGTCTGCCACACAAATATTTCACGTATAAGTTTGCACTATCTATTAATCCATTCAGAACAAGTGTACACACCTGTGTACACTTGGTGTACATTACATGTACCTGTGTACATTACGAATGTGTAGGTAATTTTTGGTACTTACTGCACACTGCGAAGCTCAGTTGACAAATGATCTTACCAGTAGGCAAAAGATCTGCAAACCATGTTACAGGTCTAGGTCATAATTGGTCCGTATTACTGTACCCGAACATATAGCTTACAGTTTACTGGCTGTGACAACGAAACAAGTGTTGAGTCAACTAAGTACAAGGCGCATTAAAATTTCTTGTTTGCAAACACCGGAAACCGTAAACTAAGTGGGCCTGAAAGGGTTAATTAATTTGACCAAGTGCTTATCAACTTTGTATGCACACCAGTAAGTGTTACATTAGGTCACGTTTATGGGGTGTGTCTAGTTTTATTTACAGTGCGACTGCATCATACATATTTTATACCTATACGTTTGTAATACCTATTGAGTAATTTAACCAATCTCTTTTCAACTTTGTATACTGACCGTAACTACTAGAAGCATCAGATATGCATATACATAGCTTTCTTTTAGGAATTTTTGTACTAGACCACCAAACGATAAACTTAAGCTCTTACGCTATATCTTGGTAACTAGACAACCTACTTCCAAATTCTGGAGACATGTAATGCTACAGTAGGCCATGAGACTCACGCACTTGTTTTCAAAATGATGTCCCGGTAAATATTTGAAGAGTTGTTTGAAAGATTATTGTAACGAGTGTGAAGTATTAAGTGAATTATTTTGAACATACTCCATTGCTACACTATGTTGTCATAGAAAACCAAGTTGGTTTTCTATGACGAAATAGTGTAGCGTGTTCAAAATATTCCACTTAAATATTTGAAGTTGGTAAACCCAGTCTACCAACATTTTTGGCTAATTGCTGCCAACATTGATTCCCCGAATCCTACCTTGGCAATGCAGTAGGTGGCACGCCTAACTTACGGTTAGAAGCGATCTGCATTCCAGTCTCAGATAAGAAACGATTGCATCCATGTAGAGGAAAGTAGGCTTATTCGTTATTTTGATAACTTTTCATCGACATTTCTGAAAGTAATATTGTGCACAGCCATTTCCAAAAGCAAACCATTTTCTGTTGACATATTGGGCAGGTCGCTTGTGTAAACATCGTGCGTGGCTGAGGAGGATACGGCCGTATATATGGAAACAACTGTAAATATGACTGCCTTCAGAAATGTCAGAAAAGTGAACTCGTCCATGACATGGTTCTACGTGGGTATTATTATTTGCTCACGCGTGCATTTACTATTGACTGTGTCATTCGCAGATGGAAAACAACGTGAATCAATATTCACATCAGTTATACGAGAGCGAATTTAGAATTGTTGGAAACGCAGCAGACGTTCGCTATATACGTTATACACGTTTGCCCCAAAGTACTTCATTTTATCGCCGACACAGGACAGTATTTTAAGGCGCGTTTCGGAACTACGATTTTCCTTGTCAAAATATATTGTCATTAAAGGAACACTGTCCACGCATCTACCTTTCACGTTGAAACTCTCTGTCTTTATATTAAATGCTGTTTGCGATAAAGTGAGCTCTTTTGAAATCAACCTTAGAATCAGCTGAATATATTTTAACGGACTCACTGCGGGACATGTGCCCAGTAAAGTTGGTAACGTTGGAGGGAAAGTAGTTCCATATCTTAACGTCGAATAAAAAGTGTCAGGCAACCATTTGTAAAAACTTAAATTATTTGTTTCGCCTTGTGTTTTTTTTTTATGCAGTGAAGCGTAGAAATGGGCAGATTTGTAAAATATAAATTTTTCTAATAATTTCACAGTTTCACTCGACCGACGCACGAATAAAGTCATAAGGCCAATGCCAGTGTTAATTTTATATAATACGGAAGAATGCACTACGGGCATACGAGTAGATCTTAAGCAAGGCTCTCGAAAGTGCTCATTTTACCGTGAACAGCCTATAAGAAGTAAAATTGTTTCTTGAAGTTGCATTACAATGCACAAACACAGTATTGTTACAGAGGTCTGCAATCGCTTCAGATGGCTTTGGAAATGACCGTTAATACATGCATTGTCTGGAACATCGCACAGGTGCTAGAGCTTAACACATGTACTACAGCTCGGTTAATGTTGGTAGTGCTTCCAGCTTGAAGCAGGAACAGCTGAGACCAGCGCCTTTAAACGAGGAATCTGCTTCCGACACTTGAGAAATCCCGCTAGAACACAAGGCGCTGATATTGTGGTATGAACCTCACGATGCGCTCAGTAAATTACATTGCCGTGTGACTAGATGTTCAGAGCCCATTTGAATTACGAGCGCTGAGGGTTTGGAACATTATTGGAAAGGAAGTAATTCATAAATCACCTGACATGCAGGTTTTCTTTACCTTAAACACCTAGTTTTACAGTTATTCTATACATTAGCGTCCTCAAACGCGCCAGTAATAAACTTATACTACGTATAGTTCGGTACAAAGGTCGATATTGTTTTCTGTTATGACAATTATCTTTGTAAAAAAGGAAGGCAGATTATGTTAACAACATTTATATAATAAGAATGCTCGCATAAAATGATTTATCAAGTTCATACATATATTTATTTTTATTTTTGTGCATAACTTTAAATTGTATCTAAGCAATATACCTATAAAATAATACAAATGGGTCTTTAAAAATATTTTAAACAAAAATTTTGAAAGAAAGCGAGGTTACTTAATTTATAAGATTACTACTTTTCTGGCATGTCAGATAAGGGCAAATGGAAAACCTATTTATTTAATATAATTTAACTACAAACATTTGTGAAACACCAGATAAGTTGATTTACGCACGTCTGGACAACTCGAAAATTGTGTGTTTAAATGATTTAAAATCGCTTATTCAGATTCGAATTTTCAAAATTTGTTTAATTTCTGGCACGCTGAAAAACATAAGCATTGATGAAACGCCTACAAGATATTTCGCCGTAAACTTTTTTCCACTCAAAAAGAATTTTAAATATACATTTATTCTGCTTGCAATAGAAATTACTTTTAATATGAGAAATTATACAGGCTGTAAAAAGTTGTATTTACAATGGAAATTATTTATTCCGTTCCACAAGGTCTATTAAAGTATGTTCGACATTTCCTAATTATAATAACATTTAGGAGGTTACAATATGCGATTCAAGGATCTACGAACTGTAAAGTAAATATGACCAATAACATATTTGTAACAGAAGTAAACGCATTCGTAGTCTTTAAAATCGGCAAGAAGCAAAAATTACATTATTTGGTTATTTATTCTGTAACTAAGCAGTGAACTCGAGAAGATGTGTTCCAAAGATTTTCCACAAGGTAACATAATATTGTGTTCTATATTTTCCCTGAATCATACAGAGAAAATAGTGATTTGTAAAATAAAAAAAACGCACTGTTTATAACTATGGCGAAAATACAACAGTATGGCTCAGAATGGTTCTGAAACTATACTGGAAGTATCACGATAAATTTAACAGGTATACTATTATATTTATGCTTTATACGTCACGTATTAACCACACGAAATATATTTAATAACCATTGACAATAAATGTGACATATATAATACGAAAATAAATATTAACTAAAAAAAGTTTTCCACGTGAGAGTTTACCTAATTCATATAATAAAATATTTCGAATGAATTTTTGCTCCTTCACACTCCTCACGAATATACACATTTCTAAATGTTTTAAAATTTCGACAAGTTTAAAGAGATAATTTCTTTGATAATGACTTAATTATAAAATCACATTCAACACAAGTTTTCTAAAGCTTCGTGAGGATTTCCGTATCTTGCGCGGAAAAAATTTTCTGGTCGAATTTTAAAAGGTGCGAATTACATGTTTCCTTGCATATACCACCAGTGTCATTAATGTAATTACAAAGTAATATAAATTTAATTTCGATGGAGCGCTGCGTACGAACACGAGCTTCAATATAAAGTCACATTAATCAACGATAATTGTCAAGGGAAAGGGTCGTTGTACACGCCTTTTTTTAAAGTGAGAAATATGGCAGTCCTTTCTACTTCACTGATATAATAGCCGACGAAATACTTGTTTCTATAGGAAGGACCAGAAATATATTGAGTTTCCCCTACTGAACATTTTATTGAGTAAGCAAAACTTGTAAGGCAACAAAATTAATGTTGTTTGTTCAACAAAATATACGCTTGAATAAGTGGAACACCTGCGTACGGCCAAAAAGAAAATAGACGGCCAACAAAACATTTTGTTGAATCATTTGTATATATTTGTTTGCCAACTTGTTTGATTGACGTAATTCAAAAATACAGGTCATGAATTTATTTGAATTGTTCGTGACGATTAGAATATGTAGTAACTGTGTTTGTTATTTAATATATTGATGCTTAATAAAAATAATAACATCATTATAAAACAAGTTCAACAGGGAATTATAACGTAGATGCGTGAAACTTGAAATATTTAATTGCGCACGTTGCCCAGTATTTGAAATGTATGCATTTAAAAACATTCCATGTTCAAAAGCAGTCACTAGCGTGGGTTCCTCCTAGGCATCAGGCTCGGGAGTACATGATCTGTGTTCGAATATAGGTCGAGCTTCCGAATTTTCCTGCTGACCGAAACCGTTCAATGTAAGTGGATTAAAATTAATCTTTAGTTGCATCAACCGAATATTTGTTAGTGGAAATCCAAGAACTACTAAATAATTAGGTTTCAACTACTAAATATCCAATTGCCCCTAAACAAAAAATCAATTCGGTTGTGCTAAACCATGTGACGCCTCACCCAAAATTTTGACGTCTTTTTGGGAGTTTGCATGAAAGAATTATTATTCACCACGACATCACTGAAAAGTTTTCTACCTGCCCAAGATTGTGAAGAAGGCGTGAGTTTCCTACTCTACAGCTGTTTGTACCTTTGTGTCGACGCAGCCTGGGGTGGGCGGCACCTATTCGACTCCTTCGCCACCGGCCTTAATTCTTGCAGCAACCTGGCATAGCGACTTTTCACCTGCTCGTCCCCATCATGTATGGCAGGTGCTCGCTCGTCTTGCTTGTCGCTGGCGCGACAATCGTGAGGTGCCCCGAGGAACTAGGAGCTGTCGTCACGTCCAACCGGCCAATAGGCGGGCGAGTGAGGTTTACCGTGCCTTAGACCTCACTTCCTACAGCCTGGTAGCACGTCAGAAGATAGTGTGACGCGCGAGCACGTGTGCGGCCCATATATGGTTATGTTGGTGCTCAAACGAACACTATTGGACTACATTGATTTAACCCCTATAAGGAGCAATGCTCTTTCAACGGACTTTTCCAGTATTTGGCCATGTTTAATGTCATTCGTCGAATAATTTGTTAACCCCTCTAGGGGAAATTGTCCTCGTTTGTGTATAAATGACTGGTGTACCTCTAGCTTGGGGTCGGATTCTGCCTCTACCCAGGAGTCACCATGCCACCAGTTAAGTAATGCATTATTAAAAACTTTTCAGCAAAGCACTTATGACATTTGTAGCAGGCACACTTGGTGTCCTAAATAGGACATAGGCGCCAAGATGGCGAGAGGAGTTTTGATAATATACAAATGAGAATATTAGCACTCTTAAGAATTTTAATTGGCAGCAAATGTTCGGTCTTGCTTAAAATGATGGCTAGTCATGTGTGAGATTTAAAAATGGAAAATTGTGAGTTTTCCCATAATTTTCAAGGTTTATGAATTTTTAATTCAGCTCAAGTTCGAACCAAAGGAAATGGTAATTAACACTGGGATTTTTGTACAGCTGCCCTTTTTGGAGGCGTCATGTTTGTTGGCCTCGTAAAAATTGCATACACCATGAAATTATTCATTATTCCATGTTAAAAATCATTCAATTTAAAATGCGTTCACCTTAAGTGGTGTTGCTTTAAATCAAATAAAAATTAATCTTGTTAGTACCTTGAGCTATGAATGAGAGTTTTCACTTATTATTTTGGCCAATCATAATAATGGTGACCTGTAAGTATAGAATATATTAGGTGTTCTCTAATCTTATCCTTGGTGGTAGAGAAAATTTATCCATAGAATATATATTGCCTTTGAATATTGGGGTAACTGTTTAGGACAGAAGTATAATCAGAACTTTATTCATAAATATAAATTATTGGAGATATTTTTGTGAACTGCTAGAGGAATTCAGAATCGCCAGGCCTTGCGGGTTTCTTATATTTACTTGAATTTTCGTACTGAAATTTATTTGCTTGGAGGCTTATAGGCCCATATGATATTGTGGTTGTAATCCTAAATTCTAGAACAAGCATTTGAAGTCCACATACATTTTTATGCCTTGTGGCTATATAAAGCTAATATTTCATTGTATTCTTTCCACATTCGCACTTGGGTGCTTACGAAAAGTATATAAAAATGAAAAAATTACCATAACTGTTGATTGAAAACCTAATGAAAACATAAAGAATTACAAAGAACAAAATAAAAGCATTTTGAAAGCACTCGTGAACTTTACTGTTGATAAGATCTCACCATTTCATTTAAACATAAGTATTATCTTCAAAGAATATATGTTAAGCCTTGCTCTGCTTTACGAATGTGTTGTTTCTCCTTAGGGAGTTTTTTTTTTTTTTTGGCCCTCCTGTCCGCCTTGCCACGTCCTTGTGGGCAAGGGCGTTGCAAACATTTTTGATTCAATACAATTATTCTCAGTTTTCGCTTTAAGATCCATGATGGAAGGAGGTAAGGTGAAGTCTGCGCACGTATCCACTCTTCCCCCATTCCCATTTGTTTCATCCAACGTAACGTAAGCTTGGGGAAGAAGGCACCAGACGCATCGGTAACGAAACGCACCTTTCTTTAAGTAAATAATTTTTCGCGTTTATCTGTGTTGCAATAGTTATTTATTAACATTTTCACAATATGCCAAACTGTGCAGTGTATGAGTCTCGCAATTACAATAAACTAAAGATAGCGACGTAAACTACTTTAGTTTATCCAAATTCTGTTGCTTTAACAGTAGACAGTATAGTGTTCGAGAAACGACGAATTTTAACGTGAGGATGTGCAAGTACTCTCGATTTTCAGCCTCTTTGTTAAAATATCGTAGTTATCGTTACCCGTTAATTTGACATTATTAATTTGCAAAGTAAACGAAAAAATTGCTGCTGAAATGCATAGCACTATTCACTGGGATAGCTGTCATGTATGTTATAATCACAACTTGCTTTTAAAATAAATAAATAGTCTTAATTTAACTGCTGCTAGGATTGAAAGAAACAATTAAATCCCACTTATAATAAAGCAATTACATTTATTTCTGTATAATTTCTCAGGTGTCGTACATTACCACATCAATTTTATTTTGCTATTGCTTCAGTAATATGTGGCTAAAAAACAAATTTAATGTAATTTATGATACGATGAGATGAAATAATTCTGTACACTATACTCACCTGTCAGCTGATTTATTTGTCACTTTGGTGCTTATTTTCACACAACTATTTGTCGATATCATTGTAACTTCCCAGTTTACGTGATGGTTTCGTGGTAATGTTACGTAAGACACAGGGAATTCAAGACGGAGGCTATGTATAACAGGGTGCCGTTTCTTATGTAACAACACGGGCGCCGTTGGTGATGCCATTATTTCGATATGTAACAGCTCAACGATAATTGCAGCAATTTAACAGTTCTTCAAGAAGCGTGATATGCAGGAAGTCCAGAAAGAAACATGCGAAGTGGCTGAAGTCAGTCGTCATCAGGGGCTTGGGCGACTCCGCGAGTTAAGCAAGATTTTATTACAGTTAATTTTCTTATACTGTGTGTTCGTCATGATAACGAATCTTTGGGCAAGTTTATTGTTTGTTTCAAAATAGCCAGCTACCTTAACACATGTTGATTTCAGTTTTTAGTTACTTAAAATAATATTTCGAACGAATTTAAACGCATTAATAAAATTATAAAATACCTCTTCGTAATGCCTAATTGGATTAATTGTTCTTTTTCGTTTTGTCGGTGTGGATTATTTATATGCATGGGCTTACTATTTTGACTGCGAATTTCGGAATATATTCTCTGTTTATGTCAACGAAATAAAGAGCCTTATAAATAAGATTATCCTACAATTAACTGAGATAGTAAAGTATCACGAAAGGAATTACAGAAGTAAACAAGTCTGTTTATAATTGTTTGCCTGTTAAGACTGGCATACTGGAGCGCATATACGTAGCACGAACCTCGCCGATTACATCGCACAGTTGCTGACTCATGGGTCCCGCTTCTACACGGTCGTGAGCCACCCTTTTTTCTCTACATGACCAAGAATATGTAAATTTCCAATTGTACCAATTAACTTTCTATAAAACTATATTTCATCACCGAGCTCGGTAACAATACGATAGAGAGAGTTAATTATTATTTACCTTCTCAGTGTTTACCAATTACCAGAAATTGCTCAATTTAATAATTGTATATGCTTTTTTTTTTTTTTTTTATTCCCAAATTTCTTAATTTAATTGTTCCGAGAATTGTAGGGTAAATATTATTATTTGAAGTATTAGTAAAATAAACAAACTTTCAACAGATAAAATGTATCTATTTTGTCATTTCAGAAACACGTACCAATTACGAAACTTATCAGCGGATTTCCAAGGCAAGGATAGTGATTTTTTGCTAAAAATGAAATTACGTATCAAGCTCACATTTGCTTGGAAAACATTATATAAATTTTCTTATATTGCTCGTGGAAACATGTTTTATTCACATGAATATATTTCAGATAAAACTGTTGAATATTATAAAAATATCCGGTGTGAAACCAAAAACAAGCACTTCTTTATGGATTCTGATTTTTTCTCACCTAGATGGCGAAATGTACACAATGTGCCACCGAGATCTCAGACTTCGGCTTGGGGACGAGGCTTCTACATTTGACTAGATGGGGTGAGTGCGACAGTAGTCACATGGAAGTCAGCGAGATGTTGAAGACACGTTGCATGTTAGCAACTCGTAAACGATGACGAATCAGGTTTTTTAGCATTGAAATATCACCAGAAAAAAAAAACCTTCCTGTTAAAGTCGAGAGCACAGTCATGCCATTCGCAGTATCTGAACTCGTGACGTCACCATTTATTTCGATCATGTTGAGAACGCCACAAAATATATTAGAGGGTTTCGTTTTGTGTGAGAGATGATACGATGTTTGTTCTCTGGCAAAAAACGTAGGATATACCGGCTGTTAAAAAAAAAAATTATTTAATATTTTGCGACAACAAAATATATTACAAAATATATTGAAAGAAAAATAACGAACTTTTTGTAATCCTGTGCTATAAAAGAAAAATTATTTATTAAATATAGATATATTACTCTTGTATCAGAGTATCTGACAAGTAGGTATGCCGATAACTAACAATTTATTCGCTAAGTAGAAGTGAGTTTCGATAAAAAAAACAATTCGCCCTATTACCCGAATATAGCACTCCTTTTTACAGAAACCGACTGGTTTACACTGTGAAATATGGAAAAACTTACTTAATAACGAGTAATAATTGTTTGCTTTATTGGTGGTAAAACGACTCCTGTTATGTATTACTTCATATGCTTGCTTATTTTCTTATTGGTCTTCAAAGGCCTAACTTTGCAGTGGTTTATTATGAGGTCTTTATTTAAAACGGCTATTTTGGCAACAAACTTTAGACTCTTGTGCATTTATTAGAGGCTTGCAACGTAGAAGGAACATGGGTTAAAGAGTACATGCGAAAGATATCTTTTTTGAGTACCAACACCAGATGCATTTTTGTTTGCCCAGGTATCAAAACCAGGTTACTTAGACTGTAGTAGGCATTTGAGTTTATCTCCCTTCGTGTAAGTATTCTTATTCTTGGGGAACGGTGCGTATCTCAATTAGAAGGAATCTTTCCACAGTTATAATTCTTATTGTTAGCATATTTTCGAACCACAATATCTTATCTACATCTAAGCACCTTCGTTCTTAGGCTCCATGACGCTTTCATTGTTACATTTGAAAGATGGTGTACATTCATTAGATCCTCATTGAAATGAAAACAAGCTGCCAAACGCATGGTTTTTCTCCACATTGGTTTTTTCTCCTCTGAAGGTAATCGTCCTTAGATTTCAGACGAGGCGCAGTATTAAGGCGAAATTGCAACAGGTGTCTAATGTTTGTAATTAGCCATCCTTTCCAATTCTCAAGAATCCATGCAACTTCAGTCGCGGAGACATGCATATATTTCATTACAGAGCGTGCGTGTTAAAGACAAGAAGGAAAGAAATTTACCCTAACAGTTTAAAACGTAAGTTTGGCGTTTATCAAGGCAGATCTTAAGCTAATGAATCATGCACGAAAGAACAAAATTTATATAATCCCTAGCAGACAGTTTGTCATATTCTCTCACTATCAAGCGCTTTCAGCTCACTGCTGGCCTTAGCATTCTGTAAAACTATTCAGAAGTAAACCTTTTAGTTCAGTGTTGCAGAAGCTGTGACGCAAAATGTAACTTGAATGTTTTCTTGATGACTCATCATTGAGGGTTTTGAACGCAACGGTATCTATCAAAAGAAATTTTCTGTTCTTGTCCTGAGAGATGGAATTTCTGACAGTGTGTCAGAAAAAAGGAACAAGAATAAACAATAAAGAAACTAGTTTAGAAATTATTATCATACACACGGAATTTTTGTGAAGTATTAACACTTCCATTTTTTTACTGGATCATCACCGCCTTTAATCAAATACATGCCTTGGCAACTATTTCATTTAGAGACATTTATGAATAATACTCTGAAGAGTGGAAGGGGAAAGTAGTACACAAACGAGAAATTTTATTTAAAAAATGTAGCTGGATACCGATCCTAGCATTCGTATGGTAGTAATAAGTATTTCATTCAAGTCATAAATTTTTAAGTATCTTTATACGGCAGGATTAACTCTCGAATCTGCCCGAACGATTAACTTTATATATCGCCTGGTAACAAATCCGGGTACAGTTTTGCAAACAGTCAGGTAGTTCTTTTAAACACGGTGAATTTAACACGACTATCATGCTCAAATCCAATTGACTCTTTCCTACCGCAACAACATCATCATATAATTGTTGGAAATAAAGTATCAGTGTGTGTCTTTCGCGAAATTGTGAGAAGTATGAAATTTTCGAAATATTAACACGGGCACTTGCTTCGCCACTGAGTGAGCAAATGCAAATGGGGAAAAAAATTAACCAACTAGAAAAAAAGATCATCATCACTGACGACTTAAACATTTCTTACCACGCGATAGTAAAATTGGTACTCATGCATGAAGTACCTCGCTCCTACTACTAGGCTCCGAGATATGCAGTTGGTTTCAAGAAGAATCCCAGTTGAGTTGGGTTGAGAGATTTGAGTGGCTCTTAACGAGTTTTATAGAGCCAGCGAGGCTGATATTAGGTGTGAATGGAGCAGCGCCGGAATGCAAGGCGGGGGAAACGGAAGTTCCCCGAAAAAAAAAACCCACTGACATGCAACATCGTCCGGCTCGATTCCCACTTGCGAAAATTCGGGAGTGATCCAGGAGGGATTTAAACCCAGTTCGCAGTGATGGGAGGCGAGCAGGCTAACCGCTCAACCACCGCGGCCCCAAGAAAAATTCCACATTAAGTACATAATGATGTAAAAATGTTAGTATACTGCTTCTTTGTTCAAGTTTAAAATTACCCTCACATCTCACGCTGCAGCAGCAAGTTTAAGTTCAAGGTGAACAAACTAGAACGGAAACATACACAAACCTCAGAATGCGACCGGAGTAATAAACATTCAGGGTAATGTGTACGGCAGTGTACAGGCTAACAGTTTACGAGAAGGAAAGATAAAAATACCTCAAGTGTCTTGGCTGGAATACTAAAGAGTTTTTCAGGGGTTTATTTTGTGTGTGCGCTCAGTTGGTGAACTCAAATATTTTGCTCAGTAATGTGTACCTTATCTCTGATTTACGCAGAATTTCGCTATGAATCAAGATTTAAAATTCCGTAAAACGCTAGAGTCACTCCATTAGGAAGGCCAAGAATATTTATTTTGTACTGCGTAAAATAAATAACAATTTTCCGTACTATAGCATTAATAAGGACATATTTCTGAAAAACAAAGCAATTTATATTTAAAAAAATCGAACACCGTGATAATATAATAAATGGTGATTGCTAATATTATGTTATTACATATAACATGCTGTATGACTTGCTATAGGCTTAAGGCAATGGACATGGGTTTTAAGAATTTTCGATTCCAGAAAGGGGTCTGACTGCATTTTTTTTTTTTTGTAATACCATATATTAAATTTAAATGTTTCGCAGAAAACGAATTGTGAGAAACCACCGACAAATAATATTTATTTTATCAAATAAAATAACTATACCGGATGATCACCAACAATTGATAATAAACGCTAGAGTGCAGTAGATAAATACAGATGGAGCGTGTTTCGTCAAGGAACCGGTAATCTAACGTCCATAGTTAACCTGCCAATGGCATTGGCAATCTGCAGGCGCGAGTAGGCAATCGTGCCGTACGTTGCCGCTGGCCGGCGGGTTTTCTCGGGGATCAACAGTTTCCCCCGCTCTTTCATTCCAGCGATGCTCCATACTTGCCTCTAACCACCCTGATCGGCTCTCAAGACCTCGCTGTTAAGAGCAGCCCAATTCTCTTCACTCGCTCAATCACAAAATCACTCAAATAATATACGTCTCCCATTGACCTCTATATAATAGATCAGTCGCTTTGCTTGGAGTTTATATATATATATATGTTTATATATATATTCTGGAGGCAAGTAACCATGATCGTGACTGTTTATAACATGCCACTTCCCCTTAATTTCTTCAGTCGCTCCCTTATCCATCAGTTACTGCAGTAATCGTGTGGGCAATGAGTGGATAACAGCGTTATTCACCTCATGAACTCTTGACAGCGAGGTAACAGCGGCGGGTAATTGATCTTCTCTCGTAGGTACAGAAAAAATATTGTTGCTTCTCTTCATTAAAAGTGTTATCGATATGGCCACGTAATTACCTTTTGAAATATGTTGTCGGAATAAGCTTTACACTCGATTGTTTTTTGTTGATCATCACATGATTAGCACTTGACCTTTTCATGGCCGTGGTAGACAATCGTCTGAAAGTTGCACAGGAAGTTTACATCTGAATGGTAATGAACTCTGCGATGATCACAGCTCAACAATCTTCCGTGTGTGTAACTGATTACTATAAGCCGTTCACGGTAAAGTGAGCACTTTTTAAGGCCCTCACAATAGGAATAATAGCAAATAAATGTATTTTATTGTAGCCTTGGATGTTAACTTTTGAAAGCGGTGAAAAGTATGCACTGTATTTATTGGCTATATGACAATTTTTATACCAACATGTGGCGGAAAGATAAAAAACTGGCTGAGAAGTAAATTTGAGAAGGACCTTATATAGTGCTCACTTTACCGTGAACAGCCTGTAAACCGTGCGTCTACGTTATGATCGGTTCATTTCACTGGCACCGAACACACAGGTTTCAGTTTACTTGTTATGGTAAAGAAACAAGCCAGATAAAGTACAGTACCCTTAAAAACATTTCTAATTTGCAACACCACACACCATAAATAAATGTGGGAATGAAATGGATTAACAGCTATTATGCTTGACCTTGCATTAGTAGGGCCACAATTATTTCGCGAATTCATTCGGAGGCAAGATAGACCCCAAACACTTGTTTTTTCTCCTACTATTCTATTGGACAGGAGTTCTTTATACACGCCCCGTTTAACTGTAAGCCAGTAATAATCTCTGGCAGTAGTGTGAGTGAGTGTTTTGCAGTTCTGTACAGAGACCTCAGTTCATCATAGCAACCAATAAGCAAACGATAATGTCTCGAGTGTATAGGACTGTCCAGCCTAGCTTGCTGCCAACTCACTCTGCGAAATAGTCGGGGCTCTATGCATTAGTAATGGTTTAATATTTTACGTAAATATTAAAAAAACACAACCAATTAATTAGTGGGTTTGAAAAAGTATGGCATTAACTTAAATTGTAACTAGAACTTTTAAATTTTTAGTTTTAGAGTATTACACATTATAGACGTAGCAACGTTTGTACGGCACTTTATACAATTACAACTGTAGCAATTGTATTCATAGCCTTGGCCTGAAAGATTTTAGGGAAAAGATTAGAATCCGTATGTCACGATAGAAGTGCCCTTGTAGAATCAATGCAAACTTACATGATCGCTGGTATGGATTCTTCTATAGAGGATTAAGCCGTTTTCATGCACCATTTGGCGACTCGCGAAAATTCTAGCGAATCAGAGAAAGTGTGGTAGATGGACGTTTCGAGTGGCGGTAGTAACTATCATTATTAACCGATATTGTGAAACATTATTTTTAACGAAGTTTTTATTAAACTTTACTAAGAAGGCAAAAATAGTTATTTTGAATTATTCCGTCATATTACTGAAAAATAAAGTCGTTTACGTTCGTATCAATTGCATTACTATAAATTTTCCTTCCCACGAAGTTTCGTACACTATTGTTACAAGGTAGGGCGTCCGTTATGCATATTTTAAAAGGAAATAGATAATATTTTATTTCTCAAAATGCTATTCTTAAAGACATATTTGATATCAAGTTATCAAATCTCAATATATTTTAAGTGCTAGAATTATTAATGAAGGGAAAACCTGATGTTATTCTCGTTCCCGAAAAGTAGTAGTATTTAATGTTTTTGCCTTAAATGAACTTTTCAATGAAAACCGCAAAACAAAAAATATGTTATTCAGATAATAACATACTTTTAACGTGTCCATAATCACGAGTCCCTCATTTTCTTCCCTCGCGATAGGAATCATTTTATTGTAACTGTATGGATTGTCTTCCTGGTGGCTGTTTCGTTTATCTTGGAAAAAACTTTCCCGAGGAAACGCACAAATAGATTTTTCCGCTTTCTTCCGAGCAGTTTAATTACTCAATTCAAAGTCTGTCCCGAAATCTAACCAGATTAACACTGAAGATAAAACCATGCTGTTCAGCAATCGATTTTTCCATTATTTCTTTATAACTTACATTATAACACCACGCTTTCATTTCTACTTGTATGGCGTAATTCTATTTAGGCCATAATTTAAGCCGATATCGAAACCATTTTTCACATTTTAGTACATATTAATTAAAGCTCTTGTTTTATAGAAACATTTTTTTTGGCTGTATATTACTTCATTCTTTTCGAGCAGTGAGACTCGTATAAAGACCGGCAGCATTTCCTTTCTTACTCACACTTGTCATAATAAGTATCTGTGAGACAGTCATTGAAGTATCTGTGAGACAGTCATTGAAGTATCTGCGACTGTGATTAAGTCGCGTACTGGGCACTCGTTCAAAGGCTTGTGATAACTTCTCCGCCTGTCGCAGTTCGTTTTAGCTGCCCGTGACATGCCGAAGCTTCATGGCCAGCCGAGCCTTCTACTGGAGTTTGCATGTTTACCAATATATGGCGAATACGTGCTTTTAAATACTGTACACGATAAAGTGAGCACTCTTGAAATCAACCTTGGAAAAAAGTTTCCTGCTCCTGCCTCCATATTTTTTTAACAGGCGCACTGAGTGACATGCGCCCAGTGAAGTTGGTAACGATGGATGGAAAGTAGTTCTGTATATTAACGTCGAATAAAAAGTGTTAGGTCACAATTTGTCATAACTTAAATTATTTCTTTGGCTTTCCGGTTTTTTTGTGCACCGAAGCGTAAAATTGACCACATATGAGGCCCATGCCAATTTTAATTTTACATAAGGCGGAAAAATACACAAACTGCACACAAATATATCTCAAGCGGGGCTTTCAAAGCGTTCATTTTACCGTGAACAGCCTATAAACAAAATATTCATTAAGTAACCAGAGCTATTGTTTAAAACGATAATAAATATCTTTACTTGAATTGCTTTAATTTCACTTTTACTATCTTCGCACACACTACCTCACTATTTTGTTATACAATAAGAGTATAAAACGTAATAATATAATACGTAACAGTGCAATATGTGGTTTTGCTTGAACTTTCATGTTGGATTTGTATTTAAGAAATTACTCATCAAAAGTTCTTAATTCGATGTTTAAAGGCAACATCTTAAAATGTAAAATTCTAAATGTTATGTATCCCATTTCTTGCTGAGGGAATCAAATGACGTAAAACACAAAAAAAAACCTTAAGGCAGGGACAGCAAGTCTTCAGATTATCATAATGCTCGAGGAACATTTGTTGAAAATTCACACTGTAGTATTGTTTTCTTTCTTTTTTTTTTTTAATTAACGCTGTCACTGCTATCGTCACCATATTTGAGTATGACATGATAGTACTGTCACTGTGACAAGATCACTTTTATATGTCACATATTTGTTAGTCAGAGTAACAGCTTCTCACAGATATCTATAAATATCAATTAAGCTCATCTCGACCATTTGTCATGTGATGCTACGTTGTTCCAGGAGATGCATCCGTACGAGTGATCTGGAACAGAGACACACAGAAACAGAGACACGTGAAAATATTGTATTATCATCGGAACTGCGTCTGTTTGCAGTGTTACGGGCAGCTAGTACGAAGCGACGGGTTATTCCACAGCAACTTCCACGCCTGCTCGCGTGCAGGCGCGGATAGCAGATGTCGTAAAACATACCGCCGGAGGTTGTGCGGGACCTCGTATCGCGGCACACGGGCTGTAGGGGATGCAGCAGCGAAAACAAACGAAGCCTGGAGATGGGACTCAAACATGCTACATGCTCGTCAACAGAAAGTAAGTTGCTGTTCGAAGTCCATAGGGCCTCGTAGCTCAGATAGGGAAAACGAAACCCTACCGGAGATACCCGAAGTAGAGGTTCTACAGTCTTACAACTTCGGCATACAAAACTAATATTGCATCTATAAACAAAGCGTGTATCGCATTCACATAGCTTAAATATGCAATAAACAATCATGTAGTGTCTCTCTTCAGATATTGTATAAAAACAAGATTGATTTGCATACTTTATGTTGATGGCGGTAGAACAGACTGCTTCGTGTAAGCGGCATTAACGTCTGTTTATTAACGCCGCGTGTATTCTCATTAAAGTCTGTTCACGATAAAGTGAGCACTTTTGAAATCAACCTTAGAAAAAAAAACTGCTTCAACCTGCATATATTTAAACGGGCTCACTGCGTGACATGCGCCGAGTAAAGTTGGTAGCTTTGGTAAGAAAGTAGTTCCATATCTTAACGTCGAATAAGAAATGTTAGGCAACCGTTTCTAATAACTTAAATTATTTATTTCGTTTTGTGTTTTTTTTTATGCAGCAAAGTGTAAAAATGGGCAGATTTGTAACATATTTACTTTACTATTAATTTAACAGTTTCACTCTACCGACGCATTAATTAAGCACCAAGGCCGATGGCAACGTCAATTTTACATAAGGCGGAATAATACACAACGGGCATACAATTAGATCCTATGCAGGGCTTTCAAATGTGCTCATTTTACCACGAACAGCCTATAATTTATAGTGTTTCATCTTCACGTTTCCAGTTTATATTAGCTCAAATGTGTTTGCGATATGAAATAACTGTTGATAAAGGAAGCATTAAATAATATTGCCCAGAAATCATAGGCCAATCACAATAAAAAAGAAAAGCTGTCAAGGTCTCTACAATACCACCAGCAAAACAAAGTGAGAATATGTCGTTTACTCTGTGTTCTGAAGTTGTCAGCACCGTAGAACCTACTTCGACTTGATTCGGTAAATAAATGAGTCAGATAAGGATCTCACGTTATAGCTTTAAGTTACAACTCTCTACTTGCATGCTCGCTAGTTCGGATTCCTGTCTACATTTCTTGTCTACATAGTGCCCATTATTATCTCTCATGTTCTCTGAAGGCGGGGTTGAGTTTTCAAACACTGACAATTTTTAGACAACTCAACCCGTATTATTTACTCGCTCACCCTTGATAAATCGGCAAAATTCTGAGATGTGTTTGTTCGTGTTACTGTTCAACCGCTATGTTATTATGACAGTAAACTCGCGTCTGGCTTCAATCTCGGGTAAGCGTTGGTGTCCGTGTTACCGTAGCTTTTTCACAACATAAGTAGTAAAATATTTCCACCGTTGTAAAATAAATCCGTGCCATTATAATAAAAATATGCTCGTTAGAAGCACCCCTGTTATTAATCCAAAATACTTATTAAACATAACGAAACCCATTTAAGGTCCACTAAGATATTTGGGTGGCTCTTAACATAGGGGTCTTGAGAGCCGATGAGGGTGATTGAGGTGAGTATGGAGCATCGCCGGTATGAAGGGGCGGGGAAAATGGGAGAACCCCAAGAAAACCCTTGACCAACAGCATCATCCGGCACGACTTCCACATGCGAAAATCCGGAATGAACCGACAAGGGATTGAACCCGGATCGTCTTATTAGAGGGTGAGCAGGCTAACCGCTCAGCCAACTGGGACCCACTAATTGCGTGATTTCTTTCTTAACAAGACGTGGAACCACGTAACTACTTTTCCTAATTAACTGAAAACTGTACTGGTAATGAGCCAGTGCATAATTACATTAAGTTACGCGCAGCATAGAGGTAGTGATTCTATACCGAGGTTGATTTCAAAACCTCATACTTTAACGTGAACAACCTGTAGCCAAGGGAGAATAAGCAACCCAGGAGTGGATAATAAAGAATGTATACACATGGGGAACGCACCATATTTTGGGTCAGTTATATTTTGATTTTGATCGTAAAAATTATTGTTTTTGAAAATGTGGCGAAGCTACTTTATAAATGTCAACGATCTGATTGTATATGGGTGATAGTGTTTAATTCAATGAGTAAATCTGATTATTTTTACATTTTATTAGCGATTTCAGTCAATTATATTTTACAGAAATAATTTCCTATTAATTGCAAATATACAGTATATCTGTATATTTGCAATTATTTTGTCATGGTTTTCGTAATAATAAGTAGGCTATTAATTATTGTGGCAGTTTTTGTGGCAGTTTGCATAGTTTTATATATGATTGCAACTTGTTCCGCCCATTTACGGTCTTCTAAGACAACCTTATGTGGGTAGAGACATTCCGCTTATGTTCGTCTGTTTGGGCGAAACACTAAAATTGCGGAATTTGCCTTGGCTTAGATTTGAGTAAAACAAAGATTACAAGTAGTGTCTAATAAACTCGTAGGAATAAAATTAGAAACGAAAGAATTAAAATAAAACTAATAATAGTACAACTTTTTTTTTCATTACGTACCCACCGAATTTGATCAAAATAATGAGGGAGATGTTTTTTTTCTAACTGTACGTGGGCTGCATTAATTTCAGTTACTTAAAGGAAGTATTAGTGGTTAGCATTACAGCCTGGATTCACTGTACGTAATTACACTTATGTGCACGAGTGTCAATATTTTCTAAATGCTACTATAATGAACATACATTGTGTTTCGATTTTATTATAAGATATATTACAGGCTTGGTAAACGTTACTATAATGGAAAAAAATTGAGTTTTGGATTCTAGGTCTACATGGAGACAATACGTTAAGCAATATCGTAAGTCTTAACAACAATATATGAGATTTTTTTTAATTTTTTGGGGAGAAAGGAAAATTTCGAGTGAAAATGGCAATTTTGAGGGGAAAACTGTATATTATAAGGGATAAACGGGCAATTTTGGCCGGAGGGTGACTTCACAACTTGGCGTCCGGTAGACGCTGGTGTCAATACTCCGTTGCCTTATGTCAGAGGGAACTATTCCATACATCGCTTAACACATTTAAGTTATTTTATCGTGTAGGCTGAATTTAATTTACTTTAAATTTAATCAAATCCGTGATTATCTTATATAAATGTCACCCAGTTGCAATTATCTCCTTCTTTTACTTATTGTATGTTACGTTCCTTCCATTATGTGTAGGCAGTGCGTTTTTTTTAATAATATTTCGTTTTTAACAAAATTTATTCCATATTCCTCTCGCTTGTTTATCTTTTTTAATATTGGGAGGAAGCATTAATTTAAAGTCCGAATCCATGTTCCATCAATGAACATATTTAAAACTACAGCAAACTTAAACCTCGGGCATAATAACGTAACCTCTTCTTGGAAGTCCAAAACGATCTGCTTCTGTGCATGGGTTATGTTGTTTCTGAGCTGATACAAATACAAACTAAGTTCTCATCAACGCAGTAATGCAAGTTTCCGGGTCCCGCACTTTCTCAGACGCGGCAAAGAAAACACGAACGCAGAGTCACGACAACACTCGGTGTTCAAAAAAAAAAAAATTCAGCCTGGAAATATTAAAACTCTTTAATAAAGCTGCTAATATTAGATACACTCTTACACGCTCGAATTTTTAGATAACGTGGTAAGGTCTGGGTAATAGTCTTCTCATGGACCTCTGCGTTACCTCGTGCTGAGTCACGCATGAAACAATGTTTATGAATAAAACTCACTCGAAACTGGTTGTACGTATGGAGCTCTGTTATTTCTGTAATAATGGCAGATACGTTTCAAAGCGGCTTGTGGCTGTGCATATGCGTCAAATGTTTCAAAACTGGCACTTGAAAGACCATCTTTGGGTCTTGATATTGCTCCTATGTTTGGCGTGTTTACGGCGAGAAACATGCTTGCATCTGCACGTTAGCAGATGCTCTCAACTTTTGCAGCTTAGAGGTGCAGTGTTTACTGCGTGTATGTTATGGCGGTATTTTCAAAAGCAAACATTAAAATCGAATCCGATTTTCTTAACCACCTGCAACGTTTGTTCATTGCGAGTTTGGAAATGGTATTATCCTGAAAATACAATCGCTATGGTTCTTCTTACCACTTACAGTGCACATAGAAATGTAAATATGGTCGTCCTCTTTATGCAGAGAAAGTGCAATTTTTATGAGACTGTACTATTAATTTGTCTTATTTAAGTTCATACAAATTGTGTTTCTTCTTACTTCAGGGTAATCCCGGCTCAATATTTACACTGCAGTATGTGCATAGTAGTAAATTAAATACTGATTTTAAAAGGAAGAAGTAACACTGGAGTGCTTTACTACACTAACAAAGACCACACTACAGTTAACAAGTATTATAAAAGGAAGAAATAACACTGGAGTGCTTTACTACACTAACAAAGACCACACTACAGTTAACAAGTATTTTAAAAGGAAGAAGTAACACTGGAGTGCTTTACTACACTAACAAAGATCACACTACAGTTAACAAGTATTTTAAAAGGAAGAAGTAACACTGGAGTGCTTTACTACACTAACAAAGACCACACTACAGTTAACAAGTATTATAAAAGGAAGAAGTAACACTGGAGTGCTTTACTACACTAACAAAGACCACACTACAGTTAACAAGTATTATATTTCTCAACAAGTGTCAGATATTGGTACTCATAATCTTTAATATATTGCTAAAACTATCGAATGACTAACTGTGGCAATCAATATAACACACAACCAAAACTTTATTAAAAACATGATTCAGGAAAAATACTGCCTTTCTCTAAATACACTAATAATTTAAAAAAAAAGGTATTCCAATTGTTATAACAAAATATGCAGGCTGCGTCTAAGCTGAATGAATGGTCCACCAGATTTAATAATAATCAGTCGGGCACTACAGCTCCATAGAATTTATGTAAGACTTTAAAAAAGGAAGGATTCTAAGTACCAAACAACGAACAATACCACATGAAAAGTAAATGATAATACTGTACCGTAACATCTGGCACCAATTGTATTTGAATAATAATATTTATTATTACTGCACCATTTCACATAGATTTCTAGGAAATAACTTCCTGAACAAAATATGTTCCATGCCATGGTTATGTGCATTTCCACTGACGAATGAATTCGTCGACGAATATTCGCTTTCAAAAATATTTTGAAAGTGCATATATTGTGATTGTTATGTGATAAGTTTCACTTAATTATGGTATCAGTAATCACGATGAATTAAAACCTTCGTCAACACCTCGTCTAAAATTAAGATTTCTTAACGTAGAAATAGAAACATTAACTTCTGTCTAGAATATCTAATTTAATAATATTACGTTCGGAAATCAATTTCTTAAAATATGTTTCAATGTATAAGATGATATTTTAAAAAATAATTTAATATTTTAATTTAAACTTGTAATTAAATTTTTTTATTTAATTCATTTTGTAGAAAATGTAACATGATTCATTAGAACTGTTTCAACCACAATCAAGTTTCAAGACCGTAGGTCACACATAAGAGCTAATTGAATACGACTTAGTGATATGCGAGTCATTTCTTCACCTTTCCTCTCTTACTACATAATAATATAATCTTGATTTCCACAATTATAAACTAATTTTTTTATAATCCACGTAATACGAGAAAAAAAGCGACGATATAATTTTTATTTGCAGATATTAGTATATTATCTTTATTTCACCTAGGGAATTCAGACATGAGTAGAAATGAACAAGACGCTAATTGATGTAGGTCTTCCTTCTCGAGAAAAAAAATACGTGGCTTCTGGTCCGCCTGAAGAATAAATGAGGATAACGAGTTTTTGGTAAAATAAGGTGGTTGGAAAGGCTCTGAAGGGTTAAGACTAGCCTCCTGGCTACTGACCGAATCAACATCCTCTAATTATTAGATTATTATAGTTCACTAACTTCGCATGCTTAACACTACAAGCTCTATCAAGAGGACGTTTCATACAATAATCTCACAAACTTGCAAACTATCTCGGGATGTAAGTAAGACTGGGGACAAAAACAAAGACCCCTGCTTTAAGTTTTAATGGTTGGCAAACCGGGAAGGAGCTCAAATTGAAAATAACTAAAATATGCACATCCCAAATTTGCTTTCTTTTTCTCTTCAAAATACGAATCTGCAGTTTGTAAAACGCTAAATATGTACATTGGTGATTTAAATAATCAGATCGTGAATAACTTACTCAATCATTTCAGTAAAAATAAATAAAATTTTATATTATTTATCGATTCCATTTTTAGCTTAACTTTCCCTGTAACATCTGCATCCATGATAGTACGTTTCCTCTAACGGTTTATTGACCACCTAAACAATTGTAATAAAATTTTACGGCAATATGATATCACTAACCATTGTCACGGCGTAATTTTTTTATAAAAATACATATTTTTCATAAAATTTTGGAAGAGCAAACATTTCGTTACACTAACCGTATATGCATTAGTCCTCATGCATGTATTACTTTGATGGCAATGTTACGTGAGTTTAGTAACATAACTGGAATCACATACCCTAGTTCTCAATATGTTATAATTATTAAATTATTGTGCAATCACTCCTAGTAGAAAAATATTGAAATAAACAATACAAAACTGGTACAAAATTTGGGAATCACTTCAAGTACAAACTACATGTAAAATTGCAACAATTGTACCTACATACTTTCACACGAGAGACAATGAACATGTTTATTGCGCGTTTCTGCGAGTGTTGGCATTGTTTTCATGTCTTGCTAACTTTTGTTCACTATTAATTTTAGTTGTAATTAAAGTTAGAGAAGTAACATAATAGACACCATGATTTGCATGATTTATTTCTGGCACTATTTCTTCTGAGCTATTGCCACTCCTTAACTCGGTGATCATTTAGTAAAATAGGATGTTCAATCAATAAAAAGTCATTAATTGTTTATCTATTCAATTTTACTCTGTTTCCTGAAAGAAAGATGTGCTTCTGAGATTACCTTCCTCTAGGTGTGTGTTTACATGTGGGTGAAGTTATGTGTGTCCACTATATCGTTCGAACCCATATATATTTAATGCTTATTATAGGATTCCGAAGTTTTATACCTTTAGAACCCCACTAGATGCTTATTTTGTGAACGGCAGCACTTTAAATTTTGAAAGCTATGCCATAGCTTTGGATCCATTCAACCAATTTGAACGAAAATTGGTATGGGGACAGTACACACTGTCAGCATAAAATTAATCATCTCATGTTCTCATTTGTGTTCCATGATGTAAGTTGGTGTCACATAAATAATAATTTAAGAATTCTCGGCAGCTACTTAAACGATTCCTGTCAAATACGGAATAGGCCTACAGCTCTGGTAACTAGCTCAATCATTTTATGACTTCACTGTATCACGCAAAATCTTAAAAAATGGGAAGAATATGAATATTTAAGTCATGTTACCGTAGTTGTTAAAACACTTGTAATTTCCACTAAACTTGCCACGCTGGCAACATATTCTACAAAAATTTAATGCACTAATATACTACCTATTTTATCAGCGATTCTGAAAGTTAGCGTCACCTGAATAATAAAACACTTTTGCCCCTTCCTCGGGAACCACTAAACTATTCCAGACTATTCGACATACAAATATATTTATTCTAACTTACTCTAACATATATTATTTAGTTATAGTGGAATATTATCATTAAAATGCCGACAATATAAAAGTTATAGGTTAAAATGCATTACTCTTCAATTGTGTTTACAATTTTAAATTATAGTGCGTTGTTATGGTATGTTACGTCTGATTGTGGATGACCGAGAGTACTATTTAATAACATCTGTACACTTATATTTTGCAGTATGCTGCTAGTATTACTGACTTCAAATTTTATGACGTATCTTATTTTTCCATTATTAATATTATAATCCGTAAGTTAGGAATCTGTCTTACAGATGAAAAAGAAACACATTTTCTCATTTACAACTAAATACTTCATAATATTAAAAAGCGAAATTCAGAAATTATTTTACGGGTAAACGCTATTTCATGGCTCAATCACATTCAACCAACCGATTGGCTGTTAGTACTTAACTTTTCACAAATCAGACTCTTTACTTTGAAGTAGCTTTTGTCTGCAACTTTGTCCGCGTGGAATTGGTTTCTTCGTTACCATTTTTTTTATAAATAGTTAGCATGTCTCTAAATACAAAAAAAAATTAATAGAAAGTGGAATTAAATGCAATTTCAAAACTACGAAAATTGTGGCTAGTTGTTAAGATTGGAATTGTTATTAGTAATCAGCCGTGTAAATACGTAAGTTATGCACAATACTTCTTCGTAAACAATGTTCTTCGCCATTTCCAAAGGTGGCGCCAAAACAACCAGGTTGATGGATGAGCTTACACGCGAGCACGCCACGTATAAGTGACCATGGGAGAAACAGTCCTGCGTCAAATAAGTCGTGAGAATTTGAAAGTTTGCCCCTAAGACTTATTTGCCGCCGTCGGCGAGTTCACTTTGAGAGGAAACTATATAGTCTCTTAAATGCAAAAAGGAAATTAATTGGGAATCAATGGAATACGCGGACCAAACACTACTTCTCCCTGAACCAATTTCTGGTAAGATATGGCACATTAACCTAGAGCCAAAAAGAAGACATCTTGAGGCAAGCCTTGATTTGATCGGCACGCGTTTTCTCTTTATTTTTTTAAACTACCTTATCTAAGTGTTATGTGAAGTTAAGGCCCGAAGGTAGGACGGGATTTTATTGCGTCTCAGGGCTAACCCTTACGCCTACTAGGAAAAATCATGCAAGGAGATATGCATCGCGATTGTGCAGCCATGGCCTGCACTTTGGGGCCATGACTACCTCCCTAAATGTAATTGTTGGTAAAGTTTAGCGAACGTTATTTACAACATAGAATAATTTAATGAAGTTTCTAGTTAATAGAACCGTTTTACTATTGATTTATTTCTAAGAAATTGTTTACAGTTGGTTCAATTCTTAGTAGTACTTATGTTTAGAGTACTTCCACGACATTTAGAATTAATACAAACATGCAATATTTTTTCTCCGTACAAACTTTGAACACCCATTTCACCCCTTTAGGGGTTATATTTTGAAAAATCCCTCCTTAGTGGCTGCCTATAGTACATAATGAATGTTCCCAACAAATGTCAAGTTTCAAGGACGTATGGTTTGAGGGTGGGCGTTGATATGTCAGTCTGTCAGTCAGTTTTCCTTTATAGATGGCACAATTAACATATCAATATTCAGGAATATTGTTATAGTTACCATAAAGCTTTCAACAGCTGGCTGCACTTGATGAAACTGGTATCATAGAACCATTCCTTTTTATCTTGTGTGCATAAAGCCAACGAAACTGAAACTTTGAAGTTCATAGAGTAATAATAAAAAAAATTAACCCTTTAATACACGGCAGCCACTCCCCGCTTATTTTTTTGTTTGAAAGAGCGCTTATGAGAAATTGGCGAGGAAACGGCAAGGTATAAGCTTTTCACGTTAAAATGGGCACTTTTTAAAGCCCTGCTTACGATCTACTTGTACGCACGTTGTGTATTCTTCCGCCTTATGTAAAATTAACATTGCCGTGTGCCTCGTCACTTTATTCATGCGTCGGTCAGGAGAAACAGTAGGATTACTAGAGAAGTGAATGTGTTACATATATGTTAATTTTTACACTTCGATGCGTTAAAAAAACTGGGTGCTAAAGAAATAAAAAAAGTTCTCACAAATGGTTATTGTAACAGTTTTTATTCGACGTTAAGAGATGGAACTACTTTTACCTCCATCGTTACCAACTTTACTGGACGCATGTCACTCAGTGCGCCCGTTAAAATGTATGCAGATAGAGGCGCTCGCTTTATCGTGAACAGCGTTTAACAATGTTTCCTCGCCATACTCCGAGGATCTCTTGTTGTCTACCCCGACGTGTCCGCGACCTCCCGCCTGGGCATTACCAGGGTTAGTTGAGGCGTTCGGCAGGTGTCGCTTCCCTCGCCACCCCTTGCCGAGAGGGTGGTCATTATCTCGCTATAAGGGAGGCGTGTGATGAACGTTGGTGAGCTTCTCTAAGGCGCTGCAGGCGTTGGCTGCCTGCTGTCCTGCGAGCTGGCTTAGCCCTGGGATCGCAACACCGGTCCTTCCGAGACCTTCAGCTGACGAGTTCATCCTTCTCCAGTCCATTGTAGCGGCGTGGATACTGTCTCGTGTTGTATGCATGATCCCTCTTGAACAACATTTCGTCGAACTTGTGTTGAGCCCAGAACAGAACGGACATCGAATGGCTTCGTCTGTTTACAGTGAAATTTCAAACAGGAGATTAAAAATAAAAGTAAAAGAAAATCAAGTAGAGTTTAAGTAAAATATAATAAGATAAAGGTCTTTAAGGATCATCTGGAACCGCAGAACGAACTAATGACGAAATTTTATTGTTTAGATAAAGCTGCAGTTTTTATATTCCTAATGCAGTCCATTATTTTTCTTCGTAGAAAATATACTTATTTTGTTATTTTCAATTATGCCTCAAAATATGACTGACATCTAAACTCACATTTGTCGTGAAAAAATTGTAAACTGATGTAACGAATATTGTGTAGAAACAAACCATTACACATAATCGCTGAAATAGTACGTTTTGTGTATCCAGATCTTATGTGTATGAGCTGCGACCGAATTTTTATGGGTTCGAATCCCGGCCGGTGCAACATAATTAGAATGTCTATATCAAAAAAAAATATTATGTTGCGTCATGTCCATTTATTTTACTAACTTCGTTTAGTATTAGGATGCCAAACGATTGATTGTTAACGGTGCTATGTAATGGCGATTATTAGGCAATAGGATTTTCTAATGGTAATTGTTACGTATCTCAGAATTTATTTGACAGGGGCCGCGGTGGCTGAGCGGTTAGCCTGCTCGCCTTCCACCAAGGCGAACCGGGTTCAATCTCCGGCTGGGTCACGCCCGGTTTTTCGCATGTGGGAATCGTGCCGGACGATTCCACTGGTCGGCAGGTTTACTCGGGGTTCTCCCGTTTCCCCCGCCCTTTCATTCCGGCGCTGCTCCATACTCACCTCAATCACCATTATCAGCTCTCAAGCCCACGCTGTTAAGAGCCACCCAAATCTCTTCTCTCAATTTATTTGATAAAACCTACTATTAACGTACTAAACGCATTTAGCGGCTTTTGTATATTAAGGCTTTATTTACGAAAGGAAATATTATAACGTGTGTGGAAAATGATTATATTTGTAAGCCCGCCTGCTACAACGATGAAACTACGTCCTCAGTGGCTGGACAATTTAAAACTTGGAAGTTACTTTGGCACAATTTACGACATGGCTTGTTGATACTCGACACTTGTGATTTGAACAATTTTCATGGCTCAACAACTTACTGAAAATAAGGAAACTCAATCAGTGAAACTCGTAAAATTATAATAAAACAAATCCTGACCTATGTAGTAAAAAGTGGTTGGTAATGCATGTTCCAGGGAATACTTAAAACTGCTCATGTATCAGTAAACAAATTCAAATGAAAAATATACGCGAGTAACACATTTTTAATAGCAGAACATAAAATACCATTATGTAATCAGATCCTATACTTTACACTGCGC
The DNA here is from genome assembly GCA_029891345.1 of Dryococelus australis. NCBI lineage: Eukaryota > Metazoa > Arthropoda > Insecta > Phasmatodea > Phasmatidae > Dryococelus > Dryococelus australis. The sequence continues at coordinate 118,764,174 of CM057000.1, read as the reverse complement.
AAATTAAAAACTGCATTCCAGTTCAGTGTTTGGAATTGGGGTTATCGACGTGCCATTTTATCCTTTAGCACTCTCTCACAATACATTACAAATTATCAGAACCGCTAAGTAGCGTAGATTTATTTATTTGTATGAAAAATACACATATATATGTTGTAATTCTATTCCTCAAATGCATGTGAATTATTTAAAGTTTGCATCTATAATTTCCACATTTGAAACACGGAATATGTCATACGTTGTCAACCAACAAAGAGTGAAATAAACATACCACGTCACAAAATAACATTAGTTATTGTTTTCATCATTCTATGCACAGTTTTACCAAGTCTGTAATAACTACCATAGTTACAAACGAAGCAACAAAGAGTGAAATAAACATACCACGTCACAAAATAACTTTAGTTATTGTTTTCATCATTCTATGCACAGTTTTACCAAGTCTGTAATAACTACCATAGTTACAAACGAAGCAACAAAGAGTGAAATAAACATACCACGTCACAAAATAACATTAGTTATTGTTTTCATCATTCTATGCACAGTTTTACCAAGTCTGTAATAACTACCATAGTTGCAAACGAAGCAACAAAGAGTGAAATAAATATACCACGTCACAAAATAACATTAGTTATTGTTTTCATCATTCTATGCACAGTTTTACCAAGTCTGTAATAACTACCATAGTTACAAACGAAGCAACAAAGAGTGAAATAAACATACCACGTCACAAAATAACATTAGTTATTGTTTTCATCATTCTATGCACAGTTTTACCAAGTCTGTAATAACTACCATAGTTACAAACGAAGCAACAGATCAAATAAACCCTGCTCATGTTTATTTATTGCAAAAACGTTTGTAAATAAACACTCTGCAGGGACAATCTCATATCTTTATAGACTCGCACGGGGCGACGGATAACAACCTGTGACATATCTTATACCATCTCAGAACACAGAGAAAAAGAGTTCATAAACACGTGCCGTGAGTTAGGAACTGGCCATAGCTTTTCAATCGCCTGAGATGGTAGAACATGCCAAACGGAATTTTTTGGACGATGTTTACTGTTTGCAGTTCATTCCAGTGACCAAGTATTTGCACAAAATGTATAACTAGGTTGAATTTGGAACATTACAGCGTGCAATATATTTGTCAAAGTGTTTCAGCGATGCACTACAGAGTAAGATTCGCAAAATTAAAATATATATGTTTTTGACGTGAATACGTCTTTAAATTTGCAAGCATAGTGAGAGGCAATCCAGAAAATCCGACGATAACAAAATCGGGAGATAGAGTTTAGCATTGCAGCTCTGAATCTTTAGTCTACATTCAAAATTCAGTTACCCCACTCGAGTGCCAAAGGATGAAATAATATGTTACGTTGAGTGAGGACTGCGAAGCATCGCGCCCGGTAGCAGTTATGTTTGGGGGGGGGGGGGGGCACCCTTTCGAGTTCGTTTCGCCGCATCTCAGAACTTCTGCGTAGTATAACTTATGACTAGGAGAAGCTGCGACGCTCGACAGTTCTCGTCAAGATCAATCGATTGGGTATATAAAAACATTTGTGTGGCGTGGTTATGGTGACATTGTATGAGTTAAATTAAAAAAAAAAAAAAACTTAACACAATTTCGGCCTATACTCGTCAAAAAGCCAAGTCGAAATACAGAAATCGTAGAGCATTTCAAAAACAACCCAGTGATACCCATAAAACCCAATATGATCGAGTGAAGCGGTGCCGGGAACGTAAAATAAACATCAAGGCGTCCGAGTGCGTCAACGTAGACGTATTCACGCAAAACAAACAGCCGTGTCTCCATCACAACCAAACGCAATTTTTTTACGCAAACAAAGATTTTTCCGATTCATTTTCGCTCCTGTCTCCGTAGGTGTGAAACACCAAACTAACTACACACCCGAAAATACTCTCGGAAGTAGAAGATTTGTTGGTCGGCCACGATGAAACTGAGACTATTCTGTATGCATTTCGGACAGAAATAAGTAAAGAAGAAGACACTGATTACTGAAATTACAGAAGCATATGTGAGAGTTACGACACTTTGGTTTTTTTTATGTATGCGATATAATAAAATATTTTATACGAAAAATAAGACGTACACTAGAAGGGACTGAAACATTTATCCTGGCCGCTTTGAACCAGTATAGTCAATAGCGAACTAATCTGCTGGTTTTCTTAGGTAGAACAACTTTCTACAGAGCGTTTCAACATATGGTACTCGAGATATTTATATAGTCCATTCACGGTCACTTCCAACTTTTTTAGGGCCTGCTAAAGTTCTACTTTCACGTTAGTAATGCGCTCGATGGAAACAAACGGTTGACGCAACGCACTCGTGCACTCTAAATTTCATAATGTTTTGCATGAAATCTATTTCTTTCTAGCCATCACCTACACGCACATTTTCTCTCTATTTGGATTCATATTTATTATAAACTAGCGGTACTCTCGCCCGCTTCGCTGGGTATATATTTGTTATTCTATCTAAATCATTAATACTAGCATTAATAGGTGTGACTATTATATTTTTTATTATAATATTTCAAATTTTCATTTTAAAAGTAATTCAAAAATTTTCTCCATAATTATAACTTAAAGTAAGAAAATTAATTTTGTCGTATTATTTTAAAAAGAAACTGCCTGTCACTTAGTTCTTTCTTTTTTTGTAAGTGTTATTAAATTTACATTAACTGTACAGGAGAGTATAATATTAAAATTAACTCCGTTTTTTTTTTCGTAAATAGGAAACATGAAACTCTTATTCCAATTTTTTTTCATAGGTTTTATTAAATTTACATTAACTTGTCAGAGCTTCTCTTTTTAATATGTTTATTGTTTTATTATTTTCTGGTAGCAAAATATACTGGTTTTCTGGAGTTCCGACTATAGATAACCCGACATATAATCGGCCATTAGAAAAACATCCCTGCTCAAATCTATTATCACAAATTTGAAAATTTGTCCTTGGGACTTGTTTATTGTGAGAGCAAATTATACCTTCACTGGAAACTGCAACCGCCTGAAAGGCATAGGCAGATCCGTTGGGATTTATAAGGAAAATGAAAGTAAAATTTAATTTTACCAAAATACAGTATAGGTTACATTTATGTAAACAGAATAATAAATCGCTTGTGATAACTGACACATTTAGGGAACAATCGAACACGTCGTACATGGGGTGACTTTTCAAAAGTTTGATTTAAAAAGTGTAAAGATGTTACAAATAGACTGTTTACTGTAAGTAAACATCCAAGTTGAATGTAATATATGGCTACAGAACAGTTACTACACATAGCATTTATCAGGAATAGTTGCATTTTTATAATTTTTTGGAAATCTAAATTAATACGTTTCGATATGTTTAATAATACCTTAACAGAAGCAATGTTTTTTCATAAAATATAAGGGGATAATTTTTTTTATGAAATGTTACTTGTATTGCGTTATGCAATATATCTATAAAATTATTTGACAGTTTCGTTTATAAAATAATTATTTTTGACAATCTTGGTGTTGTCATAAAACCAGAGGATAGGAAGAGATTTAGAATTCAGAAATATTCGTCACTGGTATTGTAGAGAAACGTTCTCTTGTGTGTGTAAAATATCACGGTATCTACCAAAACAGCATTATAAAAATGTGAAATGCAGAAAATTGTTTCAGTTTATTAGAAGGTGTAATCTTTTTTTTTGTACAACTTTACTGAAATTCTGTGATTAAAATACCAAAACAAGTAGCCAGAACTTCTATAGTGAAAACTACGCCTAAATTCATGACGTCATATATTAGGAACCAGTAGTAATATTTTCGTATAACATGTGGGAAGGATATTTATTTAAGTGTTTCGTACTTGCTTTACATTTTACAGCGTATTTGTTGTTTCACAAAGCATCCAATTAGCATACACTTTGAAGCTGATGCCATTACTCTCAGGAAATTATCTTTATGATGTCACAGTTTGGAGGTACGCATTAATGTTTAATTGTTGTTTTATTGTGTTGTATTTGTTAATACTTCCGGAGATTTATTGGGCAAAATCGAAACACTTCTTAGTTAACTGATATATAAGAAATCAACAGTTATTTTACTATATAAAGAGCTCGTTTACCCACAGGATTAATTCGGTGGGCCTAAGAAATTTCAATAATACGCTTATAGTTTCGAAAGACCGATTTATTGTTGTGCTCAAGGCTACACGACGATATTAAACTTTCCAGTTTTAACGTAACTCCAGGTATGATGGTTTCTTTGCTGATTTTTTAGTAAAATAAGTGATAAAGTATTAACTTTGAAGGAAAAATTATTTTAAAACTGATTTATTAAAATGACCTACGCGCATACCACTAGTAGATTTTTACCCAGCGCCAGGAAATCATCATAATATTATAAATGCAGTACCAAGCCTCTCTGGTACCCAACTGACTAAAATGCACTTGAAATAATATTGATATAGAAATAATATAAGTTCACTAAGAGAAAAACGCTAAAATTCGTAAAAATTATTTTGTACTTTAGCGCAATATAGCTCACAGTAAATTCCAATAAGCAACATGAAAATATAGTTGTTTTAATACAGTGCAAATTTACAAAAATAACATTAATAAAAACGATACTCACCGAGCCTTTCTGCGCATTAATTTATAAAGCTTAACACCCACGTAACTGTTGAAGAAAACATCGTTCATTGAACATTGTGTAAAAAATCATTATGGAAAAAAAAAATTTGACGTCGCAGAATTAATACCAAAACTACAAGCCTATATTTAATAGAGACAAACCAAACCATAATGAAGTGTAGGAGCAAGCATATATTTAACGACATTTATCATAAATTTTACGTCCCTTAAAACCATTCATTAGTGAAATTGAGTTTGTAAAATTTCGATTCAGTGCTATGAAGTAAGAGTAAAATATTTATTACTAAATAATTACAACAAATTAACTATTAATTACCACTATAATATATTTTAATATTAAGATAATAATATTATAAATATGTATTATATATAATAATTGTATAATTATTATTATATTATAAATATATATTACATAAAATAATAATAATATAATAATATTACTGTTATAATAAATAATAACAGTTAATATAATAAATATTAGCTACTAAATATTCCTGAACACAACAAATTGCAGAGGACACCGAACTTTTGCTGATACCTATCAAATGTACCAGGTCACGGTGTGGGAGCAAACATCGCAGTGGAGTGGAGTCATCACCGCAATGCTCGGAACAGCAGAAACAAACTTCAAGCGACCAACTTCATGGCGGTTGACCGCAGGCAAGTTGTACACGACCCGCGTCGAGATATGTCAGAAGAGACCCAGCTGTGCAGAGTAGAAACGTCGACCGACGGCATATCCTATGTACACTCTCAATTTAAACCAGTAAAGATTTAATTTGTTTCAGTGAGTTAACAGTAATTGGCTTCAGTGAATTTAACTGATGAATCAGTTAAAAAAAATGCCAGTTTTTCTTCACTTGTTTATTTAGTGACATTTTCCACGGATTCATTAGCCATTTTTTTCGGTACTATCCAGTGATGTCTTTTTTGACAGATGGGTTAAATAAAAAGCGTGTAAAAATGGCCGTTAAACAACATGTATCAAATGAAATAACAACGTTTAAACTAATAAAATCAATACAAAAAACTTTCTAAAATGTGCTTCATTTTTCAAAACATCATTTTTACGAGGTAACATAAACATTCGGTCCTTCATTCCGTTTTTACTTCTTTCAATTCTTCACAGTGATCTGTTTGAACACTTAAACTGCATATCACGTGGTGAAGAGAGTGCACTCACTTGTACTGATCGAATTAACAACCTAACGTCACTAAATGAAATAAAAACGAAAAGAAATGCATACAACTTAAAACTTCGTACTTTCCGTGAAGACGTGAAAGACATATATTTTGCTCAGCGTGATCAACGTTACATGTTAGTTCAGTTGGTCAGGTAGCCGTTTATTAGCGGCGAGGGGAGGGGGGTGAGTGTTCAATCCGGACAACCTGAGGGAATTTCTTTTCTTTTTAAAATTACGGTAAATTGCATAATATAAATATCAAGCAACCGTACATATGTGTATTTCTCGAAAATTATTTGGCCGAGTTCAATAAAAACAATATTTAATTCGCCGCTGTAGTTTGGCCGTCGCTTATTCAATCAATGAAATTCTTTCACTGAAACAGCCAGTGGACTGATTCTAAGTGGATCCATTTTCACTGATTCGAGCAGTTGAATTTCACTGTAAATCAGTGGTTTTCCGCTGATTCGGATTTAGAGTGTAGTCCGTGTCAAGTCCTATAATAATCCCGTGCATTTAACTTCAACGCAACACACAACCTCGTTACGCCAGGAGACACAAGCACGTTATTTGAATATCGAACATCACTTCGGACAATTGGGAAATATTAACCCGTACACGGTGCAAAGTTACTGCAGGCGGTGTTGGCGTAAAATACGTTGTCAAACAATTTTTGGCGGAATGTATTCTTTGTTCCGACCCGTACACATTACGTCAATATGAGTCAAATATTGTCAGTATAAAATCGGCGAATGTTCGCCAAAATAACTTTTATTCAATACCTGATCGTCTAGCGAGAACTAATTAATGTGACGGAAACAATACTCCCCGTACTTAGCTTTGGAAATCAACCTTAGAGAAAAGTTACTGCCCCTACCTGCACATATGATAATGGGCGTACTGAGTGACGTGCCGCCCAGCCAAGTTGGTAACGAAGGGTAGAAATTAGTTCCATATTTTGAGGTAGAATAAAAAGCGTTAGGTAATAATTTGTGATAAACGTAATATTTTTTTCACTTACTGTTTCTTTAGTGCATCAAAGTGTCAAAACGAGCAGATTTTTAAAATATTCTTTTTTTTATATATATAATTTTTGTTTTACTTGACCAATGCATGAATAAAGTGACGAAACCAGTGGCAATGTTAATTTTACATAAGGCGGAAGAAGACACAGCGTGCATACAAGTAGTTCTTAAGCAGGGCTTTCAAAAGGTCTCATTTTACAGTGAACAGCATATAGCAACAATAACTTACATGGCGAAAAAAAAACACACACATTTTAAGTCCAACTTACAGTATCATTAGAAGCACCACGTCAGGATTATTTAAAACCTTACTCCGCAGGAAGAGTTTTAAACAGTAAGATCTCGCTTTACATACGTTCTCTCGGGTCTACCAGCACACAAACAAAAAACATCATGACGTCCCGGCGGGCTTCAGCCGCAGTATCTTACTTTGCCTACATTGACCAAGCTGTTTCCATTACGCCATAGTTAAGGCAATACTACTCGCCAACACACTATAGATTGTTCACAGCAAAATGAGCACCTTTGAAAGCCCCGCTTAAGATCTACGTGTATGCACGTTGTGTAGTCTTTGGCATTATACAACATTAACATTGTCATGGGCCTCATCACTTTATTCATGCGTTGATCAAGTGAGACTTTAAAATGATTACAAAAGTAAATATTTCACAAAACTGTTCATTTCTACATTCCGATGCATTAAAAATACGCAAAGCGAAATAAATATTTTAAGTCTTCACACTATTTATTCGACGTTAAGATATGGAACTACTTTCCTTCGTTACCTGCATCGTTACCAACTTTACTGGGTGCATGCCACTCAGTGAGCCCATTAAAATAAATGCAGGTAGGAGCAGTGACTTTTTTCTAAGGTTGATTTCAAAAGTTATCACTCTATCGTGAGCAGCCTTTACAAGGACTGCAGTCTCTGACCACGGCAACCAACGTAAATGGAAACACGCTTTCGGCAAATACTTAAGCTAACAGAAACGCGTCTCACGTGCGATATTTTAAAACCCTTAAAAACATTCAAAAATTACAAAGCACTAACGTACGGGCTTAAAAATATTCTCCGACATTAAAATCGTTGCGAAAGCCTGTTTGTTCGAGTCTCCAGCACACTTACACCACAAGAGTTCGAAAGTTGAACCACTCACCCCCTCGGGAACATACAGAAAGTATGTATAAGATCATTTTTTTCAAACCACGAAACGTAATGAAGTTTGTAGGCTTTCGCGGAAATGGTTTGCAAGATCTCATCTTCTGGTTTCCACCTCCGTGAATGTCGATATCACTCACAACGTTTCGGCACGCATTGCACATACCGTTTGCAGGTTAGTAGAAGTATAAGCTATTCAGGATAAACAGAGTACTTTTCTAAACCCTGCTGAATATCTACTTGTATTTACATTGTGTATTCTTCCACCACAGCCTATGGAAAATTAGCATTGCCATGGGCCAGATTTATTTAGTCATGCGTTGGTAATGTGAAACTGTGAAATTATTTAAAAAGGGAGCTATTTAACAAGTTTACCAATTATTTCATATACAAGCATTTAAAAAAAATGAAAGCAAAATAAATAATTTCAGTGTTAACAAATTATTGATAAACACCTGAAAATCAGCGTGTAGACGTCCTCGACGTCGTGGAACCCTCGTGACCCGGCGTCTTTGACGACGTGGTATCCTCGTGTCCTGATGTCCTGGAAGTCGTGGTGCCCTGATGCACCGATGTCCTTGACGTCGTGGTGCCCTCATGCCCTGACGTCCTCGACGTCATAGTGCTCTCGTGCCCCGACGTCCTCGAAGTCGTAGTACCCTCGTGTCCAGACGTCCTCTACGTCGTAGTGCCCTCGTGCCCCAACGTTCTCGACGTCGTGGTGCCCTCGTGCCCCGACGTCCTTCACTTCGTGGTGCCCTCGTGTATCGACATACTCTACGTCGTAGTGCCCGCGTGCAGCGACGTCCTCGACAACGTAGGGCTCTAGTGCCCCGACGTCCTCGACATCGTGTTGCCCTCGTGTCCCGACGTCCTTTACGTTGTAGTGCCTCGTCCAGCGACGCCCTCCACGTCGTGATGCCCTCATGCCACAACGTCCTCTCTTCGTAGTACCCTCGTGTCAGACGTCCGTGTCGTCGTAGAGCACAATTTCCCGACATCCTCGTCGTAGTGCCCTCTTGCCCGACATCCATGACATCGTGGTACTCTCGTGCCTCGACGTCCTCGACGTCGTAGTGCACTCGATTCCTGAGATCCTCGACTTCGTAGTGCTCTCGTACCCCGACATCCTCGACGTCGAAGTGCCCTCGTGCCCAGAAGTCCTTTCCGTCGTAGTGCACGCTTACACCGATGTCCTCGACATTGTAGTGCCCACTTGCCCGACGTCCTTGACTTCGTGGTGCCCTTGAGTCACGACGTCCTCGTCGTCGTAGTGTACTCTTTCCCTGACGACCTCGTCGTCATACAGCACTCTTTCCCCGACGTCCTCGACGTCATATTGCCCTCTTGCCCGATGTCAATGACGTCGTGATGCCCTCGTGCCCCGACTTCCACTAAGTTGTAGTGCACTCGTGCTCCAACGTCTCCGACGTCCTCGACGTCGTAGTGCCCTCGTGTACGCAAACCTCGAAGTCATAGTGCTCTAGTGCCCCGACGTCACCAACGTCTTGGTGCCCTCGTGCTCCAACGTCTTTGACGTCGTAGTACCCTTATGCCCCGACGTCCTCAAAATCGTGATTCCCTCGTGCCCCAACGTACTCGACGGCGTGACGCCTTAGTGCCCCGATGTACTAGATGTGGTGGTGCCCTCGTGCCCCAACGTCCTCGAAGTCGGTGTGCCCACATGTCCCGACGTCCTCGACGCCGCAGTGGCCTCGTACCCCGATGTCCTAGACGTCGTAGTACCCTGGTGTCCCGACGTCCTTTACGTCGTAGTACCTTCATGCCCCGACATTATTCACGCCGTAGTGCCCTCGTGCTCCGACGTCGTCCACGTCGTGGTGCCCTTGTGACCCGATTTCCTCGTCGCTGATGCGCCACCGTGCTACTATGTCCTCGACATAATGGTGCCCTCGAGTTCCGGCGTCCTCGAAGTCATAGTGCCCTCGTGCCTCGACGTCCTCGACGCCATGGTGCTATGGTGCCCTCGTGCCCCGACGTCCTCGACGTCGTAGTACCCTCGTGCCCCGATGTCCTCGAAGTCATGGTGCCCTCGTGCCCCGACGTCCTCGAATTCGTGATATCCTAGTGCTCCGCCGTCTTCGACGTCGTGGTGCCTTCGTGCCCCAACGTCTTCGACGTCGTGGTGCCTTCGTGCCCCGACGTCCTCGAAGTCGTGGTGCCCTCGTGCTCGGACGTTCTCGACGTCGTGGTCCCCTCGAGCAGTCTCGAAGAGATACACGTAAATGTGGCGGTAGAGTGGGGGCGGGACACGCCTCGCGCTCCCTTATATATACTATCTACCAAAAAGTAATTGGGCACCCGTGAAGGGAGGTAATTCAGTACGTCAGTTGACTTGTGTTTCACGGCCTTCAGCGTACGACCACTGGTGTTTGTCAGTGCTAGCATGAACACAAAGGCCTATTGTAACATTCTGGATAATGAAATGCTCCCAACATTGTGGCGTTTATACGGAGTGGACCCGTGCTACTTCCAGGATGACAATACCAGGTGCCATGTATCAAGGGCTACTGTGCAGTGGTACGCCGACAACAATGTTCGCCAATTGGACTGGCCGTCCAGAGCCCTGACCTCAACCCTAAAGAAGATACGAATTGTATCGCCGGGTGAGGGCGAAATCCATTGCTCAACTCGTAGAATGGATGCAAGAGGAATGGCGACGAATCCCCGTGGATGTCCTGCAAACACTCGTAGAGAGCATGCCAGATAGGGTGGCTGCTGTTATAGCCGCAAGAGGAGGCCCTACGAGATTCTAACGAGGTGACAACCCCCGAGCAAGTATTGTGGACAGGTGACTCATTACTTTTTGGTCGACAGTGTATACCTACCCTGGGTTCCCCCCTCTGCCTGCCACCCCCGCTCTATATGCCTCGGCCTCTGCCGTGTTCTGCCCGGCCGCCACGCGCCAAGGATCCCAAGTCCGCAGGACGCTCGTTCATCTCCCGGACGTAGCCGGATAAGCCCATCGCAGTATCTTTGAAATTGAGGAATCTTGTCCGCGATTGGTGCTATTGCTGCCTCTCATGCCGACTGGCTAACCTATAAAAGGAAGGGAGGGTAAAATCGGTAACGACGCCTTAAGAACACTTCGACAGTTAATAATCACATCAAGATTTATTTTAATTTATGAAACAGAAAATAGGCTTCCGCTAGAACCAGGGATGGGAAATTGTAACATTTAAATATTCGTGCTCTAAACTATCTTAACTGATCTTTCCATAACCTAATTTCTGGTATAGCTTATGTCATTTATAATTACTTTATCTTGGATGGAACTGTAGCAATGACAATTCCACTAGGACGTTTTTAATACGTTGTCTGCCCCCACACAAAAACAACTACAGCAGATCACTTCAGAGAGACAGATAAGACGTTCTCTTTCATTAAAGGTTAGGTTGATAAGGATTACAATAATGACAACACATCGAATCTCCCGAGTAACGGTACCAACCTTATACGACGTATTTACTGCCAATTGTTAAAGGAAGATTTGTAAATTCTTAAATGGCATTTCCTGTGATGTAACCTATTTACTTCTAGGGAAATGTATTATTTCATCGGAATTACCTTCAGGTGGGAGATTTTTCGAAATTTTTCACAGATAAGAAACATGGTGTAGTGATATCGTACAAAATTTTAGGTACTTAAATGTTCCACATGTTTCGTTAAAAACGTATTTTCGATAAAATAGGCCGAAATGAAAACTATTCTCCTGCTCCATATTTTCGTTATGGCGTCGGAATTCGCTCTATATGATTCGCCAAGATTATTGTTTTCGCCTGCAAATTAAAAAAGTCGAAATGATACTCAACCACACGCATCCCAATATAGGAATATGTCAACGGGGCAAATGTAAGTATAGGTTATTCGCAGTGAACTGAGCACTTTTGAAAGCCCTCTCATTTGGAATGATAGTCAAAAATATATTTAATTTTAAAATTATACCTAAACTTCCGAGTGCGGTGGGATATATTCTACACTGTTTTTGTCCCTTAAACGACAATGTTTCTTTAAAAAGTCGGTTAAAGGATAAGAAATGGCTGGAAGGAAAACGTAACTAGCGCCTCAAAATTGCCCATTTTACCGTGAACAGCCTATACTTATATATTCTTGTGTTATATTCAAGAGGGAAATATATTTGTATAATTAACTTATCTCGGAGCAACATCATTTCATGAAGGTTTATCTTAGCAACAGTAGAATTATAAGAGACGGAACGAATTGTAAAAAATAAAATAAAATAAAATAAAATAAACAAGGAAAGAGTCGGTCACTGCTTGTATAAAAGAACCATCCCGAGATCGAAATTCACTTGGGGTGATACCGGAAAATCCTGTAAAACCAAAACTAGGATGTACAAATCGGTAATTGAACCCGGGTCCTTAAAGGGTAGAAGTTTACTGCGTAGCCCTGCAGTACGTCGCCTTAAGTTGAATTGTTACATCATCCGTGCAAGGAAAATGGAATGATATTCATCATATGAAGCGGAAGGAACAGACACAGAAAGAGATATATAAACGGGAAAATGGCATAAGAAAAACACCGTTTAAATAGAAAACGTACCGATTTTCCAATTCAGAATGCAATTTGCATCAGAATGTCTACATGTTTATATATAAATGGCACACGAATATATCCCACCGGTGCGATGAGGGGCTCAATTAAACTAAGAGGAGGACTCTAATTCACTTAAGAATCTAGGGGCGATTTTGAAAGTTCTTCCGCGAATAATTCTTTACTAAATATCCATCTGGGGCTTACATTTTACTTATTCGCTACACTATACAAGGAAAGAATAAATCCAGATAATTTCTTTTGTCCACTGCAATATTTCGTGTAATTCAATTTCGTATGTGCATCATGAAATGGAAATATTTAAAGAAGGAAATTAATTTTCGTCTTTGCAAGGTGCCTTGACGTCAGCTCAGTGGAAAAAAAGAACTATTTTTAACGACATACGCTCAAGAGTGATTTCTAGTTAAGTAATGATACTTTATTCGCATCGGCGAAATGACACGATAGATCGTGTCGTACTAACTCTTGCACAAGTATGGTCCACAAACTGGTATACCATGCAAGCTATGTGAGCAAGCATAGAATTTCGCAATTAAATGATATTAGCTGAAGTACTATCGTGAGGTACACTGGGCGAGTACCCACAGGAGGATGCGGTTCTCAATGAATGTGAGCCCGACTACTAGAACTGGTAACAAATAACTCTTGCAATAATAAAATTTAGCCTATCTTAATACGAGTCAAGTCATTAAGTTCATAATAAATGTATCTGATGATAATGTGCAACCCAAATCATTTTCAGAAATTCGGCAAAAGTAAGACTGACGGGGTCATCAGCCTATGCACGAAGGTATCATCTGGTCTTTTCACTCTGTGTACAGAGTATTTACTTTCTGAATTAGAGGTTCTATGGTGACGGTTCAATGATATGTTCTTCTATGGCAAATATTTTTCACTTTATAATATACTTAAAAATATAAGTTTTATGATTTTCTGCTTTTTTTTTTTGCGTGTTCATATTTTCAAAATAAATATTTCATTTTCTTAAAATTATAATATGCATATCATCTAGTCTATAAACTACACATTTTACATACTACCACGCAATTATAACTTAATATAATGATGTTAAAAAAAATTAAGTGGGAACGAACCCAGGGCGAGGCAACTCTCTCCGAATGACGGTCTTTCCAGCTGAGACCCGTAGGTGCCCGTCGTCCCCTGAAATGGCATGAAATGAGACCCTATGATGGATCGGTGCTGGAATGCAAGGGCGGATGGGAACTGGGAGTACCGCGAGAAAACCCGCCGGCAAGCGGCATCGTACAGCACGATTACCACATGAGAAGATAGCTGGGGAACGGACCCGGATCGCCCTGTTGGGAAGCGAGCGCCCTAGCCACTGCGCCACTGCTGCCCCTACAATGAAGATGTGAAATATAATATATGGTAATTATGGAATTTCGGTAATATTCTCTATGTGACGTCATTAAGCACAGATTTGTGATTAATACATTTTAAATAGTTTTCTTAGCTATTATCATATATCTTTCAAACAAAATACAATTATTATTAATCCAATGTACGTGATTATTACCGTAACTTACATCAACATTCTGAAAAAATGAATATTATTTTTAGCCTACTTTCCGAAAGAAAGAAAGGCTTATGAGATCCCTTTCCTGTCTGTGTATCTGTGTGTTTGTGTGTATGTATCTCTGTGTAGGTGTCTGCATGTGTGTGTGTGTATGTGAGCGCCTTCCCCTCACCCTTTTCAATTTTTTAGAGTGCAAACCGAATCTCACCAAACACAGTACACATGTACTACCAAGTAAGGACACCAGAAATGTAGTTATCGACCACGACGGTCACTTACTTTCAAAATGGCGGCAATTTAAAGATTTTGGTTGATACGTCATATTTCGGAAGCCATTCAACCGAACTGAAATAATTATCGTAAGCGGACAGCGCAAGATGTAAGAACTGGATTCAGAAATGAATATCGCTGTTGGTCCGCATTTTAGAAGATAGCGCTACACGAAAAATTAATGATTTCATGTTATATCTCAAAAACTACTAAACCAATTTTCTCCAAATTTGGCACGTAAGTAACACTACGATAAACCAGGTAAAAACGAAGTATTTGAACTTTACTAAACATTTATTTACAAAATGGTGGTTATATAAATATTTAGGTTTATTTGGTATGACTGCCATACCATTTGACCAAATTCAACCAATTCTTGTACGTTAACAGTATCTAAAATCATATAAGCCAAAAAAAAAAAAAAACAGCCACTTTTGTCACCCATTTGGTAAAATAGCGCTAAATGAGTTAGTAAGATTTTTGTGTAATATCTCCGGAAACAACTGACACATTGATACCAAATTTAGCACACAAGTAGTAATGCGGCAGGTTATATGTACAAATATTATTCAAGCATGTCAGATACGTATTTTCAAAATGGCTGCCATCTAGAAATTTTGGCATAGTAAGCTATATATTCTAAACCTTGTAATTAATTCAACTTTACTTTGTATACTGGGAGTATATAAAACCGATATCAAATGTGTCAACACAGAGCGTCTTTTGTCCTCTATTTTGTAAGATAGCGCCTTAGGAAAAAATTCAATTTTTTTGCCATATCTCGGGAAACAATTGGCCGATTCCTATAAAATATATCAAACATGTAGTACTGTGGTAGGTGTGTTAACTGATATGTATTAGGTATGCAAACACTTATTTTAAAAATGGTGGCTATATAGCTATTTTAGTTTTGTATGTCATATCTTCGAAACCATGAAAATAATTTGAATGAAACTTTTATATGCTAGATCTATATTTTACAATGGTTAAATGTTTCCCAAAAAAAAACTGTTTTGTCCTCCATTTTGTATAACAGTATCACATGACAAATTAAATTTACGTGATATCTCCGACAAAAACAACCAATTCTTACAAAATTTGGCAATCAAATAGCGCTATGGCAGGCCAACTAAACTTACAAACCTTCAGAGGATCAGACACACCTTTTTTTTTAATTGGCGGCCATATGAACATTCTAGCTCAGAATTTTTACCTAAGAAACTACAAAAAAATTTCAACTTAACTTCGTATACTGACAGTCTCAAATATATTAATCAAAATTGTCTATGCAAAGCCTCATTTCTCCGCCATTTTGTAAGATAGCCCCAAAAAATATAACCGTTTTTATGCTTTATCTAGGGAAATAATCAACCAATTTCTCTCAAATTTGGCGAAGAAGTTTCGCTAAAAATTGTTTGCACCCATGTAGAGGTAAGTAGGCTCATTACTTGTCACTGGCTTCTTGTTTTTGATTTCAAGTTTACAGAGTTTCTTAATCTCAACCAAGTTGTTTAAATGTTTTTAACATGTGATATGTACTACTTGTAAGATAAAAATTAGTAAAACCAAAGTAAATTGATTTCTGAAATAAAAATTCTTAAAAAAATGTAAACTACGTTTTAGTTTAAAATATTTTTATTTACAAAACGTAAAATATTTTGAAATCTGAAAAAATATTAACACATTAACATTTGAATTGGTTATTTGTTTCAAGTGATGCAAAAAAAAATTGGTGTGAAAGTACTTGCGATTTTATTACAACATTTGACACTTTAGAACTTTCGGAAAGAGTTTCATGTAAAGCTTTTCCAGAAGACAACAATCCATAACAACGTTGTATCAGCAACAAACAATAGCATTGTTAATGGAAATTCTATGTCGGGATTAATGCTAGCTTCTGGATTTGCACAGCACCGAAAATAATTTTGCTGCACTCCAATATATCAGACTGAACGAGCATACTCAAGATTAAATAATAAGTTGGAAATCATATTAACTTATCTAAAAATGATGAAAAAAATGAAATTGTATGTGAATGTTTAAAATACTTTTTGAAATATAATATTTTTCAAGTTCTTTAGAAATTAAAGAATTAAATGAATTAGAAACTAATAGAAAAATATGTAAATATTACAATAAATTTACCAATTTACCAGAGGCAATGACAATGAATGTAACTAATGTGATATAATTTCAAGCAAAGTACACATTAACAAAAGTTAAGTTTCAACTGTAAATTAAAAAACAGATATCTTACATTAAATATAAATGAACATATATCATAGTTATATTAAATTATGGATTTTTAAAATTGTGATTTAAATAAGAGATAAAACATGGAATAAATCATTTTAAACGAGAATATGAAGATAATCATATCAATGTTACTATATATTTTAAAAAACCAAACTCATAAATGATATATAAATTTTCCCTGCATAAGTTGACCACAAAATCAACATGCTTTACAAGAAGAAAATTAAAGCGAGAACGTAGGAGATTCGGAAAAAACTAGTAATTTAGAAAGATATGCATATTTACGTAAATATTGCAAAAGGAGGAGAATAACAACTTATTATAAAATTAGGTTACGAATTTAACAAAAATGAAATAAACACGAAAAAAAAAATTTTTTATTTAAATGTAATAGAATATTAATTTGATTTTGATGACTATATAACGGTTTTACAGAGATATGCTAAACAATTAATACACAATAAAGCAATCAGTTTTCAACCAACTTCCTAATTCTATAAATTATAACACTGTGGTTTTTTGTAATTTGAAATAGTACATAAAAATAAATTATTCTTGATATTTATTTGTTTTTTATTATGCTGAATTTTATATAATACTTTTCATCCAAGTACCAAATAGAGTAATTAATGAAATTAAAAACATGACGAAATAACAATAACTATAGTATAAATGGCAATAATTCTCTATAATAAGTTAAATAGAGCAGGAAATTCTATTGGATTATGTGAAAACTATTTTCATTCAATCAAATGTAATATAACAACAAACAATAAAGTAATGGTTAATTATATATTCAGTGATACCTATAAAGCTCAAATTAGAAAGTGCGCTGGTGTTATTCAAAAAGAAAAAATTCAGATTTGATAAAATAGTAATAGTTATTATATTTTCAGAAAAATATACATTTCCTAGGTAGTCTATGTCCAGTTACCAAATTGTATTACAAATAAATATGTTTCTATATTATGAAAAATATCTATAGCACATAATAATATAATAGGACTTAAGCATGAAATGGACGATTTTCTGAAAATGCTTTAAGAGAGATATATAAATACAACAAATAGAAAAAGCAAGCTGAACCAAACAGAGCACAGCAAAAAAAATAGTATAAAAATGTGTTATTCTATTGAGATTATTCCAAAAATCATACCAATACAAAAAACTGAAATATGCCAAGAAAAGTACATAAGTTTGTGGATGCCACATTTGAGATTTTACATACATTTGTTAATAAATGTACAGTGTTTTAAAAACAAATGTACAAAATTTGAGGATACAATATTTGTACTATTACAAACAAGTTATAGACATCAAAAAGCAGACAAACAGGTACACATATAATTCACAATGAGTAATATCTGGATGAATCTTTACGTACTTGTAAATGGTTGAGATTTCAGCGCTTGTCCTTTTCCATCTTAGTACTAGGATATGTTTTACTTACGACGAATACATTTATGTAAAAAAAAAAATTACACATTATTTAAAATTTGTTTAACCATTCTTTCAAACACGAGAAAATTATTTAAATCATTTCACATCTTAATTACTTGTTTATTGTTTTTCTGCACGCGCTTTTACAGTTAAAAATACAAATGGACAATAAAATAAATTGCACTGGAATGAAAATCACACATACATAATGTTGTTTACCATTATTGAGTGAATTTGTAAATAAGAACTCTGCATAATTTCAAAACTAAAAATCAAGTACGCGAAGGCGTTTAGAACACAAAAAGTAAACAACGAGCAAGTTCTAAAATCTGTAATATTTTATTGTATTTAATCCTCCTCGGATGTTGAAAGAGTATAATTTTAAATTTTTATGGTGTAAAACTATCAATAAAATTTAATTTTTTGCAAAACCTTTTTTATGATTTGTTTCTTTAAACGCAATAAATCAAAATTGAAGGAACAATTCAGTGTAGTGTCTGTGGATAATTGATGCTCTTAAATTTATCATGTTGTACACGTAATGTAATTTAGGTTATGTAACTCGGTCATGTTTAAAGATATTTACTGCGGATTCTTTTCTTCGATTTGACTTTCAGAATGAGCAACAGAGTGAGATAAATACTATGCAATGATATGCTTCCCTGGTGTCGTTTATTATTAAAGTTGCGTCTCTTGTCATATTATAACCTTTTAAGTTTTTTGAAAAATCTCGTGTATTTGTAGGTGCGTGAAGTTTCATTTGGAACAAAACACGCACGTGTTAAGAATATTACTCTAGTGTCTGCAATCGTAACTGTTGGAGCTCGTGGAAATAGCAAACATTTATATACCTCGTATTACTCTTTGCATGTGATTGGAGGAATGTAAATGCAATACCTGGAACCAGATCCCTTGGTGGTGTGCAGGAGTGTCGTATTCACGATGACAAAAAATGCCAGCAGAAAATGGCTATGAAATCTGCTAAGGAATTCGCTAAGTAATCGAGCTTTGTGTTAGGCCGGATTTAGAACTTCTTAGGAATTACTGGTACATATTAGCGAAAACAAGTATAATATAATGCATAAGTGTTTTGCAGATGACGAAAGGAATTAAGAATCTTACGAAAGTAAAAGAATATGTGTTGTTCTTTGAAGAGGTGTTATTCCGAATTGATGATCGGGTTAACGACTCCTTTATTGAACTGCAGAGAGCATGAGTTCGAGTTATGGCGGTGCCCGGAAATTCTCACACTGTAAAGATTCATCTCTAGTCTAAGAACTGGATATTGATATATAGCACAATAATCCAAATCTCTGTAATACGTAAAGAAAATTTAATTTTTTGACTATTTTTTAAATAATTGATTTACACTTATATACCGTGTTTAACACTGTTTGCGGTATTGAGAAACTTACGAAAATGCTTTTTTTTTCCCCTCGTAGTAACTATAGTTGACATACAATATATACACATATATATACATATATGTTTTATTTTTAATGATTTTGAAACATGGAGTAAAATCGGCAAACCTTTTTGGTGCAAAATTACACTGACTTTATTGAAAATACCACTAACACGTACATTAAGAATAAGAAAACGCAATTTTTTTTACTGTTGCTATAAATAGCAAAACTTTTTCAGAAATACGCATTGTTACTCTCTAAGTATTAAATTGAAACAAGTATTTTATATTTCATATTTTATTCCTTTTAGCACATTTGTACATAATTTTCATTGAAACGTCTAAGTAATGTTAAAACAAATGACATTCAGAATTGCTGCTGGCAATCATGAAGGTAATACACAGAACTACCACTGTCATATATGTTATCAGAATATACACAAGGTTCAAATTTTCAAATTATATATATATTTTTAATTGAAAATTTAAAGTCTTTAAGTGGCTATTATCATCAAATATCAATATCGTTAGCCAATTGCATGCAAGAACACTAGCCCCCATTAAAACACAACTAAATTAAAATACACCAATTTAATTCGATGGCTATTCTGCTACAAGTACACAGGACAAGCAGTGAAAAATAATTTTTGCGGTTTAAAAAATGAGTATCGTGCAAACGAAAAGCGAAAGGGTGGGATACAGATTGAATCCCCCGAAATCATTCTTGTTCCCGAATATTTTGCTCCTAATTTGACCGACTCAAAATGCATTAATCATCTTTGAGCCTCTACGTTAGACGGAACTAAATCATAAATACATTGTGCAAGAACTTTAATTCCTTAAGACTAAGTGATGTAGCAAACCAAATGTCATTCCTTTTACAAGAGAAAAAATTAATTTAATCATTGTACAGGACACCATTATCTGACCACAATTATAGTGCATTCTCAATCACAAAACTTATTAGCGTAGTAATTGTGTATTCGGCATCAATACCGGCACTATCCTCATTATGAAGACTACCTTTCTGGATTCTAGATTTTTTTAAATTCCCCTCTTCTGCTGATTTATCACCAACTTGACAGCCGAAAGTTATAAAGCTCCCGTCTGTTGACATTCAGTTTCGCGGTGGCATGTGGTAGCGGGATTGAATTTATTTTTTTGATCTTATTTCGTCGTGGCTTATGGAAATCGGGTAAAGATTTTTATTTAGCTTCTTGAAACCTCTGCCACTATAATGCGGATCTCTAAATTGAGTATGTACCTAAGTCAAGAAGATAAGGGGCCGTGAGATATATGATCCGCTTTTCCCTGTATTATTTCACGATCCGACACAAGTACTTGTAAAATCGCCTCCATGTGTCCATAGAACAATCTTGCGGCGAGTCAGGTAAAACAGTTCTTACCAAGATATATTTATTTCTAAGTGGGCCCAACGTTTACTTCATTTCAGTGCCGTGGTACAGTTAAAATAAAACGCCACTCTTTTCCTACACGGGTGCAAACAATTTTTAATAAAGTTATTAAAAGCTTATATAGTAGGTAGGCGTTCACATCTCGTTGACAGCGACATCTTTAGAGGTAAAACGAAAATGTTTTGCGACAGCACCAAGCCAGTTACAAACACCCACGTTATTACTTCGGGATTCGAATTCAGAAAACCTTGTAAAATTAACTGCACTGCAGGGTTGGATTCGAAGCATCAATTTCGGATGTAATCACTCTAATATTTTGAATAGTAAATTTCAATTGCCTAAAATATTTAAACGGCCAATATTTTTAAAATAAATCCCTTCGCCACTGAAATCGCTTGATTGGTCTTCGAGATATGGTCTAAAACGTCCAATTATTTTCATATGACTTGTTATAAATGAAGGAATGAATACTTACTTATTGACACATTTTCTGTGTTTGTCATAGATATAGAGTGTACGAAGTGAATTCATAATTGGTTACATACTTTTGGTAGATATTCCACTAAAAACATAACTCATATTAGAGTCACTATTCTGAAAATTAGTGTCTGGTACACTTTAAACATAATAATTATTATGATTTACCACAGTACAACTTCTTCGCCAAATTTGGAAGAAATTGGTCGATTGTTTTCCCAAAAATCTGATGGTAACAATAGATGCTGTCAACATACAAAGTTAAGTTCAAAATTGTTTCGTAGTTTTGTATATATAACAGGCTGATGTAAAATGTTTAAATGGCCATTATTTTGCTAATCATTGCCCGGCCCACTTAAAACATATCAGTTTACATGTCCTGCCGTAACGCTACTAGTTTATTAAATTTGGTGGAAATATCTTGTTTTTTTTTTTTTTCCAGAGATACTGCAAATTTGTCATGTGATACTATTTTACAAAAATGGTGAACAAAAGAGACTTTGTGCGGAGATATTTGATGGTTGTAATGTATATTTCCGGCAAACAAAGTAAGGTTCTAATAAATTACATGGTTGAATGGTATAGCATACAAAAATTTAATAGCTATAATGCATCTATTTTGAAAAAAAATAAGTGCCAGAATATATTTAAATGAACTTTATTGTGTCATCTGCCTTAGCACCATTTGTTTGCCGAATTTTGTAAGAATCGGTCAATTGTTTTCCAAGATATAACAAAAAAAAAATCTCACTTATTCGTGTGATGCTAACTTACCAAATGTAGGACAAAAGAGGTTCCGTGTAGACACATTTGATGTTCGTATTATATACTCGGAACACACAAAGTTAATTTTGAATTGACTACCCGGTTTCTATACGATATAACATGCTATAATAAAATGCCTATGTGGCCGCCGTTTAAAAAAAAAAAGTGCCTTACTTACTTCAAACATACAGTACAACATCCGTCAACCGAAACAAAATGGTGCGGGAAGAGCTGTTTTGGATACCAAACATTTCTGATAGTAAATAAGATTTTTTTTCGGAATCAACGATAGAAAACAATAAAGTACACAAATATTTCACATACTATAAAAACAATTGTAGGTTTAATTATTAATGTCAATACAGCATTTTACTAGAAGTGAACATGATCAGAAAAACTACACAATGGAATTTTATGTTAAAAATTACTTCTTATTGAATAGATGCCATATTTTCGGTTCTACTTTCCCATTTGATTAATTCTGTAAGGCTGTTTTTGTTAATAGAGGTTCTACTTCACTTGTTTACATCAGCTGCCGCAGTAATACTCGTTTGCCAAATTGTTAGGAATCTGTCAATTGTATCACGAGATATGTCATAAAAACCTTATTATTTCATGTAGCACTACCTTACAAAATAGCTAGCAAAGATGATTATTTCTTGGCTCATTTGATTAATAGATACAGTCAGCATCCAAAATTTGGTCGAAATGGGTTCAACCGTATGGCAGTTATACCAAATAAACTTAAAATATACATACGGAAGCCATTTTGAAAATAAGTCCGTAATACAAGTTAGAGATGTTTAGATTAGCTTCTTTAGTGTTACTTATGGGCCAGATTTGGCAAGAATTAATTGAGTTGTTTTCGATATATATTGCAAAAAAAAAGTTTTATTTTTATCATTGTGCTATCTTCCAAACTATCATATCTAAGTTCAATGCATACACCTTGAGCTATCGCCGTAGAAAATTTGATTTAAATCGTTTGAATGGTTTCTGAGGTATGGCATATCGTTCTTAGTTTTTTAATAACCGCCATTTTGTAAGTTAGTGCCCGACGTGGTCGTAAACTACAGAAATCAGAAGTTCTTACTTAGTATTGTATGTGTACGAGTTTGGTAAAATTCGTTTCACGCGTTCGAAAATTGAAAGGTGGGGGACACACATATACACACATCACACACATATACACACTCACACACGTGCGTTGTTAGCGCTGCGGCTTACAAATTTAAGGTTCGCTGGTTCTAATCTGTTCCACGAACACAGTTTTTTTTAAATTTATACATATTTATTAGTTCAGTCATATAGTCAATATAACAACGAAAATGTTTTCTTAGTGATATTTACGCTAAATATGTCGTCATAAACATGAGATAGAATAGAAAACAAAACTCCCCTCATAGTGACTGCTGAAAGCTATTCGCTAAAAGCGTCGAGTTATTCTTAGATAATTGTAATATGTTAATTACAATGTTACGCTCGTTTACAGTCTTCTGAGGATGAAAAATCAGGCTTTTATCGCATTCAAATGCCAGATTACAGCGTATGATGCGAAATAATTTTGCTTGTGCGAGAAACTGATTACTTCGAAAATATTTTAATATTAGTGCTAGTAATGCGACAAATACTTCCACGTGCAATGTGTAGATAACACACTTACTGTGGAAAATCATAAATAAGAAAATACAAATCCAGAGTCAGCATAGGAAATATTTTAATGATTTACAGCAATAATTTTAACTCTGTGTAAGAACCAGCTTGTCTAATTTCAAATAAACAGCAATCATTGTTTTAGCTATTATTAGCCAGCACCTAACACAACATTTCGTAAACAGTAATTTAGTAAAATAAGAAATAAGTGTGAAATGCTAGGACATTGCTTCCTAATTCGTAAACCTAGTACAAAAGCACAGCGAATTAATTCTGCCTAGTGATGACTGATTTGAAGAGCAAGTTATAATTCCACGTGTTATTAAACTTCAAAATGATTGCGATACATTTGCTATTATCGACACGTGACAGAATTTTTGTCAAATTTTCGCTGTTTATAAATACCAGCCATTGTGCGCCAAGAAGTTCTGCAATAGGACATGCAGCGAACTTATAAATCAGTGACATTCAGCGCCGTAATAATCACTATGCCTATAGT
Organism: Dryococelus australis; assembly: GCA_029891345.1. Lineage (NCBI taxonomy): Eukaryota > Metazoa > Arthropoda > Insecta > Phasmatodea > Phasmatidae > Dryococelus > Dryococelus australis. The sequence goes on along the minus strand of CM057000.1, from coordinate 118,739,836 downwards.
GACTTCAAGTGCAGCCATGATCATGTACGTAAGTTATTTTAGCGGAAAACTTTATGTATGTGTACCGTATGCATATAAACAATCATTATGTCAACAAGTTTGAATGATCAGTTACTAATGGTTGAATCACATATACACACACAGTGTTTATACAAATGGATATTGTTTGGATATTGTTTGGATTAAATGCAAAATTAAGGCTAACATGTTTTCACTTTCACTGAATCAAATTGAAGACATAAGTACACAGGTTTGAACGATAGCCATCATTTCTTCAATTATCAAACGAAAAAAAAAAATGTGAAACCATACAAATTGATTGAACAATATTAATTAATATATGTCTAATCAATATCTATGTCAAGAACCCTGGGAAAATTTTAACGGAAAAATATTACGATTAACAAAAATGGAAATTTGGACATGGCAAATAATACGCAGAACTTAAGTAAAATTGGAAATAAATGTGTCTAAGCAGAAAAATTGCATGTATAATTAAATTTAATTGACAAACACGAAAATAAATGAAGCACAGCACATTTAGATTGAATAAAATGATGCAGCGGTTAACCTATAACCAAAACATTATAATGAAGCAGAAAGGATAAGGTAAAATTTTAAATACTTTGTACTAAATATTTTAAACTAATTTTAGCATCATATCAATTCATGAATTAATAAATGTCTAAATTATTCGAATTCTATAACTTCTTCTACTTAAATTTTATAATTAATAAATGTAATTAAATGAACGACATAGAAATTCATCATGCTCTCGTATTATTAGAAATACATTTAGTGAATGTTCGTTGTTGTATGGCAGATTGTGTTTGTATTTTAATTGAAGTGAAGAGATTTGGGCGGCTCATAACAGCAACATTATGAGAGCCTATGAGAGCGATTGGAATGAATTTGGAGTAGCAAGGAATGAAGGGACGGGGTAAACGGGAGATCCCCGAGAAAGCCCGCCGACCAACGGCATCGTCCAGCACGATTCCCACTTTCGAAAATCCGGAGTGACCCGGCCGGGGATTGAGCCCGGTTCGCCTTGGTGGGAGGCGAGAGTGCTTATCGCTAAGCCACCGCGACCCCTTTGTACTTGAAGCTAATTGAAGCTGTATGAGCTGCGGAACAACCCTGCAGTAAGATTTCCAGCGTACAGTCCCATGAGAGATAAACAAGTACCTCGGTTACAACCACTCGGCTTCAATTCCGAGTGCTCGAGTCGCACGGCAGCAGACCCGAGTGGTTCCAGCATACCAAAATAGTATCCCGTTCGGCAGGATACCACTCTACTAGCTACTCGCATACGACTGAAAACTCTAGCACAAGGCCCCAGAAGAGTGATACCTGACCGAATTTGAGGTTCTGCACAAATCCTTACTTCCCAATCTTTGTGGGATTTTTTTTTGTTACAAATAATCAAAGTGTATGGAAAAAAACTAACTAGGGAGCCTTTAACACAAGAACTGGTCTCACAGCTAATAGTAAGTTGAGAAACGCTGAGTCAATGGATCTGAAAATACTGTAATTCCTCTCAAGAGACATTATTGTTGCAGTGAGCCACTACATTGTTTCCTGTTACAAGGTCCGTACTAGGTTTAGGCCAGCTAAAATATATCTTAAAACAAACATTCCTTACTTAAAGGATGAAAACAATGCATATTTATATCTCTTCAGTTTTTTTCTAAAAACTTTTTTCAATAAGTTTCATATTGCGTTACTACAACAACCTTTATCTAAAAAAATCATTAAAATCAATGGCGACGTCGTATGAGAAGAACAGAATAGGCCTACCAATGAGGAATCTTACCATGCAGCTACCACCAGATCAAAGTATATTATTATTCAATAAGTGCAAATCCGCTGATCTCTAAATTATATTTTTGTCAGAAATATTTGTTGCATTAACAGTTCGTCAATATATTGTGACATACTCAACTGGCCACGATATTGTGTGTGATGTCTCTCATGGGAAGTTAATTACACCACAGCATATTCTAACACAGTGGGCAACTGTATGGCAGAAATGTAAGTCCCAGACACATTCTTGCAACATGAACCAGCATTAATTTATGGCAATGATGCGGAAAAGAATGGAAAAGGAAGGAAAGTTGAAGCAATAGAACGCCCTTAAAACTTACATGAGTTACAAGTCTGGCAATTAAAACTATAAGTCTGCATGAATAGTGTTTCCAGTCCTTTCTTTAAGAAAAAAAATTTTATAAGGGCTGTGACACAACTGTCTGATGCGAAAATACAAATAAAACCTATTGGACTGGATTTAACATGTAAATTAGTGACAATGTGACTGTAGAAAGTGATCATGGGAAAATTTATCATGGACTCCCCAGGTAAGTGCTCCCTGGATGAGAAAGACATCCTGGCACTTGAGGTGTTGTTACAGTACCATGCCGTATGTTAAATGAGCCGGGTAATCCGCGCGTTATCCTAGAAAGGGTGATGAAGCGACGGACCTCGAGTCCTACTCAGCCTGCCTCACCAACTGGTGGCCCAAGGTTCCTCGAGTGGTGCTTCGGCACTCGCCACCCCTTTGTTTCAGGAAATTGGGCAACACTGGGGAGTTCCCCATGACTCCATCTTCCTCGCAGGTGGCAAGGAGTATCTATCCTGATGAATGGACCGACATAGAATATCAAGGAACGTCCACTAGGCGGGACATTGGAGTAAGTAGCGCTCAGGCCGTTGGTACACAGGGCTCCATCCATGAATTTCACGGTGAAGAAACTCGAGTAACTTGAAAAAACTTTTGGATAGCGCCTACTGGCGCTTTAGGAACCTCTAGCAGTACCACGCGCTATCGGATAGGCCCGATCCTAGGTTATCTAGAGAGCCCGATCCGTTGAGGTCGTACATTGTAAATTCGAATCAGTGGGAAACCACTGGTTCACAATGAGATTCAACTACTCTAATCAGTGAAAATGGCTCCACTTAGAATCAGTGGAAAACCACTGACTGTTACATGTTACAGTGAAAAACTTTCACTGATCGAATTAGTGATGTAAAACAATTTCACTGATTGAATAAGTGACGGCCGACTGCAGTGGCGAATTGAATATTTCTTTTATTGACTGTATCCAAATAATAACCTGAAATAAACATATTTACGATAGTTTACTATTTATATTGTGCAATTTACCGTAATTTTAAAAAGTAAAAAAGTTTTACAAACGGCTGGGATTGAACTCGCACACCTTTCGACTGTAGGCAGTTGCCTTACCATCTGAGCTACCACTCCAAATCGAGCTTGTGGGAGGAAATGCGTGTGTTATAATTCCGATGTGAAATCGTGTAGTTTGAAGTTGTATGCTCAAACTTTTCGTGCTTGGTTTGAGTGCTACAGTTAGGAATGTTAAAACGAATAGTATGTATGAATTCACTCTCTTCGATTGTTCATATTACCTCGTAAAGCGACGTTTTGATGGACGAAACACATTTTAGAAAGTATTTTGTATTAGCTTTATTCGTTTATTCGTTGTTACTTCACTTGATACGCGGTGTTTAGCTGCCATTTCTAAACCATGTTCTGCTGCTATTTTTACACGCAGTTCCAATTTTATATCGGTCAAAAATAATTAGAGACGGGGCAAGTTGATCAGATGTTTCACTGGTCCATAAGTCAAAAAACAAACCACTGAGAAAACAGTGGAAAAAATGACTGACGAATCAGTGGGAAATGTCGCTGAATCAATCAGTGAAGGAAATATGTTTTTTTTTTTCACTGGTTCATCAGTTAAATTCACTGAAGTGACTGTTGTATCAATCAGATACGTTTGACTGATTGAAACAGTGGAATTCTCACTGATTCAGATTTACAGTGTACGGTATTAACTGACTTCTCTTTCACGCTGGTAGAGTGTATCCTAATCCTTGTCTAGGGTTCGGGGGGGGGGACACTAGCGCTGTGCTGTTATACTCCATATGGAGGTCGTGCGCGGCTTTCCAGTAGGACTTCCTGTGGCGGCCTGGGAACCAGCGCTGACTGAGTGACAATAACTTACAGCTAGTGATACATTTCCCGTCACCTTCCCACTATAATCCCACGCGCAACATAATTGTCCACAGTCCTAGATATACTAAATCCAGGTCAAGTAAAGGTATAATTTTCGCTGTAGTGGCAGGCTAAGTTATCTATTCCACATTGACAGTTTTTAAGCTGTAATTGTACGAAAATAAATATGATATCCGTAGCAATATTTGCACGGTAAACAAGGTTAAATGACCAACAAGTTGTAGGTGAGGTTGAGGAATATGATAGTAATATATGAAAATATATTCATGGTGGATGTTATTTAACCATGTTATTAGAATTGTTGTGTTAAATGTCGTAACTCTGTTATATAAGAATAAGAATAGTCAAGAAGTCTACATTTTATACACAAACCTCTTTTGTTATCACAGATCATACTAGAACTCACAAACCATACCGACCGAACTTTACAACCATACCTTCTGCCATACCGTCATTACCGACAGACACCAGACTAATATACTGACCAACCACTATAACCCAAGAAAAGCTTAGTCATACTTTTATCCATAACATGGATGGTGTACACTTGGCTGTATTGCTTGCTGCAGCTTATCAATATTTAATTAATTAATTGATTCCTGCTTCAGTGAAACTTTTCCTCTGCTACTCGAAAGTACCACCTCGTGTGATTTCCTTTGAAATGTGAATGAACGTGAAGTGGTTTCAGCAACAGAATGAAAATACAATTATGTTGCCAGATTTAGCCACATGTGAACAAATTCCCGATTTCTTCTGTATAAATGTACGTTATTGGCTCCGTTTCTGTGTTCGCCCTTGCTTGCGTTTGGAAGGCGCCTCTTCAATACGCAGCAATATCTGGCGCCCAGGTATGTACTTCATCGAAGAAAAAAGTGTTACTCTTGCTAGTTAGTCATCATTTACACTTGACATGTTTAAAATTTACTTATCTCCATAGAATTCTGCAGTAGTTGTGTGTTTCTCTAAACACTGCAATGAGGTAACGGTATCCACAAAACCCACGAGGCATTAATTTAGTCCTCTCGACGACTTCCATGTTTTATGAACAACTGCTTATGGCCCACAAAGATAAGATGCCGCATACGTTAAGTCAACAACACAACTAAGCTTGAAATGAAGTTGCAAATTAATATGAGTAGCGACAGTGCGGCACTCAAAAGCAAAAATAATAGAAAAAAAATCGAAAACATTTCCATTTTCAGACAGTCAATTTATTACAGAATATACCACTTCAAATCATAAAGAATACTGCAGCAATGTGTCCTTTCCAGCTTCCATTGTGTGGGGAAAAAATGGACATGTCCAATTAAGTAGTTTCGAAGTAAGAGCTATCACATGCGGCTTTCAAAAAGAATAAATGGATCACAATTTCGTTAACTTGCATCATTCTGAAGTTACCCTCCCGTGATTTCGTCCCCTACCAAGTGACTGCATTTATTTCGTCGCATATACTAGGTGAAGACTACGAATTATTGTAAAATGGTAGCTATATAAAAATTAGTTACTATCACGGGGCAGGAGCACCTGGAGGAAACCCATCCACCTCGTGACAGTGACCAATGCCTCCTTCTCCATCCACAACATCCATATCGATGCATGGAATAATAAACACTTTTAAACTTTGCGCAGATCTAACAAAATTATTTGGAAAACTCGAGTAAAGAAACACACCCCATAGGAACAAATGAAGAGATGAACTATCCCCAGTTGTGAGAAATGAACTATTGATGCTAATTTCGTTTGTAACTAAATAATTGCTGGCTAATATATTTGTTTTCTGAAATTGCCCCAAAAATGTCCAAAAAAAAAAAAACATAAAAAATTATTAAAACTATTTTAAACACATCGAAAGAGCACGATTAAAATTTCACAACTGAATAATATTGGGCTTAAAAAATTTAACAGGGTAAATGCCCAAATATAATATTGCCCATTAAAATTCTAATATTTTTTTAATTGTTCCCTCAACGAAGCCCATCCCAGGTTCTTTCTCGAGCAGTCTTCCGGCCAGGGTATATGAAGTCTAGCCAGACCCCTCACCCTCCCACACCAAAGTTCGTGACGTCAGGTGTTGAGGAAACTCCATAATGGTAGCGCTGATCGTCTAATTCCCGGTTGCAACAACATCTTCCCCGATCCGAGATCGGATGATCCTAGTTCCGAACCAGGATCCAATCTGATCTTGGTTCCAATGTAAAAGTGTTGTGCGAACGAAATGTCATGATTCTGTCTCTTCGATTCTTCGATCTTGGTTCCAAAGTGAGAGATCGAGATTAACTATGAGACAAATTTAGCTATTGGTTCGTCATATATGACGTCATGAAAGTAGGCTTATTTCTTAGTGTATATATAGAACTAGATGTACGATGTTTTATTTGTTTTAAGTGAATTATTGTTGTACGAATTTTATTAAATAATATTCAAGTGCGTATAATGTTGTTTTAATTTCCCAAGAAAACAATCGAACGTAGTGTTATATCTGTTGGCGTATTATCAAACTACATTTGTCGACGATGACTGCTGATCTCGGATCGAGATCTTTATCTCGATCTCCAGTCCAGCTCTGAACTCAAATTGTGCAACAGTTTTGTGTATCCAGCTTAGATCCGATCTTGGATCGAGTTTCGACCAAGATGGTGTAACGAGGCATTAGTGGCAGAGTCACAACCCGATGACCTAGGGGAAGCGTCGCGCCGTCTCCAGACAACGCCGGCCAGGTCGAGAAGGGGAACTAGTGGTGTGGGGGGGGGGGGGAGACTCTCGTCATCGTCCAGTCAACCAGCTGATCGCAGTACGAAAGCCAGGCCTCGAACTGCCGTCCCGCACCTCCAGGCGTCGAACGGGGGCGTATACAGGTAAAGGCTGTTCACGATAAAGTGAGCACTTTTAAAATCAAACTATTATGTCACGGCTCATTCCTACGTATATTTTAACAGGGCACACTGGCAGACATATGCCCAGTAAAGTTGTCAACGTTGGAGGGAATGTTTTAAGCAAACATTTGTAAATGTCGAAACGATTTATTTGATTATATTTTTATTTTTTAATGCATATAAGCGTAAGAATGAGGAAATTTGTAGAATATTTACTTCAACAGTATTACCATTGTTTATCTTGACCAACGCATGATTAAAGTGATTAGGCCATTGGCAATGTTAATTTACATGGCGAGTAAGAATACACAAAATGCGTACGATAGAACTTCAGCGGGGCTTTTGAAAGTGCTCATTCTACCGTGAACAGCCTATATGTTGAATAACCCATTCGATATCCCTCGTTGGACACGTAATTCAGCAGCATAGCGTGCGAAAATTGTGCGGCGTTCCAGGCCTACCGCCACATTACAAAATAATGAAGACAAACAGAAATTAACTTAACAAAAATATATTTACAGTTCAGATAAAATTTCTCCACGTAACAATAATTACGGGAAATTCTAACTAAAATTATATCGTCGAAAACTTACTCATATCACAAATGAATAATGCTGGTTATAAATCACATTTGTTAGGTATAGATCATTCACGGTTATTTAACACTTTTCTGAAGCCCTGCTAAAGTACTACTTTTGGTTACCGATTACGTATTCTTCCGCTACGTATTAATGTAAACACTGCTATATGACTTCTAAGTTTTATCTTTTAAATGCAATGTTTACTGCTTTCAGCTGTTCAAAGAATTCTGTCATGCTTTAAAAAAAAAAAAACTATTACGCACCAATATCCACAATTTAGGCATAAAACTATATTTACTTCGGCTTTGTCACTTTTTATCAGTGTATGTATTGTTGATAGTTATTACGGTTATGGTTTTACATTGTTAACATATTTGTTATACACGACATAGCACAGTACGCGTAATTTACATTAATATTTTGCTGCGAGTGCATTTAACCCTGTTATAGCTGTGGAGAAAATAACTTTAATATTTAACCTCCTGTTATAGATATGTGTTATGTTATTTCGTTAAAAAATGGCCTTGGTTCGAATAAATATTAAAACGAAGGAGCAAACAGGCCAACGAAAAAAAAAAAAAAAAAAACAGAAAATTCAAGAATGCAACTCGTAACGCTTATTTTTTTACGTAGCAACGGCAGACTTAAAATATGGTGGTGAACATGGACACCAATGGACCTACCGTAACTTTTATTCCGCTCATATTTATTTCCACATGTACCTAGGTTTTTACTAAAATTTTCTGGCTGGGCTTAGTATTTTGTTGGGATTGTGGCGAATATTCAAATCAGAGAAACGTAAGCACATTACACAATTGTGTTTCAAAAACCTAGGGCAAAGTTAAAAAGTTGTGATCAATTATTGTGGTATGCAAATTATATATATATATATATATATATATATATATATATATATATATATATATATATATATAAACATATATATATATAAACATATATATATATATATAAACATATATATATATATATATATATAAACAGGTTGACGTGTTACTCCTACAGTAATTTTTCAAAGGTTTGTTTCAAAACACGCGAATAAACCGTGAATGTCTGAAGTTGATCCCAGTGTCTGAGGAACTAGAAAGGAAACGAAAAAGAACCACGTGCATATGTGTTTTAATAGGACAATATATTCGCGGCCTTCAGTAATGGTCGATACATACATTCATTTAGTTTGCTTTATTCACACTACGGGAACATCGCACATAGCTTAATTTTCTGAAACAATATTCTCTCACATAAGACAGCTTGGGCAGCGTTGTTGGAAACGTGTCTAATATGCGGATGCTGTGTTTTGATCGCGAACATCGAGACTCAACCCTGCAAGCACATTTGCTAATAAACCTCGCCATTCCCCCCCCCGAGCTCGCTATTCCTCGCCAGACCCCACGGTATTTTCTCTGTTGTGTTTGCGAGGGTAAATCCCCTGAATATTTCTCTACAAGCAGCAGTGCACGTCACGTGTCTGTGGTCGTAAAATACGGATCTATCAATGTTGCAGAACATATGAAGGATTGAGGGGTAAGGTGGAAGGCCGGTTTTACATTGTACACGCCTCCTTTCACAAACACGCAAGGTCCTGCAAAGTGAACTCCAACATTTGAGATTAATATAACGTAAATGAAGAGTTTCGGAATATTCACTTTTTAAATATCTGACATATACTTTTATTTAATATCCTAGCAAACTACCGCGAATAGTCTTGAAAAAATTCGATTAAACCGAGCAAAATTTAAACTGTGAATATTGGCATAGAAAGGACAATCTGATGGCTCTATTTACAATAAACGTTATGTAACATCTCCAGTGCACGACTGCAGTCGAACTCACAGGAGCACTTTACTCTGAAGACTTTTAATGCGTCCACGTATGCCAGGACTATAATTTGGCATGCCGTGGTTCAGGCAACCTATGGGCGTGTAAATTCTTTTTCGGTGTATTATTATGTTATTTTGTAGCGAGTACACTGTTCTTGATTCCCGGTTCATCCACCCTACTTACAGTGGGCTCTCCTATGTTACAAAGGATTACAAAAGAAAAATCTGGTAGAAAAGATCTGCCTATTTACGAATTGTGGCCTGAAGTAACACTTAATAAGCGATATTCAATATCTACCATGGGAAAATAACAAGCACGATGAAATAACAAGTGATGGAAGAAAACAATTTTGTTCAATGAATCAGCTCGTCCACCACATACGTCACACAGTTTCCCTACATTCAAGGAACTGGACGGCCAATTATTCTTTGTTGGTGCTGGTTTCTCGCAAACTGAGTGGGTTTATTTATTAAACCACGGCCACATATTTTTGTATATTTGAACATAGTGATAATCCGTCATGATAGAACACTCGGGGAAAAAAATATTTACTGCGATGTGGGAACAGCAAACCTCGGGGTGCTGTTTAAAATAATCTTTTGAGAGGTCGGTTATCTTCGTTGGCTAATACAATGTGCGAATAAGTTTTCTTTCATATCTTATAGTACCCCACATTTTAAAGGCGAATGGCCACCTTTATATTCGTATTAGACCAAATATCATTTCTTGCGTGATTTATAATATCGAATCTCCTCCCAACTGTTGTAACGCTCATATGACATCAAGCCGTATAAACGTGTGATCTAAAAAGTCAAATCTAATAATCTTTAATTATTCAAGTTTTTTCCATTTACTAAGACGTATATGTTATTTATATAATTCATTACGGATGGTTATTGAGTTATTTTGTCCCAAGAGAGGCGCAGTGTAGTAATAATGTGAACTCGCCTACGTACGGATTCATGTTCCAATCTCGTCCCGACATACATAATTAAATTTTCTCTTTGATCTCCACAATCACTCCAGGCAAAAGTCGTGGTCGCTCCTTAAGGTGACCGTCTACCTGGTTAAATACACGTTTTCCAGCGAAACTATTAAACGTGAGTCCAATGTGCTGATCTACGAAAGGACACACACACTTCAGAGGAAGTATGTTGAGTGCTTTCAAGATGTCACGCACATCAGAAATGCCATTTCAGAGCCTTCCGACATAGTAGCTGAAAACGGCATTTTCAAAGCGCTGGAGACTTCCTACCAGTAAAATGATAGGGTCGCCGTTGAAAGCCTCCTAAGGGTCTTATGTACTAAAACGTTGTTGCGCGTATCTCGGCAAATAAAAGTTATTTAAATGCGAACTTTTGCCAGAAAGGATAAAAAAAGCTATGGTCTATGTCCCTATGTTTTTATATTTATCATATTAAGTTTATTAATGGAGAAAAAAAATTCGTGAATGTGGGCAAATATAGCATTTTTAAAGCTTGGCTATGAAGTTTCTTTAAGAGGTAAGAGAAAATTACGTCTACACGCGCGTAGTTTGGTCTGTGGACTTACATCGCGTGTAATAAAGTTACACTGTTACAGATCTGATTTACACAGTAAAGCGTTATGACGGAAACACTGCACGCCTTGCGCGTAGAGGCGATGAACTGATACAAGTGCGTGTTACTGTCGCACGTACCGCTCCCTGGTTTTTTGACCTTGGACGCGCAGCCACGTAGTCCCCTTAATACTCGTCACGGCTGATTATCTACTGTCGTAGGGTGAATGTGTGGTAGGGTTCATGTGCCAGCTGATGCAGTAAACTTCTCCGTGATCTAAAACTGAACTGCTTTTTTTTTTTTATTTTTAAACAGCTATCAAAATCGGGAGGCCACGACTAAGTTTAGAACAATACAAAATTTATCTAAAGTCTATTCATGGTTTTTCCACACTTTTTGACTCGAACCTTTGAAAAATCACACCATGTATGACTTGTTTGGTTGTTTATTAAACATTTCATTTCACAATCGGTTTATACACATGTTAATATAAAAATAACTAAATTTTCTGTTAAACTGAATTTTAATTATATTCTATCTATAAAAATAACATTTAATATACAATTAATGTGAAGATACGCTGGGAGAAACTAGGTACGTTGGTAATGCCTTGTAAGAAATAGTTATTTGCAAAATATTATTAAAGTAAATGCCCACGAATCTGTGAGATGTCCCTTTGGTGTAATTTTCCAGACAAGGTTAATCTTTGATTGCATGAGGCGGAGGAATATCCTGGAGGAAAAACTTTAGCAGGGCTTCAGAAAATTTGGAAGTAACCGTGAATGGATTATAAATAAATGCTGTTCTTTCCTAATGCACTGTTTTTGTCCAAGTTGCAAAGCGAATACAATGAAACGAAGGTAAACAAATATTTTTCCCCGTAAAAGCTTAGGTATGGTGTAAAACCAAACGTAAACATACGGCACATCATTGCTGAAACACGTGCATTTGACAGTATACTAATTCTCAAGTCAATGTAAGTGGCAGACAAAATATGTTTATGTTATGTTGGTGTTATTGGACTGTGTTCATTGTCGGCCATGAGACTAAATAATTTCATAGTCCAATCGCACCAACATAATAACATGAATTCACCATTGCCATTAAACTTCAAAGATAAAATATATTTACCTCACCTTTAGTATATGTTCCATGCACCTCATTGTGCAAACTGTTACGTCTCTAGTTATCTTGTTGATGACGACACGTGATGTCGTAAAAAGAATGAGGCGTCCGTGAGATTAATGAGTTGTCCCTATTTGAAAAGCTGTTAATAACTGGCACATTAAGAAATGAAAATCTGCCTTTTTATTCACTAACCAATATACAAAAGAAATAGACTATTTATAAGATTAGAAAATTATCTGAAACTAGAATAACTCGCACCTTACGTTGGCTTGCATTCTATTGCGCAACGGAAGGTGCCATTTTCAAAATATATACCAGCTAATGTATTCTAGATTTTTACAGGTGTATTACTGTATAAAGGCCATTTCACACGATCAGCATATTTATTGAATTCAATTACTTGAATTATATTTATTGAACTAAAAACTGACTTAATTTACCTTCCAATGTATTGCATTCAATATGCTTCCAAGTATCAACATAAAAATTAATCACAAACTTTTTAATGAAACATATTTAAAAAATAATGAATGTAAATTTTTAGAGTAACTACGACTTATGCACGACGCGAAAATTATTGGCTAGACCACAACAAAAAAATATATAAGTGCTTATTTTAAATTAACTTTAAATGTATGCACAAAACTGTATTATTATGAGACTACTTCAATTGATGTATTCAGAAAAGCTGTGTTCAGTGATTGAAATTTTGGATTCACGAAAATATAGAATATGTTTATAAAATAAATTCTTGAAAGATAACAAGACTTTAAAGTAATTGAAAGGTAAAGTTTCCGTGATTAGGACGTTCGTATGACGTCATATGGTATTAAAGTAATTGAATTCAATATAAATTTAAGGCAATTATAAAAACAAATAGATTTTATGAAATGGCATTAACAGTATAAGAATTGTTGTCGCTTGAACTAAAACACGCAATAAAATATAATGTATCCGTAAAATTACTTCCACATTGTGTTGGGCGTTCATACTTGTTTAGTTTTTATTTTAGTTGTTATAATGCAGTAAGTTTTATATAAAGCAGGCATGAATTTGTTTCAGGTTCTGAAATAGACTTTGCCTGCATAATAAACGTTTGTCAATTTTTCAAATGTAAAATATGGCACAAACTAATTCGGAAGTGTACAGGTGCCATTCTGAAATTAAAATTTTACTAACTCCAAAGAAAAAATTAGCTTTAATTTAAATGTGTAATTACTCCATTCATATTTTGTGTATTCTAAATATAGATGTTTAATGTTCTGTATTTACTTCGATTAAGTTTGTTTTAACCCCATAATAAATTCCAGTATCAGAGCTAGTGTATTATAGCGATTATGAAACGCCGAGAAAGTCATAGAGCTGTGGCTGGGTGAAAGCCCTTTTGTAAATGGACAAGTTATTATAAATAAATCCGATTTTTATTTGCAATCACTTTCCAAAAAAAAAAAAATACTTCGAATACAGACAAATTATTGGGATTTTTTCAACTTATCCAAAGCCACACAGGCATCAAGAGTAAGCTATTCATAAAGCGTGCAGATATAGTCTTAGACAATGGTGTGTGGTCAGCGAAGTTTTTATAACCTCTGACGATTTCTAGTTGTTTAGATTTTCGGTGTCCAAGCCATGTACGAACGTCTTGAACGTATTGTGAACAGAATTTTTTCTTCCTATACATAATCGTTCAGATTTGGAGGCGTGATTGTATTTTAAATTGTACTTCAAATGTTTTTTCTACAAAAACCGTAAAAAAAAAAAATATTAGTAGAAACAATTATTAATTAGTTTAAAAATGTTCATATTTATTTTTTCGGAACACGTTAGTAAGTAGAGCCGAGTGTGCCTAGGATTATTTAATAGACACCTGGCTGCGAAATGCCTTAAGCCGTCAAATTATTTCGGTCTAACTACTTCCAATAAGTTTGGTTAAATAAAGTTGGACAGTTATGACGTCATCTAAACGTCATAAACGCCGCCATATTTGTCTGAGGAAGTTGGATGGCTTCAGTTCCCATCAAACAGCTGAATATTGGACCGGTCCTAAAATTTATTTGATGTTTGATGGGCTCAGCCAATCAGAATTGTGCATGACAAAAAATGGCCGTCAATTAACTTTAAAATAAAGAACAATTTCTAGAAATTAAATAGGTAATGAAGACAATCATTTATGTAGATACTGTCTGGGCACGAACGCTATTATAACTGAATATTGCGCACAATGTTACGAACTCAGAGGCATTAAATTCCATTGTGCAGGAAAGATCTGCGATAAATACAATTTTAATTTAGTAAAGAAGCGAAAATAAATTACAACATTCCCTACATTTCTTCCTGTAATGACTGCATTGCAAAAACAAAAGCAATATCTCACTACGAAAAAAATGTTTAAATGATAGTTCAAATTAAATTCTCCCAGTAAAAAAATTTTACCGCGTGAGACGTTTTCAAACACATTCAAGATTATTTGAAAACGTTTGTTGGAAGGGAAAATTTGATGATCGTATTTCGCCTACAAACTTTATTGTCAAATTTAGTCGGAGGCGAAAATTTGATAAGCGTGGCGGGAGCTTAAGGCCAGGTGCACACGTGCGGACATAGACCGCGGCGCCGCAGCTGAGTGTGCACTGGCACACATAAGCCAAGCCCTCGCGGGATGCAATCGCTTCCGCTCGTGTGACCCGAGCCTGAGACGGCACAGCAGTTACTTGCATTTTCGAATCCGGGCTCGCGCCCTTGTCTGTGCAGCTCACGCAGCATATTCGCGAGGTGGTAGGTTATCCCGAGGACCTCGCAGCCGTACATTATCCCCGTGCCTGGGGGGGTAGGGGGGGGGGGGAGCACCTACGACCGCAGCGCAAAAACCAGCAAAGTAAAACGAACTGCCGCAACAGGCGAGAGAGCCGCAAGTCATCCGTCAGATTAATAGATTTCATATTTCCTGGCCGCGCATCTTAAGTGATGCGATCAATCACCGCTGGTCCGTTTCAACCGGTAGCCTTGGAGACTACACGAACAGTCACACTAGGATACAGTTGACTCTCCATCGACCCGTTCACTATGCCAAACATGACAATGGACACATAACTTTGAGGTGTAAAAAGCTTCTTTTTTGCCACGTTCTCTCCAGTTGTCGCACCCTAAAAGAAATAAGCTGTTTTTTTTTTTTTGCCGTTACCCACGGAAAAGTTAGTTAATTTATATTTGTACCATATATTATCGAACTCGTTGACATTATCTGTGATAACCTTTTTACAGATAACATTTTTTTTTTGATCGCACAGCTTCTACAAGAAGACATGTTAACGTTAAAATGTTACTGCCTTTGTAATGTACAAACAGAAAAACTAAAGATTTTGCAGAAAATGTACAAAGGGAAACTATATGATATTTGTTTAATTTATTGTAAGGTTTGTTTAGTAAAAGTAATTTTCAATAAATTTAGGGGCGGCCACAAAGAATTTCCTTATTTTCAACAATATTTTTTAATTGCAACATATTTCTTTATGTAATTTATATAAGTCTTGACGTAGCTCTTGGCATAACCTTTCTGTGTGAATAATCTCATTTCTCTGCGTCAGATAGTTTCCATTATTTGTACATTTCTAAAAAAGTTGAATTGTGATTTTGACCTGTACTTATGCTAAAAACGTACGCTGAAAAAAATTGTTTGCAAGTAAAGCATGCTTACTGATAATGTCTAAAAAGCTGAACAATATACGTTACAAATATAGAATAACAGATTTTTCAGTGGCCAACGCCCTTAAGGGTAGAAGGAAAGGGGTTCCGAATGGAACAGTGCATCCGTCTGTACAACTTCCATAACTCATAAAAGAGTAGTACGTGCCCTATCATAATGATCAGAAAATAACGATTTAAGTTGCATTCAAAGGAGCAATGCATATATATCGTAACGTAATTTTTTCTATAATTTATTCATTTAAATGTTTTTCAAAAATTATTTGGTATTATTTTATTTTGAATCACAGTTTAAAATTATTTCCATTCTGGATTCTTTAGCGGGCACATTTTTTACAAAAAAAAAACAACGTACGTTAACAGGCCATCGTAATAATTATTCTGGTTTAAAAAAAAAATAGTAATCATTTATACAAATATTTTTAATAACTAACTCTGTGCGCATCAATTTCAATTACTCAAATTTTTAATACTATTTATTCAATACTAACAAAAATTTTGTTTTTTTGTATACATCCATAGCCACTGTTATTATTGCTCCGCTTGTCAAAGTTGCAAAGTCTCGAGAACGAGAATACATTCAGGCTTTCGTCAAAAATTAATTTTAAAATCGATCATTGAAAAGTTCGCGAAATATTTTACAGTGTTACAACAAATGTGCATTCTTCTTTCATATGCAACATGAATCATACTTCCATGGCGAATTTGGTATGGGGTGTACTACTTTTTAATGAGTGAGGGAAGACATTTGGGCAGCTCTTAAATTCGAGGCCTTTAGACCTCATGAGGGTGAAACGAATTGAGTATGGAGCAGCGCCGGAATGCAATGGCGGAACAAACGGAAGGTCTCCGAGAAAACCTGCTGACCAGCGGCATCGTCCAGTAAGATTCCCACATGCGAAAGCCAGTGGGTGATTCCGCCAGGACTCGAACCCGGCTCACTCGGTGGGAGGCGAGTAGTCTAACCACAATACCTCCGCGGCCTGTGCCTTTAATGATGTCTGCATGTTGTACAGTTGAATGCAGTACTCCATAGGAAGTCACTCTAATCCTATCTAGCCACATCGATGAGAAAACAAGGAGAATTCAAAAAAAAAAAATTGCGATATAAATAATCAATACCTACCTAATTGTGTGTAGGCAACACTTTTTGTCCCTGTAGATAGTGCTTTTCAGTGATTTCCTAAACAGCTGCTATCCCAGTCTCATTATTCACTCTCTATAAACCAGTTAATTTAGTAAAGATTCGTGAGACTTGGTTCTTAGATAGTACTGTAGAGAAATTGTGTAACCATCGAGACATTTATTCTGAATCTGTGTAAGGAAACCTTTGCAACCTTGTGTGATATCAACACCTTGTAACACTTGCCAAAACAACTTACTCCCCTCTGGTGCATCGGTAGACTCAGAAACTCTGTAAATTGCATTCACTACACTGGCATTAACTATACATTGAATCCTTTGTAATATCTAGAAGCACTTCATTTAGATATATCCATTTATAAACGAAAATTAAACTTGTATGACTCAGCATTAAAAATAAGAGTAAACCAAATACTGTTAATAATTATTAATTCAAAACAGAACAGAGAGAAATTTAAAATATGTAAAACTGTTTTAACTGTGCGAAAAATCAATTAAATACGATTATGTTCTGCAAGCAGGGTAAAAAAATATTAAGATATTACCACCATTCAAACAAAAGGTTATTTATTTAGAAATAAAAAATAAATGAAAAATAAAATGTCTTTCGAGCCGCTTTCAATTAATTAAATAAAAATGTAGTTCAATAAATCTGTGTTAAATAGAAGTGTTTATCGTTCAGTGCCTCTTAAGAAAATCTTATATCGTGAGCACCATTCGTAAATTACGTTACAAATTAAGGTCACTTTCCCACATACTTAAATCATAATCTTAATTTCTCTAGAAAAAAAGTCTCAGTGTTCTCCAATCAAAAGTTAAGTCTAAATAACCAAAAATCAAAATAATCAAAAGGGTTCTTCACTCCAAATTAAGTTTAAATCAACGTTTGCTCCGGTAAACTAACTCTGGCCCGATAGAGCTGGACCACTGGGTTGATTTAGCAATTGACATGATGTTCAGCTTTATTTCTTTAAAATCTATAGTATTAGTCATAATCAAAGCAGGAGCGACAGCAAAAACAGAATGAACTGCTACTTTGCTCAGGTTCATTTGCCAGAAATGCGATGGCGTCACCTTACTCTGTAGATGCAGCTTACGCCACCAGTGTGGTGTGGCGTTGGAGTAGCGTACACTCGCGTTGAGTGCGTCCACTAATAAAACCAATCAGCAATCGCTAAACTTAATCTATTCTTAAATACTAACTAGCCCTCACTGAACACTAACTTCGGGTACACAGTAAATTTGCTTATGTTAGGCAGATGCCGGGTATTTCGCCCAAGAAATTCTTGCTGCGAAATTCACGTCTGTGGACTGTCAGGCCCGTACCCAGAAACACTCGACTTCCAGCAACTTACTTCTCAAATTCTGTAATGGAGCTCACCTGCATCTAGTCTGCTCAGACAATTATAGCGTAACATAAAAATTAATGCCAAACTGCAAACAAAAGAAAATAAATATTGTTAAAATAGAAAAATAAATTCCGAAACTTGAAAACCCTTGAATAATCAATAATTACCATACTTAAGTTAAGATGCCAAATGCTCAGAGTAAGGTACTCACTTACCATAGAGTAACATAAACAAACATAAAAGAATTGAAAAGAATGGTGGATCCTAACTCAAGTTACATATTAAAATTGTGAAATAAATGTAAAAATTGCATAAGGGCTCCAATTAAATTAAGAATGCTAACACATATGCAAAAATATAGGTGTCATATAGATCAGAATAATACATGTGTTAATTTGCACACCAGTATCAGACATATGAAAATGAGGGTCCATAGATATGTCACAACTTCCTCAATAGAAATCTCAATAGAAATTAGAATATAATTATCAGTTACTATCAAGCATGGATTGTGAAATAAAATTATATAAACTACGGAAAAACTACTGCATAGTGTCGAATTTCGCCAGACGTCTTCACTGTGGTGTAAGGAAGAACCCCACAGAGGAGTCTAGTTTTATTCGCAGATGTAAGCATTGAACATTTGCAACAGCCTTGTTCCCAAGGGCGTAGCAAGGTGGCCAGAAGGTCCGTAGATCAAAACTCCCAAAAGGAAAAACAAACCCTCATTAAAACAGAGCAAAAATGAAGCATTGCCTTGAAAATGACATTGGTACACAAAACAAATCGTGAGAACTTATAACCAGTAAAATCGTGAGTGTTTTCAAAATGTTTTTATTTTGTTCTTTTTGTAATTCTTGTTTTTCCATTAACTAAGCAATTCACATCTCTTACCATATATTCATTTTTCATAATGGTTCATTAAACACCTAAGTGCGGATATTAAATTAAACAATACATTACAATAATAAATTGGTGGAGCCACAAGGCCTAAATAGTGAATGTACTTCCATAGTATGTTCTAGAATTATAGTATTTAAACTATTATATATATTTATTTATTTATGTATCATATGGGCCTATATGCCTCCATGCTAATAAGATGGAGAAAAATTTTCAATTAAATATATAGGCAACCCGCCAATAAGGCTGTTCTCTATCCGTACAGCAGTTCACAAAGATATCGCCAACTAATTATATTTATGAATAAGTTTTGATTATACTGCTGTCCTAGAATAAAGTTTCTCCAAAATTAAAAGTGGCAAGCTAACTCTTTACTGTCAATAAGCAAATATATATTATATATAATTTTCTCTATTCACAATGATCAGAGAGTACATACCAAGATAAATATATTTTTATTCTTATAGATAACCATTTTTACTATTGGCCAATATTAATGAAGGTAAGTATTCTTATTCTTCATTTAATCTAGGAACAAGATATTTTTCTTTCTTTTAAAGAAACACCAATTTAGATTGACAAGTTTTAATTTAATTATTTTCCAACCTCTTTAAAGAATAATTCATGGTTGTATATAATGGTTACGAGGCCAACCAAACATGACGCCTCTGAATTTCTATCTTTACAAATTCCAGCAACAAAATACTAATTTCCATTTGTTTTGAAGTGTAGCTCGATAAAATAAATTCTGGAATTCAAAATTTAGATGCAATGTAAAATTTTTGGGAATAACACAAAAGAAATTCCCCATTTTTAAAACTTGGCACATGTTAGCAAAGAGATTTAAGAAAGATGGAAAATTAAAAATTGCTGCCAAGTAATTTCCTCATAGTGCTAATATTCTCAATTAGTGAATATTTCCAAAGTCCTCTCGCCATATTGGTGCCTGTCTCCTACCAAGGACACAAAGTGTGCCTGCTACAACTGCCATAAGGGCTAGGCAGACAAATTGATTTATTCAGTACTTAACTGGTGGCACGGTAACTCCTTCTGAGGCAGTGGCAGAATCCGACCCCAAGCCAGAGATGCACTTCCCACTTATACGACTCACAATTATCGAATACGACTAATAGAATTACACATGACCATTTAAAGAAAAAGTTCGTGAAAGGAGCATTTCTCCATATAGAGGTTAATTTAATGTAGTCCAATCCCCTTCTTAGGACCGCAGACATTTCCAAGTATGGGCCGCATACGTGCTCACACGTCACAAAACTCCCGGCGTTCACGCAGGCTGTAGGAAGTGATGTCACGGGCGCGGCAAACCTCACGCGCCGCGTCGATTGGCCAGCTGCACGTGACGACAGCATCCTAGTTCCTCGGAGCACCGCACGTATGTGAGCGGTTGCCGGGTGCCCGCCATATATGCTTGGACGGAGCTGGTAGTAAGTCAATACCCCGAACTGCAGCGGTAATTTACGCTAATGGTGACGTCGTCGAATGGTGCAGCCCACTTCGGGCAGCGTCGTTACAAGCGACAAACAGCTGGTATGTGGTTACACTCACGTCTTCTTCGCAAAAATCAGGCAGGTGGAAAAGTTGCAATTTTTCCGTGATGACTAATATTTTTTTAAAGTAAACTCCGTACTCAAAAAGACGTCAAAATATTGTGTGAGGCGTCACATATTTACAAATAAGACAGTTTCAATATTTTTTTTACTCAGTTATTATTGTTTTAAATTTTGAATACAATTTCATTTAAAAAAAGAAAGCAGTGCTGTATATAAAGCAGTTAAAACACATTCTTTTTTTTTTTTTAGTTCAAATTATAGTTTTGTTCTAAACAGCGGTTTTAATATGGTGTGACATGTTTTTGGTACCATATTGCTGCCATGTTGCAGTGAAGTGATATCTAAGTTTCACACACATAAACTTACTCGAGAATGCTCAGTAATCCAATAAATGCGAAAGAGTGCAGTGGCGCAGTGGTAATCCTTGAGTAAGTATTCGAGGTGGGAGGGGAAAAGCGGAGTGAGTTCGAATTCTGATCTGGTTGTTAATATTTCTGGTGGTTTCCCGAAATAACTCCGGGAGAATGTTGGGAAGGTTACGCACAACAGGACATAGCCAATCCCTTCTCCTCCCCTGCTCGTCTGCTCAATTTGCTCCGACTCTATTGACCTCGCTGTCGACGAGGCGTTAATTCCAATCAGTCTACCTATCAAAATATGTGATATTTAACTTGCTTGTTATCGACAGGTATTTACGAAATGCGAGCATTTTTTTTTTTTTTTTTTCATTTCAACGTTGCGGGATGAAAGTATAGGCTGTTGACGATAAACTGAGCTCTTTCGAAGCCCTACTTGAAAACTTCTTGTATGAATATTGTGCATTCTTCCGCCATGTGTAAAATTAGCATTAATGTGGGTCTCTTTACAGGTTTGCTCCAAAAGCTGTGAAGAAACTGCGAATATACCACATATGTGTGTGCGTGAGAGAGAGAGAGAGATGAGAGATAATTTGCAGTACAGTTAACAGGTATTATTTTTAGATACTCATGAATTATTGCCATCGCTGTATCTACCGTATGTCTAACCTTGGGTATTAAACATTGCTTGTGGATGTCGTGTTTTGTCGATTATCTCATTAATTAGAAAGTGCATAAGACTAATCCTGTCTAACCAATTTTTTCTTTCCGTTCCGTATTCACCACAGGTATGAATTAACGCGAACGATAATTTCTGCTTTATAAGGATTCCAGTATTTCAAAATCATCATGTACCAAATAAACAAAAGCTTTATGTTTTGAGTTATAATTTGTGTTTTCAATTTTTATGCTCTTCAGTTAGATTAGCTATTTTAAAATAAGGCTATATTGTTGTCTGCACCTATTTAACTGATGTCATCGTCGACGTAGTTTTTATGTTATCTACAGTCACAAAATGTTTGAAAAGTTCAAAAACCTGTGCTAAGACATTATTAGAACCAAACCCTAATACCAAAAAAATATTAGGTTTCCCTCAGTCCCTTTTTATTGGAATGATTAAACAGAGAAAAAATTAGTGGTTAGTAAAAATGTCGTTAAAATTTTTTTAACAAATTATTGCCATCGTAGATTTAAAGGTGTCATTTATCCTACTAGTCTGTAACGTTTAGCGAACGCGAGCAAATAGCCTATATCTTGCTTAAGGGGAATAGTGCATGAAAGCAGTAAATTTACCCGATTTTCGATATAAGTCGTTTTCCAAAGAGTTTATTGAATTTTTTGGCTCGACAAGACGTAAATAATAATTTTCAACGCCTTTTTACGTTGTTAGATTTTCACTGCCTTCATTATTCTCAGAGCACTGATGGAAGAAATGAAAGAATTTCTTTTTCTTATATGCAATCAGAGCTCCGAGAATACCGAACGCAGGGAATTTTTAACCATGTAATAAGATGTTCAAAATTGTTATTTATGTCTTGTCGAAACAAAAATTTCGAATAATCCCCTGTTAAACAAATTGTGAAAAAAATAATTATATAAATATACGATTTTCGTGCACCATTGCCCTCAACCTACTGAATCATACTCAGAGTAAAGAAAAACACTCCACCTTTGACTCAACTGACGTTAACTAAGCCTCTATGGGTCCATGGAAATGTACACATAATCAATTACTCTATTTCTGTTTCCATGTAATAGTAATCGACGATTTTATGTTGTCAGTTATACCATAAATTATATTTTATGGATTTTCTGTTACAGGAAATTGTAAATTCATATTATCAGAAAACGGCATTTAGGAAGGTAACTGCTATTAAAGGTGGCAAGGTAGGAAAGCATCATATGATGGCTAACTAAGGGACTTGCGTAAACCTTAACAATCTCTGAGGTACATCAACAAAGTTCAGAAGATACCCCAGAACGAAGTCAAACATATTCTGCTCGGTCGTACTTCTCACCCCCTAACGAGTCCGAATTCCCTTTGCATTTAATAAATCCATGGATTGGCGCCAGAAGTACACGTAACAGGGCGCGGAATGCAATTAAAGTCATGAATTGCCGCCACAGAGGATAAACGAAAACATATTAATTTATCTTTACTTAATTAGACAGTTTGCCGCTTTTATTAAATTAACCTGTGGCTAACGAACATTTTATTGCTTTTCTCATCTCAAACATATTACTGTCGTTATGAAAAATTGTTTCAAAATTAATTTTCCGAATTAATTGAATTATTATTTTAACTCAGAAGTAGAATGAGCAATGCAGACCCAATAAAAAAAGAGAAGAAATAAAAAAAGTGCGTGTAATTTAACAAGAATTTAATAGTTAAGAAATTATTGTAATAAATCAGTGTATTTTAATTACACTTAATTATTTTCAAGACGTTTCATGATAAAAATTTGTAAAATACAGTGATTGTATAAAGGTTGCCAACATCGACGATCATATAAAAAAAAGGCCATGTATTTAATTTCTCATGTAGACACTTCTAACAAAAGATACCATATGTCCACGGTTATTAAAAAAATAAAACATATCGAATGTTTCGTCACACTTTGGCGCAATAAGTATTCGAACATTTAAACTGTACGCGCGCTTCTCTGCACAAACTGGCTTCAGCGAGTGTTACTTTTTGTTAATGCAAGACAACGATCCCAAACACACAGCATCGAATACTAGAATACGGATGATCTTTAACACAACAATGCACCTTCAAACATCCCTAAAGTCACCAGATGTAATTCCTATTGAACACATATGCGATCGTCATGAAAAATTAATTCGAACGCACCACATTTATTCCAAAGAAGACCTGAGAAGAGCACTCTCAGAAGAATGGAACATAATTCCCGCTGCCACTGCGTCTAATTTGGTGTCCTCGATTCCCAGAAGACTCCAGGGTATGCGACGTAATCAGTGTAATGTGGATTTGAGAGACGAAAATTGCCCGTGAATTGTAACTGTCCGCATACTTACCGAGTCAGCGTGTGAGAGAATATTTTTTTGTTTTACTTTTGTTTACATTACAATTTACGTATGTCGTTTAGTTTATAATAGTGTATCATCTTTACATTTCAAAGAATGCTTGTTCTATGTTTTTGTTACAAGTGTCTACGTTGGAAGAGATACATTTTTTTTTTCTGAAAGTTATCCATGTGAGAGTACTTTTTATACTCACTGTAATTTATATCATTTCCTAATTAAGGATGCAAAAAGGTGTCTATTTTCGCTGTGTAAATTGTTCATTCGAGAAGCTGTCGACTCCAGTGATTTAGGGTTGGGTCTCCATACTCTGAGTTTTATGTATATAATTTTGTTTAAGAAAATACGCTGTTAACTAACACTTTCCTTTCTGGCTCATTTGGGCGTATATAATATAATCATACACTGAATTCTGTAAAATTATATTGGGAGACAGTCATGCCAATAATGTGCGCGGTGAATAATTTTGTCATGTTACTGCCCATTCTTTATCTCGTCATCTTTATTTTTTTATGTGAATGTATGGCCAAAAAGGGAGTTATGAGTTCAGCTATACGTGAGTTTTGACCAAAACGTCAATTTGAGCTCTATTATTTCTATTTACATAAGATAATATCAAAAACTGTTTGGTATTCATTTTATCATATAAGTCACCGAAAAAAAAATCTGTTTTAGAATTAACAAATTAGCTTACTAAAATTTAAGATTTCAATAATTATCTACTACATGAAAAATTATATACCAAACAATCTTTGCGAATCCGTGATGCAATTGGAAAAATGCACATTTTTTTTTTTTGTATTCAAAGTGGCCCGAATTACATAATAAGATTTTTGCATGTTGTTATTATATCTTTCATTTCCTTAATTCAAAATTTTTAAAACCCATGTAGGAAATAAATATTTTTGAAATAACTTAACACGACTAAATGTGTGTGTATGTGTGCAGACTAGGTTCATGAATTTGTTACCTTCAACCTTTATGATTAGCATTTTGCTTGCAATATTTAATTTTCCTAACCAAAAGTCTATGTAGCAAATGGCAAATTGAAACTATTAACGTAGAGGGCAAATGCCAATTACGTTTAACAGTTTATAAACAACCAACGTAAATTTCCTACCTTTCCCTCTATAGCTCAGTGTGTTCAGTAGCCGTGCACGATAAACCGTCAAGCTCATAAGGCGAGCATGCCCAACAAGTGAATTTTCGTGCCAAATATCTCGCATTATTCAAGTCATCTGCACCAATACCTTTCCTCAAAAGTTCGGAGTCTACTAAAAGCATGAAGATCTAGCAATTTAAGACTCACTGTGAAACTGTGGCACATCAAACATGAACTTAAAATTTTCTTATCAAAATATTTAAATAATCGATAAACTAAGTGATGGAAATTTATCTTATTCATTATTATGTAATATCATACGGAGTTATCAATTAATACAACTGGAGATGCTATTCTGGCTGATACCTATCTATCTTTGAATTATTTCATACTAAGTCAACAGCATGTTTTGATGTGTGTGTATATATATGTGTGTATATATATATACACACACATATATACGAATTATTTATACTGGGGAGAACGAGTTTGTGAGTTTTCTCATTGTGCTCCGCATTTTTTATGATTTTAAAATTTTTTACTCTAGAAGGTCTTCTGTGAGCACAAGCTTTACTGTAAACGAATCGCTTTTAAATAGAAAAATGGCATTTGACTTGCTGACACTGTGAAGTGAACATCGATTTGGAAGCGCTCTCTCATCATACCACAAAGATGAGATGTGAATTCGAACGCCTGACGTTGACCACAACAATGGATCTTCAACCGTCATCATCACCACATGATTGTCGTCAGCGCCGATTCTGCGATAGAGTTTTCACCTCCGACTCGGAATGCTCAGCATCGTGAGAAAACCATCTGTACGAAGAGTCCACCGCACACGCCGCGATAAGCACCACATCAGCTCCGCAAACAGCACCACACACTCTCCACAATCAGTTCCGTATACTCAGTAACGAGGGGTCAGTTCTGAGGAGTCGGCACTGAGGAGTCGGCACTGAGGAGTCGGCACTGAGGAGTCGGCACTGAAGAGTCGGCACTGAAGAGTCGGCACTGAAGAGTCGGCACTGAAGAGTCGGCACTGAAGAGTCGGCACTGAAGAGTCGGCACTGGGGAGTCGGCACTGGGGAGTCGGCACTGGGGAGTCGGCCCTGAGGAGTCGGCCCTGAGGAGTCGGCCCTGAGGAGTCGGCCCTGAGGAGTCGGCCCTGAGGAGTCGGCCCTGAGGAGTCGGCCCTGAGGAGTCGGCCCTGAGGAGTCGGCCCTGAGGAGTCGGCCCTGAGGAGTCGGCCCTGAGGAGTCGGCCCTGAGGAGTCGGCCCTGAGGAGTCAGCTCTGGGGAGTTAGTACTGTGCAGTAGTAATACAAGTGTTTGAATTTACATATGTTTAAAGCCAATGCGAACCGCTAACGATGTGCAATAGTGTGTCCCGTGTATGACTACATGCAAACCGCCATCTATTACGCGACAATTACGTGGAAAACAATGTTATTACTGTGTCAAGGAGTTCAGTGAAAGTTGTAAAGCACGACGCCATGAAAAGAGCGAATGTTCAAGTGAACTGCTCACCAGAATACTAACATGCAATTTGTGCGGTGTGACGTTTGGTAGAGGCGATAATTTAAAGAGAAACATTGCTACTTGTAAAGGTAACGCACCTTTGCTTGACTCGAGACAAAATGCAATGACTTCATAACCTCCTGTTAATACACTATATCAAATGGTCGCAGACCACGAGGGAACTCGCATGATGAAGTATAACGACAATGGGCACATGCAGATTATGGAAGGCGATACATTGGAGAACCGCACCAAGATCTCTAAGGATTCGTGTATTGAGAGCCAGCAAGTCATATCACCAATACCCCCTGCTGCATCGATGGGTACTAATTCTGCGGACGATTATGATTAGACAGTCAATGCTAATGACGGAATGAGAAACCTACGAGGCGTGGTCCAGTCGTATGTCCGGAATGTGCATTGCAAGATGTTTGCGTGAAGTCGATGAACTTCAAAATAAACTGATGATGTACTACATGCGACTAATACAAATAAAAGTAAACTTTATATTGATGATGAAACAAGAGGCGAAGACTATAATTTAAAAAAGTATTGATGATAATCACTAAGACGACAGTGTTAATGAAGTATCTGTTGAGAATTATGATTATTCTATCGATGCTCCCACTCATTTCACCAACTAGTTTCCTCCAACAAGTGGTGTGAAAAAGGCAGAAGGTTTCAAGAACTCTCGCTGCATATTTCCCGAAGACGCCAATGAACTTGTTGATAGACTCGGATTTTTGATTGACCTGCAAAAATGTGGAGAACTCTCACGCATTGTTGAGATATCTTCAATCATTGATGACCTGAAGGATTGATGTTATCAGATGAGACTGATAGTTTATATCCATGATATGCAAACATCTGAGGAAATAATTGGAAAGATACAATGTATAGAATGAATAAATAAAATAAATTTATATATATATACATATTAATGTGTGTTTAAATTTTTATGCAGTCCCTTCTGCTTCTCTGAAAGACTTATTAATTCAGTGCTGTAAACAATCGTTAGCGAGAGTCTGTTTTAGATCAAATGTATGTGAGAGTGTGCAGGAGGAGGACTATGGTTTGATCTGAAGAATTATGTCTTACTAGGGTCGTTTAAAATGGATGAGTTCTATGTGGCGAACGAATGAAATGAGGGGATTACTTTTGAGGAATGTTTCCGCAACTAGTTGGTTGGCCTGGTCAGTTGACTTGGTATGGTCAGCTGTAGTAGAAATGTTTTGCGAAAATTTCGCGAATATTTTGTACAAAGGGGTTAGCTACGAGACACTTATTAGAAACATTTTTTCTATATCGTAGATCGTCGTTTTTATAGGTGGGTGGTTTGGTAGGTTGATCTTGTCGGTTGGTCTTGTCAGTTTTGCAGGACCTGGTCTCGTCAGGAGCTAGTTTTGTGCTCAGTCTCGCCAGGAACTAGTCTTAGGTGGAGTCAGTCGTTGGCTAGCATGGTTAGTCAGTATGGATCCTTGTTGTGACTAGCAAGCAATGGTAATTGTATGGACTGTAATTTTTCTCAATTTTTCGAGTTCTATGGAATTGAAGTCAAGCTCAGGGTCAACAACATCCAACATGGTGGCTAAAACGAAAGCTCTGGCGGCGAAATCGATCATTAATACACTAGCATCACCTAGGTAATGAAAAAGTCAACAGATGACAAACGAAAAAAGAATATGGTTGGCGGAGTGCATTCTAAAGAATGAGTATGGATGAAGGGTTAGGTGAGCGAAATGCTAATACAATGAGAAACATTGGTGGAGTGTAGGGGAACTGACAAATTTACAAATGAGAAACACTGCCGAGGGTAGGTTGCCTATAGGACATGCTGCTGAGTAAACCTTTGTAATAGGATTTTTTAATAGGCTTTGTCATACATTTTTAAAGTTATTTTTATAAATATTTTATAATTTATTATTGTTTTAAATCATGTCCAGGGTTACGTGGATTCTATATGGTGGCATGGTGGCTGGTTGGCTCTGTTCCTCTATCCCCCTTTAAGCCCAAACTTTCGAAATTTTAATTTGAATTTTTTATTGATTGTAAGGCATTTTTAATAAATATTTACAGATTTCTTAAATTATTTTTTTTTTTATAATTTTTCGTATACTTTTGGGAAGTTTTTGGGATTTTTTTTGGGTTTTTTAAGCTTTAAAGATGAAAAGTTTCTGGCTCAGTGTCAAAGGTCAGGTCACCGACATCCAACATGACGGAAAATATGGCTGCCGGGGACCGGAATGACAGAGAATGAACAGCTCCGACGCGACTCTCCGTTTCCCCGTCCTATTGAGGCAAATTCATCTAAATTATTTTATTATCATATCATGGCATGAGAGTGGGAATAGACGCGCTATAAGGGACACTGGAAAATGTTTTGTTGCAACAAACAAAGTTTGTCTAGCGCAAAAAAAAATTTAATTGTTTGTAAAAGGGCAATGAAATATTCTGTTGTTCAAACCAAATTATTTTGTGGTTCTTATTTGTTTGTGCCCAAACTGTAATAAATGGTTGGTGCAACAAAATATTACTTTGGATCTAAGTACAGTTAAAAGTTTGTTATTATAAACAAGTATTGAAGCACCTAGCGTGATTTGAACCTTGATTGATTACAACCAAACTCTACGCCACCGTAACAACCTCGGCTAACATAACTGCTCATGAAATGCAAATGTTTTTAAATATATGTATTTCAAATACTGGACATCGTTCGTAAACAAATATTTAAACTTTAACACATTTATATGCTACTTTACTGGTTAACACGTTTTCTTTTATAAGAGTGTTACGCCATAATTAATCATCAACAAATGCTCTAAGAAACACTTTTCTTAATCATAATTGTCAGAAAAATTACAAAAACCTCTCGAGCTGTATTTGGGAACTGAGGCAATTAAATGAGTGGCTAATCAATTATAGGCTGTTCACGGGAAAGTGAGCACTTTTTAAGGCCCTTCTAAATTTTTCCTTTCATACAACCCTCAAAATTTAATACTTGAGGCTGCAATAAGATATATTTATTGGTGGTTAGTGCCTGTTGGGAGAGCCTTAAAAAGTGCTCACTTTACCGTGAACAGCCTTGTATACAGGTGATTCAACTAAATATATTTTTGACATTCTAATATTTCTTGCCCAATCTAAATGTTTTGTTTGCTCAAGAGTATTTTGTTAGATGAACAAAATTTATTTTCTTCCTTTCCAAGTTTTGTTTACTCAACAAAATAATTTGTTCGGGCAGCTAAATATATTTGAGGCCCTATACAAACAAGTATTTTGTTCCTGGAACAACCTAACTGTCAATGTATTTCGCAGCATGGAGTTCTTCCCTTTTGACAAAAGGAAACACCATTGTCGTTTACTATTCAGCCACAGTATGATACATCACCTTTCGATCGCTATCTGTGAGCTTTGGCTTTCTTCCACTGTTCTTTTTACGCTTTCTGTAGGAAACACTCTTAGAAACAGGCATAAGTTAGGCGGTTTTGTCAATGAGGCTCCAGCAAGGTGTGCTGTATCGACCATGTCTCTTCGGAAGTCTGAGTAGTCGGACATAACGACGTGTGACTGCTGGCAGAACGTTCGTATATAACCCGAATGACGTCTTGTGACAGACTGGTATTTCCGGCTTCACACGGCCTTTATGTGGGAGAATTCTGCGATAGGTAGAGTGGTTCTGCTGTTAAGGAATATGAATAACATGTTATAATATTGGCGTTCGTAATACACTAAGAGAAAAATTAAATTACAGATACCAATCAAATTCGCTTGAAATGTAACATAGTTTTACAGTGAAAAGTATTTTACTTACTCAACAAATCTCATGTCACTCCAAACATCTGCATTCATCAGTTGAAGCAGATAAATAATGTATAAACATTATAATTGTTTGGTTACCGTAAATATTATAAATATCACGTGGATTAAAATCAATATTTCGTTTGAAGTGAATGTGCATTTGGTTACCGGGAATACTCTCGTGTTTATTATTACAGATGCTGCCTCAACAAAATCACCTTGGTTCAATATTGGCATTCATTTTGTTGGTTGTAGGGTAATTGGGTCATTTCATTGCTTCGTTCAAAAATACGGTTCGAAAGTAGTCGTCTTCGTAACAGGATAGCAACTGTGTTTGTTAATGCATTAATTAATGTTTTATAATGATATAAACAATCTCAGTAAAAAAAAATTCAACACGAAACAGAGAACTAAAGCTGCAGGTCTTGACAATATTTATTTGTGTACATGCCCTACATTAGCACACTTTGTATCTCCTACGTCAATAGTCATATTTGTGGAGGTTGCAAGCTCCGTCGTGCTCTGACTTTTTTTATTATCACAGAACACTGTTAATGTACGTGGAGAGATACAAATCATTAGTTACACCAACCGGATATTGGAAGTTTCTGGCAACCAATTATGAACAAGAGTATAGTTTGGTTTCAACAACAAAATATTTCAGTATCCCTTTACAAACAACTAATTTCGCTGCGCAATTGTTATATTGGACAAAACCTTTCCATTGGTGAATATGCCCACCATATGTATTTCGGAGAAATATTTTATTGCGATCTCCCATGTACAGCCATAGCGTAACCCATCTTTATATTGTCTGCAATTGTAAATACAGGCGTCGAAGCAGTTTTATGTATGGACTAAAATTCAACATCACTCAAAATTTAAAGTCTTATCAAAGCCGTCTAATAAAACATTCTCGTCGTATTTCATAAGAATTCGTTGCTTTTTGCGTTCTCGGCCAGTCTCCCAGCGAAGAGTAAAATTAATTAACCATTATAATTTCCGTATTGAAAAACAACCTTACAAATTACGGAAACAAAGCCCATTCTTAAACACTCATTTAGCCCTACGCACGAGAAATAACAGTAAAGACTGCGTTAAAACGATAACATCCAGAGACCTCATCGTCATATTTAGGCCTTAATATTTGATTTCATTGTTCTTTCGGCAGTAAATAATTTTTGCTGAATCGAAAAAGAGATACTATTAACACCAAATATTGGATGAAATTTTTTGTAATCAAATCACTGTTCATTCGAAATGTTATCTTCTACAAAAATTTTTCCGATAAACCAGTGGTTCTCTGACAGCCCATAATCAAACTGGGTATAAATATATTGTTGAAACTATATTGATCAAGCATGAGACTCTTTTAGAGTAGGTAAGTAATAGGACAGAAATGTATATTTTATTCTAAAGGAAATATTTTTAGAATATCATTAGTTAAATTTAGTTTTTAGGATCTAAAATCAACATTATTTTGTTCTGTATACGACAGTAGTTTCGTGTCATATCAATGCAATATTATGATAGCCAAATACGTTGTGAAAGAGTAATGCTGCATTTGTTTAAAATTAAACGTACCAGCATATATATATATATAGCTGGTATATATACTATCGTATACAGAACGAAATAATGTTTATTTTAGATCCTAAATACTCAATTTAACTAACGATATTCTAAAAATATTTCCCTTAGAATTATATATATATATGTGTGTGTGTATTCTTTGTGCTTCTCGGCCCCAAAGGATGAATGCATGTCAACCAGACACTATTCCTCCAAGCTATTTCCAATATTATTACTTTTTTATTTCGCAACATGTAAACGACGCAACATGTAAACGACGAGGCGTTGAAGTCTCGGCTGGAATCACCATCCGAACGTAAAAATGATTATGATTTTAAATATATTTTTCAAGTCGACTGAGAACTATGCTATTTCAAAACGTATTTTTTTTATCTTATGACTCAGAGATCAATAGATAAGAAATGTTAAAATATGTACACTGAGTGTATATTTATTTATGTTTTTGAAGTCACCATCGTATATTGTAAAATTATGCATGTCTACTGTTTCATTTTTTAATATTAAATTCAACCGTATATTATAAAGATTTACGGGATCGAATAATTTGCGGTAAACTCTCTCTAACTTCTCCACCTTTTACTATCTACTTAATTATGAAAGGAGCTCACATAAAACTGATCTAGCCTACATTAGTTAGGGATTTTGAATGGCAGGAATGATTATCCAGTTCACTCAATGTGTATCATTCCCTCAATTATAAAACAAATACCGCAAATTAGTATTTTATAAAGTAAACTAAATAATTGTCTTAATTTACTGTCATTGTGAAACCTTTATGTATAAAATGAAGTGTCCCAAATGAAAGATAAATTAGTTTGCTGACTAACTCACGCACTCTTGAACGCACAGCCCGAACCACTGGGGGCGAAAGAATTAAAATGAAGGTATAGTATCCCCTTAGGGTGCAGGCACCCACAAAGAAAGGATTTTTTGAAATTCGACCCCTCAGAGAGTGAAAATTGGAAAAATGATTTTCAGAGGACTCGTCAATAGGTTATTAACACGTTGAGATATCGCCATGCCCTCAGCTTCAAATATGCCTATAGAAACTGAATAATTATTTTTTGGAATTTTTTGAAATTCAACCTCTAAGAGAGTGGATAGGGGTAAAATTTGTTCTCGAGGGCTCTAATAGTGAATGAAAGCGATAATATGTGGTTATTATCATTGCTCCAACATGCTACTTATATAAAGGCCTAAACAATAATTTCAAGACTTTCTGAAATTCAACCACATAGAATGTGAAAAAGGGGAAAATCTTTCGAAGACTCTCAAATTGCTCAGGAAAGCGATAAGGTATCACCATTATCTTTGATTTTTAAATGTGGGCTATATAAATATACAAAAACTAATTTAATAATTTTATATTAAAATCCCTAAGAAGACGAATGAGTATAGAAATATTGTTTTTGATTATGTATTAGGTAAAATGCATCATCGTTTCAATGCCTTATAACATCCAAACCAACAAGATTTCGAAAAACATAACGAATGAAAAAAGTATGTGTAAAAACTCTCTATTGCTAAGGAAAAAAAGTCCCGTTTCCCTTACAGTCGCACAAAATAATTGCCAGAACTGAGCAGGATCAATAACTAGAAATATTTCTGTAGACTGACTGGTCAGTGAAACACCTCGTGCTATGTTCTACAACTTGTGAGGTTAAAAATCTCATACTTCATTTTCGATTAGCAATGAATTAGTGCCCATTCCAATTGCACAGAAGACAATATTATGCTGCAACTTCCAAGTGGTTTCTTTCAAACCGAACTGTCAAAACTATAAACTTGCGAATTACCTCGAGAACAGTCAATTGGTATCACACGTTTTAACAATGGATGGGTTGTGTGTGTATTTATATATTTGGTTTTCTAACAAGCCTGAGGTATATTCAGATAATCGTAACTTGACCAAATTCCAGTAGCATTATAACTAGAAATGCTCAGAATACTAAAATCAGTTTCTGAAATATTTGTTCTGTAGTACTGAAGTAAATAGAATAATAGTTAAAATACTGTCACAGAAGTTGGTGTACTGTATAGGAGTATTGGGCAATGTTAATAACAGAATCTATAACAATATAACAAATCATCATAGATTTCTTAATTTGTTCGAAGTGGTAGAAATGGAGTAACAAATCTGTAAACACAGTTGTAAAAAGGGATGACACAGCACATTACCCTGTGGAATTCATCAAGGGCATCCACGCTCCTGGCCTATCGCCATCACAAGCGCCTCCTCAGGGTTGGGTCTCCATTATTCTTACCGGCAAACAGCTGCAACCGAGGCCACATTCTTCACGGGGTGTGCATGTGGGCAATAAGTTTTCATAACACACATACATCTCATTTCATCCGAGTGCCCTTTCGAATTCAAGAAATCGCAAGTCCCCAAGGTATGTTTTGCTATGACAAACTGAGTTACAATGACAGACACTAAAGTTGGCAGGGACAGATTTGAAGGGGGGGGGGGGGATTCTCTCTTAGGCAACACTACGTGGCATTGCTTCAGGGTAAGCTCACAAAATTTTAACATCTGAGGACAGAACTACTAAGTTGTATACACAGACATCATTCGGCAATGGATATTAGTTTCTGTTTCGTGTTTCACGCTCAGGCAAAACGACTGTCAGAAACATAGTAATAAATAAAATCATCTTCATTTGTGGCCGATTATTGCAATAAGAAATGTAAATCAAATTGAAACTGTATTCACTGGCCATCAATACAAATATTAAATAACGTATCTTTTATTTTAAGGGACAGATGGAATTTTTCTTTGTATTCGCTTACAGTACTGCAGCAAATGTGATATAGTTTTCATAAATATCAAATAAACCGTGAAACACAACTATTTATTAAATTTCGTGAACTAAAAAAGTCATGCGAGTGTTACTAGTGTTAGTTGAGTACAGTCGTTTCCATTAACTTTTCGTCGAAATAAACCTTTTGGCTGTAAAATAAATTCCTTTGGTGTGGAGATACAGCTAAAGGAATGAATTAATCGCAGTACAATACACTTGTGGTATCGCGTCGGACCGCTTTGTGCCAAATAGAAAATTCATTACTATCGTGCATAGAATTCAATACTATATGTTACCCGGCGCGATATTTATCAACATTTCTTGCAAATTATGCTACAGATGACGTATAGTTCAAAAAGGAGGACGCTGGCTTCACATCAGGACCCGCGCTATTTCTTTGGGCAATAAATAATCACATGATTTGGCAGGGCACGTGAAAGTGTTGTAACCAGTTGGTTACGGGACGGGAGGGTTTGGGGAGGGGGGGGTTTCTAGAAATTGACACGTAGGCAGAAATGTGATCGCATGATGTCTTCAATGTAGTGCTATACAGCTGGTGTACACCGTGTCGCTGCCAGTGTTTGGCTATTGACCTGACGTTCGCATCATCGTCATGTTTTACACGCTTCAGCCAGTGTTATTTTTATTTGCTGCTGCACAGTAGTTTTTTTTTTTTTTACTTTGAGGATAAACTGCCCGTATTTGGGTCACAACAATACAAAGAGTGTATGTAATGATGTAGAATGCATAGGACATGTCAAATGACAAGGTGACAATGACGACGAAAGTACGACAGACATACATGTGCATGTTGTACAATCTTTCTCCAGAAATTAACGTGCAAATTATGCATGTCCCTGGCGATGGCACGTAATGTAATCACGCCAGTAGTTGGGTACGGCACCGCTGTGAAATGAGGCAGTTATTGTGGTGCTAACCTGCGGTCAGCAAATATTTCGAATGGTTGCCGTCAATTCCCGAAGAAAATAATATCAATCGTTCTTTAACGAAAAATGGCACTCCCTTGAATAATGCCTCGCTGCCCCCTGCTGACGCCAATGCAAAGGAAGGAAACGGCGACATGAGTTCTTGATGGCAGAACACATAAATGCATGACGACGTTACTGCGTACTTGCCCGTTATAGGTATCTGGAAATGCTTCTAGTAGAGCTATAGTTCTCAAGAGAAGCTATTATAATGTCACTGGACGGTGGACAATAAAGCGAGTAGAGACAGCATGTCACTTCTGGCTTACTTTGTGTAAGAGTGGCCTAGGTCACATTTTGCGCAATAATGGACTAAGTACCAAATTTAGATTAATTAATTATTTGTTTGATTGATTGAATAGTTAATTGAATTAATTGGCCTATAATTAAATTACTCGATTAATTAAAGAATGTTTTGAAATTGACTTTTTTATATTAAAGAAGTCTTTGATATCAATGAATGTTTATTATTTTATTGGTGTTTAAAGGGTTAGGGGTGATATTGGCAGAGAAGGTTCGGTGTGGAATCTGTGAAGTTCTTGGGCTGAATGAACTGAGGAGAGGGTTATGATTGCTTATATAGTATTTTATGTTCGTGTAAGTAAAATTTTTGTTTGTGGATGGAGCGAGAGCATGTGTGTCACTTCTGGCTCACTTAGCGAGTGAGGTGTGGATGGAGCAAGACAATGCATGTCACTTCTGGCTCACTGCTAGAATGACATGTGGATGGAGCAGATAATCTATTTGTTTATGTTGGTGTAAGAGTGGTATAAGTATAATTTCATGTTTTTTTTTGGGGATTTGTGACTGAAATGCGGAGCGGGCTACACGACCAGGTTGAATGTCTGGAAGCAACATGAGTATTTAAATAAATATTTTCGGCGAAGTAAATATTTTTTTACTAAACGAGAGATTGAAATAGGTTACCAAACGAATTACTTTAATCACTCCTCTAATAGTATAAAAGTAACGAACTATTTCGGTGCAGCAAATGAAATGAGTACGAATCATTTACCAAAAGACTTTAATCACATAACATTAAACCGACTTTAATCATGCGATGAAAATGTTTCAAACGTATCTGATCTCCACTTTAATAACATAATCGACAGTAGCAAAAATGTATCCATTAACAAAAAGATTTTAATTGTGTGATTATGAAATGAACAAAACAAATTAAATTAAATAAACTCCCAGCTAATATAAAATTACAACTCCTCATCGTGAAGTAATGTGTACTTCACCCTCATCGCCTCTCTAAACACACATCAAGCAAAGCCTTACAAAATTATTAAGTACACTAAGGAATTAATTGAACTGCACATTTAAATGACAGCAATTACTAAAAACATTTTCCGACAGCCACGGAACTCTCAACGATCGCATAGTTAAATAAAAATCCGAAGCATATATATGAACATGACAGACATTAATAAACGAATTGAGAAGTGTATTGGCTAGGAAACGTTCAATGCCTTGTGGTAGCCAATGAGGCAGATCAATACCTTGCTCTCAGGAACCAAAAATTTCTCAGCCAGCCTCATCTCATCTTCCATTCGAACAACATGCTCAAAGAAAATAGGCACAACCTCTCACAATGCGCAAGACCACCTATTTCGCAGTTTCACCCCAACTCCTCTCCCGCATATTCGGCAAGTGCAAGCCTCTCATGCTGCCAACAAGGCAGTATATTATTCCGCCCCAAGCTGCGTGGAGACAACACAGGACAAGGAGTGAAGAGTTCCAGAGACTGTCTTCCAATATACCCCCCCCCCCTTCCCAGTGCAAATGCATCCACTAAACGCTGTCCCAAGAGTTATGGTTTCCCCACCCCTGCCCACCAACAAGGACTCCTTGCCCCATATGTCATGTTGTGTGCTCGACAATACAGTGTTCGGTGTCGCCCGCTCAACAAAGGACGTGCAGCTCAGTGCTATGCCAGCAATCACAAAGAATCCACCCCCATTACTCGTACCAAGACAACCGGAGGGCGATGAACCTGCAGTTACCTGCCCTTTTGGTAAGCAGGTCTCCAAAACAGCAAAAGTTACCTGGCTGGGGACATTGGCTCGACAAGAAAAATTTTATGTTCTCATCAAACTATGTAAAAATATTTCAAGTCCAGGAAACTCTGCCCTAAACAAAACAATTTGAGATAAATCTAAGTAATAATAGAAATATTATGTTGTTCGATGAACAACATAATATGCGAAAAATCAGTTTTCCAGTCTCTATACATTTTTTGCTATCAAACATTTTGCTAGCTAACATTATTAAACGTACGAGCTTATGTATTCTGTAAACATATTTTTCTACAAAATTAAACCAATATTCATATACATGAAAATTAAATATGCTTTTACAAATGTGCTCAACTAAGATTTTCGGTTATTGCTCTGGTTAATAAACAGAGAGAGAAAATAGTGCATGGTTTATGTGAAGTTTAGTCACTATTGAAATCATACATACTATAAGAGTAATAAGTAAACAGACAGTTCAGTACTTTACTTAAAATAACAAACTTGTGTCTTAAGAGTAAAAAAATATAGTCGATCGCAATTTAAAAAAAATGACTAAGGCGAATTCATGCCTAAAGAAACAGCATTTTTAAAAATAGAATAGTATCCTTAACAAAAAGGCTGAAATGCTGTCTACTAATTCTACAGGGTAGTGTTATAAGAGATTCTACATAAAGCCCTAACAAGACAACTTATAACGATTCCTAGTATTTAAAATTTAAGGCTTCAGAGTGAATGCTGCTGTGCAAAAACTTTTATTACTAGACATGCTCGGGAACAGAGCATGCTGGTGTTTATCAATCAATGTTAAAAAGAGGATCCCTCTCTCTCTCAACTATAAGATAAGCCTACTAAAATAGGAACAAGCAACATACTCCCTAAAATGCTCAACAGATTACACAATATTAAAAATAACTGGAGGGGAGCACTCTAATCACTTTTGAAAACTTTTATAAAAATAGTGTCCGAGAGCAGAGTTTGAAGGTTTTGTGCCTGCTGAAAGCATTCTCCACCATCATTTCTGGCCAAGCTCATAAATTTCTTGCCATTTCCCAACCCTCCTCTGTCTTCCTGCCCCAGCCCACTGAGAGCATATATACATTTTCAGGGATACCAGTGGCAGTCACTGAACATGAGTCACATCTGCAATCTTCCCCAACCCAACTCCATTACGAACAACTTATCCACCACATATTTTTTTAACACAAGTACACAAAAATAGTTGTGGTACATTGCTAACCCCCATGGCAAAGTCAGATTATGCTATAGTGTGGGTTCTGGGTTTGTACCCCAGGTAAGGCATGGATAATATAGATTCTGGGTTCAAGTCCTTGGTAAAGCATGCTTATTATAAACTGGGTTCGATTCCCGGACAAGGCATGGGTTTTTTCCGAGAAATATAATTTGGGTTCCATACACAATATTATAATAATAGACAGAACAATACTGCATGCAATGTTTGTTACATAATTACAATTACAATTGATAGATATTTCAAAAATGGTATGTGCTGCATTACGTTCCAGAATTGTATCGCATAATAAAATACGTTGAAATTGGTAAATAAATGTTAATGTAATCCCTGACAACAAAGAAATATGCATATTTCACATTAAAGTATCAACTCAATACAATTGTAAATGAGAACATTCAAAAAATGTGTAAATTCATTAAAAATCTTTTAAATTAATGTTAAAATCATTTAATTCATTAAGGCGCTGGCCTACTCGACTCGTGAACTGTGTTACAGCATTTTTTTAAGAACATGTTTTCCCACGAAACTATTAAACGTGTGCCCACTGTGACTAGCTACAAAAAGAACATGCACTTCAGACATTGTATCTGTGGTCGATTCAAGTTATCACGTTTACTACAAATACGATTTTGGAGCCTCTCAAAATGGCTAGAAACGGCTTTTCAATGTGCTGTAACTGAAAAGATATAAACTCGACACAATTGAAACTACCAGATAAACACGCATTAAACTTTACCACAGTTAGGGTCACCACTTTGAATTTTTAATGGCAAATGATCTTCGAAACCATGTTTCGTGCAAGTAGCCTGGCAGGCCAGTGTTCTGGTGGTGGGGAGCGCTGGGACCTTCAATCCCCCACAGTGCACAGGATGCTTTGTAAAAAAACAACACAACCATTAGGATCAAGCATCCCCGCCACTATTGGTGGACACAGGAACAATGGCATGTACGTATTAGAATTGTTTATCTCAGCCATTGGAAGATTAACATGTTTGACAATGATACAAGGAGAAGGGTAAAGAAGAAAATATTGAGACTGTTTGCAAACCGAATTAAAAACCAATGAAGCAAAGGAAGAGTAAGATATTTCGACAATACAAGGTAAGAATTTCGTTAAATAACATACTTTTTTATATGCAAGGCTATTTCTTTTTCACTTTTGTAAAGAGAATAAAATATTGCTAAAAGCAATATAATATCGAGTGCAGCAAATAAAACAAAAGTACTTTCTCATAGGAATTATGATCTTCATAGCATAAATCACCAGATTAATAATATTCCTAACAAATGAAATATTCTGTAAATTAATTAAGATTTTTTTTAAATTTCGTTTATTTGTATTACTGATACTCCATGCCAAGGAAGGAATATGGAAGCTATTTTGTACATTGAAACATCGAATTATTTAAATATGGGCCAAGATATTTTTTAAATAATAATGTTTGGTTTTCAGAATACGTTATGTGACACATGACAAGCGTTAATAAAACATCACCTGACTTACGGTTGCACATCGATTGTTCAAGTTCGTCTACTCCTGAATCTTGCAACATCTCCATAACCACATGTGTATGGTAAGCAATTACTAAATAAAAATGTTACCTTTGATAACCTATCAATGTATGTAAATAAATAATAAAATAGCATCTGACATTGTGCATCCTTTGGAGCAACCGGCACCTTTACAGAGAGCTCTGGAGGGATGCAGTCATCAAACTAAGTTCATGACAAAGCAACAAAATGCAATTTGTGGGGGGAAATAGGACTGCTTCCAGATTAGCAATGTCTTCAAAGACGTGGCGCAGACGCAAAATACTTGACTCGTATTCGGAAACACCAGGGTTCGAATCCCGGTACAGACATACCGATTTTGGTTTCATGGGTTTCCGAAATCACTCCAGGCAAATGCCGGAATGGTTCATTGCTAGAGGCCATCGCCGATTCCTTACTGCTTACTACCGGCTAAATTCTAAACAAACATAAAGCTGCATTTCCATTGCCCCGTGTTTGTCAAGCATTACTTTGTACGTAGTGACTAGCTGCAGAAAGAGGCGCCCACGTGGACGGGGAAGTGATTGTTTCCTAGAAGAAAATATCTAACGGTACTGGACTAGGGTGTTTACGAACACTCACTATCGAGTTAAAGCTTATCTCTGCCTACATTTTAAAATGGTACGCCACTATTAATTCTGCATTAATATTAGTCATAATCATCATCAAACAACGATAAAGCTATCCTAAATAACCTGTTGAACCTAAGTTTACCTCGTCTCAAATTACAGAAAATAGTTAATTATAGCAGGTTAATTTTCACAAATGCCTGAAGACTACTTTGGAATTGTGGTCTTGAGGAGAAACACTCGCACACAGTCAGCCTGGTTAGTCCTCATTTACCCAGTAAACCAACAAGTAGAAATAACTGCTGTACCTGCACGTTGTTTTTCAGTTAAATTGTTTGTATGTAAATCAGCAGATATAGATAAACCGTATACAAATAATTAATTCAGCAAAGAAAACAACGATGCCAATTTTGTATTGCCCAATTTCATAACTAAAAATATACAATCAAATTTAATAATGGAATAATTGGCAAAATATTCATATGTCGTTAGTGCCCATAACCTCGCATTATTTGAATTTTATGGTTTTATGACTATTTTGAATCTTTCTATCCCGTGTTCTTCTCTTCGAAAGTAATTTATCGCTATTTTGATTTGTAAAAATTACCGAACATTCTGTTCCTGGTACTATTGTATAGTCGTCACTACCATAAAATGCCATTACAGAACTCATCTGTTGAATTCAGTCTGCTTATTTCTTCCAGTGTAGTAGAAAACAACTCTAACATCGTGATATGAAACCACCACGTGTAAATTTTAAAGCATAATATGAAAACTAGATATCTCATAGACTAATGTTGTAGTAACATTAATACTGTTGGCACAACATAGACATTTTTCTGTGTGTACACTAGCTAGACTTCAAGAATAGTTTGTGTACTCGATAAATTATCATTAGTTTATTGAATGCTGTTACAATAAATTTTGAAATTTAATTAGTTACATGTGATAGGGTTACATTTTTGCATGGTATATCAACTAGAAACACAACAGTTTCCCTACACTACATGTATATCTGATTTTTAAAGAAATTATTCTGCTCCACAATTATTTATTTTGCATTCTCAAACATGCACAAATTTTGGGGAGGGGGAAATATTGCGATTTTGTGTATCGCGTATTACAGAGGTCTCCACAGATGAGCATATACAAGAACTTCCAGACATTTAAATACTGATTCCAAATTACCTGACATTTCCCCGATTTCCCTGACAGCTTTCAAATTTATTGACAATTCCAGGTTTTCTCTTTTTAAAGATGAGTGGCAACCCACGTGATGAAGGGTGTGTCCACTTAAGAGGCCATGAAACACGTTTTGGTGGAATCAGCGTGTTTGAGGGAGTTGATGCTAAATGACAGGAGTTTTGGGAAAATAATCCAGGCAGCAATCCTAAGAACGTTATTATAAAGACTTCTCTTATAATTGCTTAATTCTCAGTCACAATACTTCCGAATAGTTTCTTCCGCCGAACAACAAACTGCAATCTTATAACATCAGTCATGAAGATATAGTTTATCCGCACACCCGTTATACCAACATTTTCAGAGATTGAGAAATGTTTCTATAGATTGCCCTTTCTTAATTTTACATACTAGATTTCACAATACTATGTGATGCAC
Source organism: Dryococelus australis (assembly GCA_029891345.1). Lineage (NCBI taxonomy): Eukaryota > Metazoa > Arthropoda > Insecta > Phasmatodea > Phasmatidae > Dryococelus > Dryococelus australis. Next base: position 118,696,968 of record CM057000.1, on the reverse strand, counting down.
AAAATTCATAAATCAAGTATGTGCATGTCATACGCTCTTAAGTCATAACTCAGTTTCGATGTGACACAAACATAGACTACTAAATCTGAATCAGTGTTTACAATCGAAGAAATGCAGATCACGGAAAATCCTGTTAACAAGCTGTTACCGACGAATCAGAATAATTCACATCAAACTAAATACCAGACCAGTAAAATTCACTTTAAATCAGTATATCACATTTAAATCAGTGGCATTCAGTCACTGACACAATATGTATTGTTCCACTGATTCGAATGACTGAATTTCGAATCAAAATTTCAAGTCAAAATTTACAACAATATAATTATTTTTATATTTGAGTACATTAACGTCTTTGAAGTCTAGCTTGTCATCAAATTTATTCGCTAATTTCTTCATGTAACTTGTGTAGAAATTACAAGGAAAACAATAAAACAATAAAATCTTTTTCAGGTTAACTGAGGCAGCTTCCACACCACTGACAGCAGCAATAGAACCCCCCCCCCCCCCCAACCAGTCTGTTCCTTCTGGCAAGACGTGAAAGAGGCAACTGGCATAAGGAAATATAATGAGTATGATTTTTCGTATACAGAGGATTATGTCGGAGATAGTAATTTTTACAAAATGGCCAATAGTTCAGATCTGTTATGCGTGGATTAAAACCACCTTATAATATAGATATTACAACACCCAACAGTAAAACTATAGGTTACATGCCAAAGCCATAGACGAACGTCGCATTTTTTATGTGAATAGCCTATTTACGGAAATTAGAAGATTGTGTAGTCTCAATAAAAATTTTGAATTTGACTTAAGCCATATGAAGTTAATTAAAGAACATAGAAAAATAATGGCAAGTACATTCTTCTTTGAATGTTCTATGTGTGGCTTAAAAGATTAAATTTTTTACCAAATAATGTAAAATGCTACGATTTGCATAATTGTAATTATGTGAACACAGATTCAAGCATCTTGACTTTTGCTAGTTTTTTTTCTAGTAAACACACTGTTAAACTTCCTACATATGAAATGAACTAACTGTTCCCAAAAGCAGTATATTAATAGTTTTTTATTTGTAGAACTATTCAACCACCAGAATAAGTAAATTTTAATATGAATAATGTAATGTGAGTACCATAAGAACAAACTACTCTTTGATTTATTCAAACCAGCTGCTGTCATGTAAGGGATGTAATATACTATGTATTACAGATACCATTTTGGAAAGTATATAGGGCTACTTATGATATTGTGGTGTTTAAACGTACGCGATATAATACAATTTACAGGTTAAGTTGAAAAGGTTTTTTTTAAAATAAATAATTGAATTCTATTCAAACCCAAATATAAATTGACTTTCATTCGATATTAATTTACATGGATTTTTATTAAATTTATTTCGTCTAACCTAGCATGTAACACATTGCGCTGGTTTATTTATTTTGTCAACCCTATAATGCTTTTTCTCTACTATTTCTCAGGGCCTAATGATCCAAGATGGTAAATCTTCATGACCACAAACAGAAAAATTTTTGGTTTTGGTACAGATTCGAAAATTTTTGCGTTGCAGAGCTCTGCCTCGTTGCTTCGGCAGCAGTCGCCTCGCCACTAGTGGGGGCATTAGAAGCGAAGACATACACGAATACTATCCTAGGTAACTGTTGGGAGGAACCGGATATGGCCTTTTAGTATGGAACAATAATGGCATTTATCTTATAATCTTTAAAAAAAACATAGAAAACTGAAATTAGAATGACCGAATTAGATTTTCAACCTGAATTCTCCCGAATGAGCGTTCGGTGTTTCACCACTGCGTCACCTCGCTCAGACATCGAAAGTTTTATATGGCAAATCAAATTGTTCCTTGCTACTACGGTAGCAAAGAAAAGAACTTGAATCTGCCACGAAATAATTCTCTGTGGTATAAAAAACCACAGATTCTCTCGATTGGAATTTTAATCTGTCATTTATGTTGGTAGGCCATAAATTTAAGTTAAACATAATTTCTACCTGCAGCTACTCTCATCGTGAATTCAATTTTAGCTTTTATTATTTTGTGTGTTGAAAATCAAACTAAAAAAAAAGTTACTGCCATCACAGCTCAAAAATTAGCGTCAAGACGCAAAAGATATCCAAATAAAAAAATACCGTAACACAAAGGAATATTCAAGGGAAAAAATACATTTTTCATAATTTTTATCAGGCGGAACGGGAAAAAAGAATTCTACAAACTCTAAAGTACATGATTCGAAATTTTCAAAAACTATAGTTAAAATAGAATCGGATTAAAGGAATTTTGAGGAACTGGTGAAAAACTTGTTACCAGTTGACATCGCCTTATGTGTTAAATTTCGGAAAAACTCATTTTTAAAGCATCCCCATGAATTATATGTTTTCAGCTCCAGTGATTTGTGCTGTGTTTGCATCATCGAATATGTATGGTGTTTGTATATATTTTATTGCATATATTTCATATGCTTAGTTAATGTGTAATGTTACGAAATTGAGATATATGAGTATTATTTCCTTTATATAAAAATATTTAAAAATTCAAATACATTATACTAAAGGTCAATCTGTAGACATCATATTTCAGGTTACCAGGTAGCATATATAAATAACACCCTTTACTTTTTAACATACTTTTTAACATAAATTGTTCTAAAGATCGAAGTATTCAATAGTCCATATCCATAGAACTATTAGGAAAGACTTCCAATCCAGATAACTATAAGGAAATACTTCCAAGTAAACATAAGTTATAAGAAAATAAGTCTCTGTGTAATGGCAATGTTTGCAAATGACGTGTTGTGCAAAAAGTAAACAGACACTTTAACGAGAAGTTAAAGTTTTTTATTTGGGTAGGTAATGCGAATGTAGTGCGAAATCGAAAGTGACCTGTAACGTTCAAAATGTAAAAAATTCAATCTTTATAAGTGATCCATAGAACAATTATATATTATGGAGAACAGTTTACCTTTAATGCCTAGTAGGCATTTAACAGAATTAGGAATAAATTTAATCTACAAAATTAAATTAGTGTGTAAGTGAACTTAAGCAGGAGTTTATACTAGTCACAGACCTAGGTGGTTACAACATTTTCTATGTTATACATGGAGACAACAGCAAAGTAAACCTGCCTAGTGACCAGCATTACAGCACAGAATATCTAAGAACACACAAGAGAAATCGATTCGTGTGTGCGTGGATTCCAGAACCACTTTCCACCAAAATGGCCAAACTTGCCAAGAATGCGGCGGAACAACATTCTCCAATCAGCGCCTGAAGATGTACGTACCAGAAGGAAACCGAACCAATACAGAAGCATTCCTAGCACACGGTATGCAGTCAGACCCTAGACACGTGTCCAGAGCTCTGGGCAGCCGATGAGAGAAAGGATTCACTTTTATGAACGGGACAGTTGCGTCATTTCACTTCTATGTACTTATGTATTGTGTTTTTGCAGCATTTTATAAATACATTTTTCCCCACAAAACTAGTCAATGTGTACTCAATATAAAAGAACACACTCTTCAGAGAGTGTTTGAATGGCAAATTCTTTATATTACTTTTACTGCAAATGTAATTTTGAATCTCCTGAAATGGCTTTAAATAAGCTATATGATATCTGAAATACGAATAACAATATTCATGCGAAACCACAATAGAAATCTGCACTGGACTTCACTTCAGACTTTACACCAACAAAAAAATATGGTAACAGTGTTTCAAAATTGAAAAAAAAAAAAATAATAATATTGAATTACAGGAAGAAAAGATTATTTATATATGGTGAACATTTTAAATCCATAAAATGAATTTTTAGGCTTACATAAATATGTGAGTTTACTTTAGAAGTTTTTACGGTCGAGCATGACACAAGTTTGTGTCTACTCTCTCTTCTCTTCTTTCCACGGCTTATACCGAGATCCATCGCCGATAGTAAACTATTTTGAACCACCCTACTGTGGTCGTCGACGAAGCAGGAGGAGAACGAGCTGTCGGGGAGTGAATATCTGCATACTAGTTTCACATTCCCGCACAGTCAGTCAGCCATCCAGCCCAGTTCCGTGAACCAGATGGCGAATTTATGTACAGATGGGTGGGCACCTTAAATAAAACAAATTTACTTTAGTAAAATTAAGATTTGTTATTTAATACGACCAATTGCCTTATTCGTGTAGGTTCCCTGGGGACGTGGGGTGTCGGGTTGTATATACACCTGCAAGAGCGGCAGCGGTCAGTGTTCATTCTGCCACCGAGGGCTGCAGACCGCTCTTGTGCTTCGCCCGACTAACCGCCGCCCGCTGCCGCCCTGCCGGGAAGGGGCTATCTGACGAGGAGAGAGTAACTGCAGTACACTGAAGTTAACTGCTGGCGAACAGTTCTTGTTAGACCTGTTCGCTTTTGTCAGTGAAAGATAGTGCAGATAGTTTTTTTCTTTTAACTTCCACACAAATTTAAAGTTAATTGCCTCTAGTTTAGTTAGGTTTAACTACAAAAATAAAGTTTCTTTAGTGCTACTAACACAGAGCATCAGTCACCTCCTACCTCATTGGCCTTGATTCCGGAAGAGGGAGAGGACAGGAGAGAGGGGCTTGGACGACGCACTCCAAACAACCAACAGAGTGAGGTCCACTGTAAACTTAATGTCAATTAATGATAATTCGAATGGGTGATTATGGCGACGTGGTGCAGCCCATCACACACTTTCTTGGCGATTTCTTAAATTTTAATGAAACTTGCTCACACTCATATGATATAGTTAACACTTTTAGATTTTACTTAAAATCGAATAGTTTTTAGAATGTCTTTGCGAATTGGTTAAATTTATTTGGGTTTGTTAAAATATTTATAATTTTATAGTTTTATGTATTTTTAAGTAGTTTCACATTTTTTTTAGTAGTTTTAAATATTTTAAGAATTTTTACTAACTTATAAGTAGTCTTAAGATGTTTAAGGGTGGGTTTCCTTTTGTTTGTTAGTATGAATTATGGATCAGTGAAAAATAAATAAGGAACTATGACAGGCTATGCACAGAGTGTCGGAGGGCTACTAGCCCTGCCTGACTCACTACTCAGAATGCGTTGAATGGTGAAGAATGATTGAGCGATGGATGAATGAACCATGAGTAACTCTAACAAATGAAATGTTTTGATGTGTGACTGGGTGGCTTGGGTATATAATATAATTTTAAGTTGTTTTAACATTTTTTAAAAATATGTGTATTACTGCGAGTGTGTGTGCAGGTGAAAGGTGTTTGAATAAATTCTAGGTGGGTTCTTGCTGTATTTTTAGAGGAATTTGATATAGTTTAGCAGGAGCTACTGGATAACCGCAATAGTATTACAATATGGACCTAAGGCGAGACAATATATCAATCCAGACCCTCTCTACACTGTTTAATACTCACCAAAATATATTAAAACCATCTAGAATAAAATGCCAACTACTCTAACAAAAATTAGTTGGGTGGATGTATGACTGCGAGTGTGAGTGAGGGGAAAGGTGTTTGAATAAATTCTAGGTCGGTTATTTGTGTATATTTGAGAGGCATTTAATGGAGTTTTGTAGGAGATACTGAATGACCACCATATTATCATACTATGGACAGCAGGCCAAGACATTATAACGAAATTCAGGCCTTCTCTTCACTGTTAAATATTCTTGAATACATTTCAATACTATCTAGAATAAAATACCAAGTACTCTGAGAAAAAATATATGTGAGTAGGTTTATGAATGCAAAGAGAAAGATATTGTAATTGTTTTAAATTTAGTTAGTTTTAAAACAGCCTGAGTGGGTTTTTGTGTGTTCGGGTGTGAATTATGGAATAGAGAAAAAATAAGAGGAACTAAGCCAGATGCACCTAGCATATTCGGAGGGCGCATAGCCCTGCCATTTGATCTATTTTGAGAGATTTGTTTGGAGAGGGATGACAGATTGATGAATAAATGACCTGAGCATTTCTAACGATTGTGTAATGTATAAAATTTGTGTGGGAAGTTTTAAGTATGTTATTTAATTCTGAGAGAAAAATTTTTCTAAAAGATTTAAGTAATTTTAAGTAAGCATTGTAAATTAGTAGTAACAGATTAACTCTCCTCGCTGAAAACTTTTTTTAATGAAAAATATGAATTCTGCTAATTTAAAATAAGTATTTTTTTCTGTGTCAAATACTCTAACAGTGTCACATACTTTTAACAGTGTCACATATTTTAATTTTTACAGCAACAAGTACTTTAATTTTTGCCAGTGTTGAATACTAGAATTTTTTTCATGGTTTTGCATACTTAATTTTTACAGTGTCGAGTATTTAATTTTATTTTTAAAATTAATATTGGAAGTTTTGAGTCAAACAAATATTTTTATAGACAAAATATAATAACTTGCTTAAATTCAATACAGGGGTAATAGTATTAAATTCGTTGTAAACACAGCTCGCTTGTTACAAAGCACGAAGACCATACATGCAGAGGTATTTAGAAATTAACTCCAGAACAGCATGTGAAATGCCTTGCTATGTATTGAACTGGTAACTGTCATGCGGCGGTCAACAGCAGTCGTTTCGACAAGTGTGTTGGGGAGTCCCTGGAGGGCCGGGAAAGTGTCGCCATAATTTTCAGGGAAATTCTTAGCCCAGGCTTTGGTGATCGCACTAAGAAAGGGGGTCGGAGGGGGAGTGCGCATGCGCAGACAGGCGATCGTGCTGAGCATAGGAACCACGGAGGGAATGCTTGCTGTCTGATAGGATAGGGGAAGTGAACCGTATCCGATATGTGGCACTAGGTGGCCAAACTCCCAAGCTCACTCTCTCCTTCCTTCACCACAATGTTAGCCCACGACTCCACTCGATTAATGCAGTTCACATCGCACTTCTTCTTCACTCCTTTGCGACCGTGCTTCGCCAACACTCTCGGTAGCTGGTGCTCAGTTGCTGTTTCTATAAACCACTTCACTCTCAACGATTATTACTCCTCGCTGTGAACGTCCCAGCATGCCCTTGTCTTGCATTCATTCCTCGGCATGCCTCCCTCGCCGCCGCCTGTCACTCGTAGCTCTCGCCGCTCCCATTTTCTACCTACCTGAATCTAGCAAGGAGGCTTTCTATGTTCGCATTGCCGCCAAATTTCGTAAATAAACTCCAATGTGGTTCAGCACACATTGCAGGAAATAAACTCTCTTGTGCTGTGGACGAATCTTCATTTACACAAGTCTTTAGTGCGTTAAATATTAACTATTTCGCTGTTAAATCTATTTGCGTGGTTATCATTTATAACAGTATTGGTTTCTGATATGGGAATGTGGTAGAACAAAATATTATGTCAGTCATTATACTGAGTGAATGAAAATTACGTATTTTTGTTACAGAAAACATGCCTGCTATTTTTTTGTTAGCTTGATATGCTTGTTCAAAATAAATATGTAAACAAAATATATAAAAGAGATCTATTTATTTTTATCTAAACAATGATTCACTCATTTCTTTAAGATAAATAGTCTTTTGATAAATGAAACATACTTTCAGTCTGAAATACAATTTACTATATTCAATTTTCAAGCATAATATTTATTTACACACACATGCATATATATAAATCAATTAATTCTTAACAGACGTATTTATTTACTTATACAGGCAATCTTATTTATTTGTAATATTTTTATATCTATGTATTGCCGCAAATGAAGATATTTTGCGGAATCTAAACGTCAAGGTCTTAAGAGCCGATGAGGGTGAAGCAAGTGTTGGAACAGCATTGCATTTCATATCTTCTTATAGACACTAAGTTGTATTATTTCCAACCAGCGGTGAATGGTCAGTATTGGGAGATATGCACATCCATTAATTTTATTAGTTGTAAAATCTACCTGCTTCCATGAGCACTAGATTCTTCAAGTCTGCCTGTTAAGTAAGGCACTGTGGAAGAGCTATAAAGGTCACTAATATCTGTTGAATGAAGAATGGGATAGCTTGAGTTTGAAAGTAGAGGATTCCTCCGCTGTGATGGATTTTAGATATATTTACACTAAGAGATATTGGCTGGGGTTATGTTGTAGTTAATTCTAGCAGAGGCTTCCTACACCTTGAAAAAAATCTTTGAAAATCAATATCAGTGTCTGTTTGGTAGTTATGTATCCTAGCATCAGTCAGTCTACTTGCGAAAGCTGTGCTTGATTTTTCATAATTGAGTTAGGGCAAAGTGGTAAGCGATTAACTTCCCAATCCCGTATAAATGTTGCAATATTTTTGAGGAAATACAGTGGGTACAGGAGGAAATTTCAACTGTGGTGATAGTGTGGTGATTTGTGGTGCTATGTGATGCTAGTGAGGTGCTGTGTGGTACTAATGTGGTGCTGTGTGGTGCTACTGTGGTGCTACTGTGTTGCTACTGTGTTGCTGTGTGGTGCTACTATGTTGCTGTGTGGTGCTAGTGTGGTGCTATGTGGGGCTGTGTGGTGCTAGTGGTACACTCTGTTGAGCTGATTGTGTAGGAGATGCAGATTGTGATGCAGTATTGCAAAATTTATAATGTCTCTTTAAAGCATCAATCCAAGAAAACTGCTTCTGGCAGAAATCACACTGGACCTTTTGCTTGCATTTTTCATTCCATAGGTCATTCTTTCATGTCGACACATGCTGCATAGAGCTGTAAATGTTTTATCACAGAAACAATACAGCAAAGACCCCATTGCTTCCGCACTCTCCCAAGACAAGAACAGAACTGAAAGGTTTTGAGCTTTAATTGTTTGCAATATGTAATTCGAGGAATTATAAATTCTAGGAAGTGCAAAATATGTGAAATAATTAACTCTATGAGTTGTAAATATATTTGACATGTATGTTTAAACAATATACTGCCCACAAAACTTTATTGTTAAAATGTACATAATCGAAGGTTACACAATATTATGTAGTCATAATATGTGGATATTACAATTTATGTATTCATAAAGTCAGTAGAGCACAAAAAAAACTAGTTTCAAACCATTTATTTTGCTACAAATTACACATTGAAAATATTAAATGTTTACAAAATCACACATTTACATAATTTCTTCCATTGGCAATATTTGTAGAATTATACATTCTGGTAAGATTGCGAATACATTTCTTCGATATTGAAGTTGCATTCTGACATAGAACATTTCTAAAAGGTTTACTCCAATGTGCAATGAACTTGGTAATATTCAATTTACACTTTGATTTCTGCAGGCACGAGCACCTGAACTCATTCTCATCTTGATCCATCTTTACAAAATACTGGGTTGCACAAACCTAGTACTTTCTTGTATTAAATTCCACTCATCCCAAATAATGCCATAACCACTGGTGACTCAGGGGGAGAATCATCATAATCTGCTTCACCCCAATCAAACATTGATGACCATGTTAGGATTAATTTAGTTTTCCTCTGCAGAGAAGAATTTTGAATTAGATCTGTATTTTTTACATAATGGTTCTAACAAGGGGCCATTGTATTCTTTTGAATATCTGTTACTTTCACATTCCCCACACTCAGCAAAATACTTTTTTGGTGGACCCCACTTACATATATTTCACAATAATTTAAGTATTGTTTACAAATATCTTCAATATTCTCATACTCCATACACCCACTTTCCCAGCTTAAACCATGATGGTGTTTGGTTACCCATCTATTTGTTTTCTTGTATTTAGGACTCAGATATTTCCAGTGGAACAGTTATTTGAAGTTGAATACTGTTGTGTGTTCATCCGTGTCAGTAAGAGCCAAATATTTAATTATAAATTTTGCTGGGGATTTAAATCCTTGCACATTGCAAAACATGTTAATACAGTGTCGAGTTGTCTACCGACTCAAGTCATTATATTCACCAGCTTTACTCTTACATTGTAGATCACCAATCTATCGTGAATTTTCAACGCCTAAGCTTGTGTATTTGCCGGAATCAGTGTATTTGCAATAATTTCAATTAGTGAATCAACTGTGCTAATGGTAATGGTGTTATCTTGTTTGCTTACATTAAATACAAATAACGTTCTTCTAGGATCTGTGAGACAATTTTGTTATAATACATTTCCTGCAACTTTAAGTACATATTGTAGCAAATAAGGAATCCCCCATTTACAAAGTTTGCATTTAAATTGGTATAGGGATAAACTTTGCTGTTTAGATACAGTTTAATATTTTTCATGTCACGATTATCGAATACTGATATATCAGCTTTTAAATTGTTTTGTCGATTTGTTTGAAAACAAATAATGAGAAATCATGGTTTCTCAGATGAAAAACTTGATTTCACATTCTGTACTATTTTTTGAGCTGTTTGTAAAGCTGAAAATATCTCCAAAGCCCACAATCGGAATGCAATAACTAGATTCTTCCCATCTTCGATATATTTTTAAAACTTTACACATTCATGGGTGTTAATTTCAATATATGGCATTAGCCATTTGACACTGTTTAATTCAAATGTTACACCTTCCTCATTATTAGCTGTATTGTATATAGCATTCAAATGCATGTTACCAAACAGAATAACTAATTCTTGTTTAGCATTTAATATTACATGTTTATAGTCCTCAGCAAAGCCCAAAATCATTCTTACTGATATAATAACTTCGTATTTTCCACCTTTGTTTATTTGTAGTTAAATTATTAGCATTGCTTCAACCAGCCATTAATCATGTATAAAGATTGTTTACAGTTTCAGGGAGATATTGCTTTATTGTGAACAAAATCCAACATCCTGCGAGTGGTCCATTTCAACACCATTGACCAGATATATAATTATATATTTAAAATGAAGAAATCCATTTCTCACAATTTTGGTAGTTGCTGGATTAGTTGCACTGGCAGTCTTTTTAATTGTTTCTCAGAACCTTAAACTTGATTTCGATGTTAATTAGTAAATATCGTGATTTTGCATAGCACTCCTTATTTCCAAAGGAAACGTATTTGGTCCTGTTCGAAGCAACTCATATACATGTATTTCCGGAATGGTGATTGCATCATCATAATTTATTGGTTCTTCAACATTAAGTATGTCTTTCATTTCTATTAATGGTATATCGTAATTCCTTTATAAACAATTTGTTTCCCCATGTTAACTTTACGGGTATCTTGTTTGAAATGATCATTTTATGCTTCTCTTTGCATATTTTTATAGCTACTTTCTTTGAAGTATATTTTTAGAAATTTTTCTTTCCCATTTGATATGGCAAGAGCTGAAACACCTCCCATTAATGCTCCAAGAGCTGATAATGCTGGAAATATGAATGGTAATGTTCTACCTTTCTTGGTTTTTCATTTTGTTTTGTGTTTTACACCCATGCCTCTTTTCACCTATGCCCACATAACTTTGTCAATAACCCAGACACCTAACTTTTCACCTGTTGATGTAGATGGATTCTTCCTTATGTTTGCTTCTTTATCTGCTAGAATTGTATCTGCTATATGTCTTGCTTTCAAATTGTTTGTTCGATCGTATACTATATTGTGTTCTTTACAATAATTATTCCAAGTGTTTATTCCTTAATCGTTCCATGCCAGACGTTTTGCAAGCTTAGTTCCAGGTCTGAAATAATTGTATTACGGTAAATGCAATTCAAATGGTAATTTGTTAAACAATGTATTTAATACTCCACATCCATTTTTTTACGTTTAGTATTAGCCATTGCTTTCAACTGAACGTGAACCTATATATATACCAATATTTACAGTTTTTACCTTAGAATGTTACCTAATAGTGTAGAAATTAAGGTTATAAAAGATGTTCATCTGCTGGTAATTGTAAATACTGTAGCATCATATGGTGGCGCTACACCACCTTAGGTAGAGCGCACTATAGTTTATGGCCTAGCAGGATAATTTTACAAATATGCCCCAGTTCACCTGGCTATATAAAAGGCCTGGAGGCCAGCACTACTCCCCCCCCTTACCAGATGTTGACTGCAAGGCTTCGGCGAGAGTAGTGTGTGATTGAGGTTGAAGATGGGAGAATTTAACTATCCTGAGCAGAGGGGTTCTGAGACCAACTAAGAAGAATAGAAGGGTGAGCATAAATTGCATAGCAGTAGTAGGGACCAATGCTTGTATCACGATGTCATCCCCAAATCCCTATTGTATTAATTACCATTGGCAAGGACCAGGATTAGCTGCAGGGTTGTATGTCAGAACTTACTATATTGTTTGAGTATTGTAACATAGCTTGCTGTTCAAGACTAAGTAAGCATATTGTGTCTCTTAAGTAATTGTTGTCCAGACACCTCTTACCACCACTTAAGGTGAAATGAGTATTGAGAGCCAGAGTAAGGAAGGGTACAGAGTTTAGAGCACTTTAGTATCCAGGAGGAAAGGTAGTTGTTACACAAGTGGAAGCGCTGGTCTTTCCCTCTCTGCACGCCAAGCAAGAAATACAAACAGAATATTTTATATCTCATTATTGTAGAAGCAAACATGAGAACTTGCACGAGAAAGCCGCAGTCTCCCATCTCATACAGACCCCCCCCCTCCCCCCATTCTATCAGCTGTCCCACCACTCGAATGGAGTAGGTCAGTTTTTCCACGCGCGTGCATTGGCACTTTGTATAGAAGTCCTTGCCAGCATAGCAACTTCACGTCCTCCCTGGCCCGCATAACTCTGCTTTTGCTTTACTTAATGCATGTATTGGCTATTTGTGCATATGGGAGCTCTAGTCCGATAATTGCCAGGTTCTCTCCACTTGTGTTGGGTGGGTTTTTGGGAGAGATCCTATGAGTCTTACTCATGTATCATTAATTTAATTTTAAGTATACAAAGTGCACGGCGCTAAATTTGCTGTGAAGACACGCTATGGAACATGTAGCAATGGCCATGGCACATCTCCGAATGGAAGGAATGGTAACTAACGAAAATCAAACAGAAATACAAAAACGTCACGATGTCGCATGAGCAGTTCAATCGTGGCATGTGGCAAAGGGGGAATTACCATGGAGAAGGTCACCAAAAGTGTCATATCGTAACACGGCCTCCAATGAGTGCAAAGACATGCAAATTCACATGGTGATATATATTTAAGGTGCCTTAAGTTATTTAAATTAGCTTATAAAGTTTAATTAAGTGTAAAATATCTACCAAGGCCACTATAAATACAATAATAATATTAAGTAAGTTATTCACATATGTATTGCTATTCCCAGTATCGAATTATGTTAGCATAATTGAAACTCACAACATATCGTAAGTCGATATTCTTTCCAAGTGGATGTTGATTTAAATGCACTTCAGTGGGACAGCGGTGTAGCATCGCCATCTGGGGCGTAGTAAATTACAAGGGAAATGTTCAGTTTTTCATGAAATTTTAATTTAACTATGTTAACAATATCAGCCAATATACGTAATAATTTTAAGGAATTTTTACATTGGTTTACAGCAAATCCATTAGTTGAAGACTTTTCATTTATATTGACGTGGCTGAATAGAGACAATTAAGCAGCAGAGTGCTATAGAGCACGGGGTTGTGTCATTTGAATAAATTTTAAAACTTCACTCACATAAGTTTTATGGGTGTTAGAATTGCTGCACGTATATATTTGTGTGTGTGTCTATATATATATAATCAAGCACATATTCAAGCTTATATGATGGCGGGTACTGTATCAGTAAATTCCAAGTACATTGTTCTAGCATAGTTTTTAGTATTTGATGTTTGGAAAATGTAACACAGTCAAATATTCAATGTCATGAGTTGCGTAGTGTGCATCCTGCATGGGCCCAGTTGTTCTGGTTCAGCAGACCCATCACATTCTTCACACCCTACCTCCCCACTCCATCCAGCCCAGCCAGACGGCAGGCAGAGGCAGGGAGTATAAACACAGTGTTGCAATCGCGGGCCCGTCCCTAGTTGCTCTACACCACTACATCCCAAATTCAGCACATCTGGTGACCTCACTAGAGTGTTATTATGTGTATTGATAAAGCTACCTGTTATTATGCAGCACTAATTAAATTTAATCCATACGGTCATAGGTTATTTTAGAGAATTAACATAAACAAAATATCCTTTCCTTAATAATTTTATAACATAATAAAACTTTATGTGATATGCCATCCACCTCCTCATTTAGAAAGTTCCCCACCCACCCACGCTTAAATTCATTTAAGTTTTAATACCTTAAACTTTTATATTAAGCTCTAAATAACTTTCCACTTATCTCATTGTATTTACTGATTGCCAATAGTCTTATGGCTTAAATTATATAAATGTTTAATCAATAAGTGTTCAGGTATCCTATTATGTGATTTTACCTCTGTGTGCATCGGTCATAATTTACTTCCCATGTGGCAAATTAATAAAGTTCAATGTTACTTTCTTTGCACGAGTCTATTATCAGTGTTTAATATATATTCTGGGGTTTTTTATGCACTGATAGTTCTTATAGATAATCCCTGTTGCTGCTAGAATATTTTTCCCCTGGCAACCTTCCCCCCTCCCACACACACCCGACCGTTGTTGTATTTCGTAAGTTAGTATATATATATATTCCATAAATTCCCCAGCTCCTCAGTTCATTTCTATGGCACACTACCCTCGAGTACGACACAAACAAGGATAGAATGAAATTTTGAAATAAAGTGGAGCGTTGCAGCTGTTTTAGCCCCAGTAAACTAGATTCTTACTCCACAGGTCATCCCTTTAAACCCCTTTTGTTTCGAATGAGACGAGGAATTCTGAGCCTTGGACGGAGGAGGTTCCCGCCAGGCAATTTCCCCCCTTTTTCTCTGCTAGCCGTGAGATTCCGGTAGGAGAGGGAGTGTACCTTTTTATTGTGGGGTTCCTACGTGCGACACTATAATGTCCCTTTGGCAGTGTACATGAGTGCACTGACCTTTTCTGACCTTGGTGGGGTAAGCTACGAGTGCAGTCTTACTTGTGCCGTATTGTAGTCATGTGTTAGGATGTAAGAAAATATTTGTCATTCATGTGCCCATTAATGTGAACCCTTCTTATTTTCTAAGTTTTCCCATGTTGTATGATTTATATTTCCATGTGTACTGCCACTATGTTCTAATTCATTACAAACATTTACTTTGTTTCCTTATTTATGATGATTAAATTTATTATTAGTAATCATTCACATTTCGATTTCCCCTGATATTTTGCTTTTAATAGCGCACACACAGAGAGCAGTTATTTGGTACTGTAGGCCCACGGAGTTTGTCGTATGCTCCGTGATTCCCGCTTACTTGTTTAATACATCGCAGAATGTTGTCTAATATTGTACGTATAAGTTTCAGATGCCCGCAAGCCTAACCTAACGCTAAACTTCTGTCCGGGTATCGCATTACTCCGATCTGTAAATGGAACCCAGGACAATCAACTGTCTCTCTCCCCCGCAGGCCGCTGACTGCACTTCAGGGGTGCCACTCTACTTCGCGGCTCTCGCTGTTCGCACGCCTGTGGCGACGTCCATCATGCTGGCCAGCATGGGTGGCTGAACTGCATGGGCAGAGTCACTGCACTGGCGTTGCCACGACAACGGCCTTCCATGGCCGTCCCACTTTGTGGATATAGCGCACTTTCACCAACCCACACCAGCGCCGCAACCATTTCAGTGTTTTTGTTTTGTTTAGTTTTGTTCCCACATCTGCAGTCTCGCCTGCCCACGGCTTGCACACGTGTTGGTGGTCGCTACATCATGGAGCGGTTGGACGTCATCACAATTCCGTCATTACTCCGCCACAACTCTATAATTCCAACTCCTCAAGTAAATGATCTCAGAATTGTGTTCACTCCCTTAAAGTGTCTTTCATTTCTTCATAAGACCTTGACCTTAGTGCTGCATACCGTCCCATTTAAGTTATGTGATTTTACCATTATTATCATGATTGATTATCCCCACTTTAGACTTCTCGTCTGTTTTAAAATTACATTATTTTGTTTACTTATATCAACCTTTCCAACCAGCTCATTACCTTTTATGTAATTGTATTCTACTGTTATTTTATTGAATCATACATTTTTTATTTTGAACATCAATTATACCCCCTCCCCTCTCAATTTTGCATACTGTTGCTTGTAATACATTCATGTAGTCACCAATATCGGTACTACCCCGCCCACATATTTCACATCAGTTTAAACGTAAACTATTTTGCTTCCTACTCTGTAGCGATGTCTCATAATTTTGTATTTTGCCCCCTGATAGAGGAAAATTGAGTTATTGTATTATATTCCCTGTGTTCCCCTTTTATATGTATACTTCCCTGTATATGATTTTCTATAATTGTGGTGCATGCATTTCCCTTTAATTACTGTTTCACACTACGTATCACTTCATAGCCAGTGTAGAATTATGTTATTAAGTCAGTATTTTGCCTTCGCCTTAAGGATTCCCCGCACTTTATATATATATATATATATTCAGTGCGGCTCTCCATTTTAATACCAGCCACAGTCAACATACTCTACATTATTGCCCCTATTCCAAGAAAATTAGTGGATACTCTGGTGATATTTCAGATACAAGCTCATGCTTCTGGGTGCTCCTACACAACATAGGTTTAAAGAGTATTACATATCACATGTTGGGTTTTTGTTTATTTAAATTAATTATGTACTGCTATTAGAGGCTTCTTGGCAGAGTCTTTACTACTTCATACTCATATATATGCCTAGGAAATATAAGGGTTCAGACAGCAGGCTTGGACAGGTTTTGACATACTCTTCATGCATCAGAGCAGTATTTAATTAATGTACTCTACTTTTAGTAAAGTGCCCCTCCTTAAATGAGGGCTGTGTTACCAAGATTACTTCCCCAGAGGACTGGAAGTATTATAATTTACAGTATTTTTATTGGGCCACATGTGCCTACCATTATATTTGTTGTGAGTTAACATAAATGCATAAGGACATTGCATATACCTCAAGGACTTGTCACTTCAACAATTTGATTCTTACTGTCACCTATGTGTATATACTTAGTACTCAGTTCAACGCTTTACCTACCTTGTGTATACTCTTTATGTACTATGGTTTAAATGAAATAATTCATTCACTTCTGTATTTTGAAAAGAATCTCATATTTGGTACTTGGCACTTAGGCGTACATGGCTATTAGGTTATCTACTCAAATCCATGTCAGTTTTATATTTAAGTGTTGTAGCTCAGATGATCAGTTGCTATGGCAGCCACTATGTCATTTTATACTAACAACATACGATTAATTATCAAGTTACTTGCCAATGTGTTTTGCTCTCTTAAGTTCTAACACACACAAAGAACATAAAAGAAGGGAAGATAGCAGAAAACACACATGTTATTATTGTACACTTAAGCTTAGGATTTTAATACTTTAATATTTTATTAGTAGTGCCATCCACATTGACTCTTACTCAGTTAGATAGCATTTCTTATTCTTCTTGCAGTGGAGTATTTTCGTTTGTATGTTTTGCTACTATCATGTTTCAATATGTTTGCTTAGTCCTATGGCAAATATTCAATAATCTAATATTTTAGGCCTACGGACGTGTTTTGATTAATTTAAACATAATTTACCCTGCCTTGTGAGCAGAGTAAGGGTATACTGTACTTACTTTTTTGTTACCTGAATTAATTTGCAAATTGTGACCTGTGTGTTTATTTTAAGTAGGATAATGGGTACCCCGTCTTTATTTTCCTTTCCTTATCTGAAGATATTGTGTGGGTTGTATGTATTTCGTTGAAAACAAACAAATAATACCAAATATATTGTGAAAAACCTTCCACTAGCATGTAAGAATTATTGTACTGAAATATAGTATTGGTTAAGTTTCTCTGTTTTCAAGTACCATGTTTAATAAGTCATAAATGATTTTGATGCCATATTTAATTTTGCTCTCGGGCACACTACTGTATTTCAACCACAAACAACATGTAAGTATATTACAAAATATGAAATACAAACAAACTTTAAAGTGGTAAGCCGAATAAGTGCATGTGCCACTGTGTTATAGAAGACAGTGATATCAATGGTGATAAGACTTGCCGACCAAATAAATGTAAAGACAATGCGTCACATGAACTGAATGTCAAAATGCTTCAATAAAAATGTATAAGCGTGGACAAAATTTCCATAAAACGTGAATTCTACCCCACAAACTTGTATGGTGCACATATGAAAAACAAACAACCAATGCTTATACCATGGCTACAACATTCAGAATATTAACTTTACTTAAGTATTACAAATCTTAATTTTGTGTCTACTATGTTTTCTTTCATTTATCCCTAATTCATATAACCTAGTAAGTCAAACAACTTTAGGCAATAATTTTCCTATAACTATGTGCAGGTATCGTACGTAGGTGTTGTATAGCTGTAAGAGTCCAGGTTATTTATCTGTGTAGCACACGTTAAAGGTAACTGTTTACTTATTTTTTTATGTAGAAACTTGATTCCAAAATTTCGAAGGTTTAAAGAGTGCACGTCTTAAAACCCCACCTTTATTACACTTTAGCACAATATGTATAGAAAACATCACTACTCATTATCGACAGTCGAGTGTGCATGATGTGCAGCCAACTGCAGAATGTCAAATATTGTTTAAGTGCCATGCTCATTGCCAACTTTAGGATAGATATTTTCCTTGGCATTGTAATTCCTGTCTTGTATTCTTTACATTATGCATATATTAAACATGACACATAGTACTTTAGCTTTAACATTTGTATATTACTTTCAGCCAGTGAGTAGTGTAGTATCCGCCATCTTGTATGGTTCGTATTTTTGAACCTAGGCGTCGCTATTTGTTTGTGCCGTTTGACTTTTCTGCGAGTTTAATGAACCTTCTAATCATGGATTTGACGAGTGTTTGATGATTTTCTTCCGTGAATATTCACGTTTTTGTTGTTTGGACAATTCTTGTATTAGGAATTAAATGGTTGTATGACTGTATGGTTAAATCCAAGGCCACATGCTTTTGCGAGCTTAAGGTTAGCTGGATATATAGATTTCAGCCAGCTGGCAGTACCTGTTACTCTGTTAAAATTTTTCACGTAATTCTGCTAGCAGGTTGTCAAGCGCTCAGTATTTGTGGCACAACCACCCCCCCCCCCCCAACTTCAATCTTCCCTGTGCCCATGGCATAGGCTTAGTGGGTTCAACATTTTATGTTCTTAAATGTTAAATGTGGCAGTGGCCACACCCTGTCCTACCAGTGATGCTTGCAACGTGTTCAGTGGCCTTAAATATTGGCTAGCCTTTTCTTTAAGTATAAACAATGTTTATTTTTTTTATTTTTAGCCTGTCTAGCCCTTTGTCCTATAATTAGGATTAAAACTTTTTCTCTTTTTGAACAGTGTTTCCTACTTGTCATTGATCCCTCGATACCGGAGAAAGTCTCCCGGGTTGCCGCCGCACCATACAGTTACGTCGCCCTACGCCCCAGGCTTAACACACCACACATGTTTTGGAACCTGTGCCTCTCACACACTCCTGTACCATGGCTGCTCTGGAGGCTCACTACTTCTTCCCTTCCAACCGATGACAGCTGCTTATTCGGCCCGGGAGGGAGGTAGTGTAACGTCATATGGCGGCGCTACACCACCTTAGGTAGAGCGCACTATAGTTTATGGCCAGGCGGGATTGTTTTACAAACATGCCCCAGTTCGCACGGATATATAAAAGGCCTGGAGGATGGTGCCCCCCCCCCCCCCCAACAACCATCAACGAGCTGACTGCAAGAATTCGACGAGAGTAGTGTGTGATTGAGGTTGAAGATGGGAGAATCTAACTACCCCTGGGCAGAGGGGTTCCGAGGTCAACATAGAAGAAGATAAGGGTGAGCATAAATCGTGTAGCGATATGGACCAATGCTTGAATTGCGACATCGTCCGCAATCCCCTATTTTATTAATTATCATTGACAGGTACCGGGATTAGCTGTGTGGTTGAATATCAGAACTTACTATATTGTTTGAGTAGTGTAACATAGCTTCCTATTTAAGACTAAGTAAGCATATTGTGAGTCTTATGTAATTGTTGTAACTTGTGTTTAAGTAATTTTTGTTTTATTAAATATATATTTTTATAATTCCATCTATCATTCAGCTACCAGTTTGACAAACCTTGAGCACCCCGTACATCCACTTAAGGTGAAATGAGTAATGAGAGCTAGAGTGAGGAAGGATAAAGAGTTTAGGGCTATTTAGTATCCCGGAGAAAGGGAGTTGTTAAAATATGAAAGAAAGCGTAATTGAAGAGAAACATGATATTCTTTTACCTCCAGATATACGTTGTATAATAAATGGTCCTTCTTCATGATGAAAAATGTATGTTATTATGTCGCTATTAGAACATCCAATTGGACTTAAATTTAAAAATGTATATGTGTTTTCTAAAACAATACAAGGGAAATATCAACAACTATCGTCTATTTTGTCGTTAATTGAAGGAAGACAATATTTCCCTTGCATTATCCAATTCCATATTAATATTTGACTAAGTTTGATGCGAACCACAGGGTGAAATGTAACAATACTTTAGTTTTGGTAGATATTCTAATGTCGATTGTTTTTTATGCATCACAAAGTTACGCACGTATTCCAAAACATGATTTGCATTAGAATGAAAATTTGTTAATTGTGTTTAAAATGGACAATATGAATCAACAACATATTTACAATTATCACCTTTGAGGCGATATGACCTTTACAAAGTTTAAAGAAATGTGTTTTTACTGTTAGAAAAACAAGTATGTTTTTCTGGTAATTATACCAATGCTTCCCATATATGAAGGAAGATATAGGGCTGGATTTGAGAGTTTTTATTTCCCGACGAAGAATAATGAGTATTTCAAAGTTTGCACAAAGCGGTATAAAATGCAATCATTACAATACCTGTTTAACGAGAAATTGTATTGGCAATAGTCATTTGAATGGACATATATTACATAATGTAGGTATTGCTGTGAAAGATACCAATTGCGGTAAATAAACATTACGTGGAAGACTTAAACACCATTACACTCAATGTATTTAAAACTTAATCGACTGATATGCAAGAGAAATTAATAAACATAATTGAAACTATTACAAAAATGTCTAATAATAACAATTTCATACACAAATGGACAAAATGATGCAATATATAAGTGTTGAATTGATAAATAAAACATATGGTTTAACTATGCAAACAGAACTAAAAAAACAAATTGATTTCAAATGTAAAATAAACTATTTTGGTACAATATGAGGGTTAAAATTGTGAGTAAATTAGACATCCTTTTGAGTCAAGTCGATCATATTTCAAAAGTGCAAACTAATCGACTTAATACAGCCGCTAAAAAACCATCGACTTTATTTATATATTAATAGTTGAAAGTTAATGAAAACAAAGAAAAATGCCTGATGTTGCTTCAGATTTACATAAAGTTATATCTGCTGTAAAGACGAAATATTTACAAGCCAAACATGCTCGAATGGAACTGGTTGTTTTGAATGAAGCAATATTTAAACCTATTACAATGTGAATGGATACATTACATTCCATGCTAAATACGTTTAATGAACTACCAGTGGAAATGAAATCGCAAGAACCTATAAAGAATATAAAGCTGTCTAAATTAAAACGACATTATTTAGCTATGAAACAATCTTTGCCTATCCACGATACGGTATTTGGTGTATATCGTCATGGAAATATATGGATATTGGGAAATTTTGTAATTTAGCTTTTACTTGAGAATAGAATTCAAGTATGTGATTACGTAACTGATGTTAGTGAAGGTTTTTTTGAATTATTATTTTAAAAAGTTCTGAATGGTTATTCCGAATTCGATTTGGAGAAATATAGGGATCTTGTTCGTCCCATGGATGCAAATAAACATTTAGATGATGATGAAAATGATCCGAAACTGCATTTATTAAGCGACATTGTTAGAAGTGGAATATATAAAAATGAAGTTGGCGATTGATTTTCTTCTGTATATTGGATGAATCCTAATGAAGTAGTTGACAGATTAAAACTTCTCATCACTTCAAGAGAGTCTGGGAATAATTCACATATATACAAAATAGTTTCTATTATTGAAGAATTGACTGACGATATTTATATTACCAATGAAGTTCTGTAATATTGCTCAAGAGCTTTATGCTCCTACAAGGACAAACTTTCCTAAAAGACATGTTATTACTAAAGACTTAAATGCTCTTTTCACGCTGATTTGTGTGAAATTACATTGCTTTCGAAATACAATAAGGGATACAAGTATATTTTAACCATAACAGATGTTTATTCGAAATATGGTTGGGGCATACCTGTCAAGAACAAGACAGGTAAACAGGTTAGCGATGTGATGAAGATTGCTTTACAAGAAAGAATGCCAAATTCACTCCAAACTGACAAAGGAACCAAGTTCTTTAACTTTTCTTTCCAGAAACGAATTACATAATGATTTATACAATAATCGGTAACATATTCAGACCTTAAAGCCAATGTTTTCCAGAGGTTTAACAAGAGCTTGAAACAGCTAATATACAAGCATTTCACGTTAAAGGGAGTGTACAATTGAGTGGATGTTTTACCTGAAAAAGTTAAATTTTATAATTTCAGATATCATGGAACTATCAAAATTACCCCTGAAAAAGTTATAGACAATAGATTGATGATAACTGTGTATAATAATGTTAAAGTCATCGATGAGAGAAAATCAAAGTTTAAAGTAGGTAGGTATGTACGAGTGTCTAAGCTGAAATCTGTCTTCGAGAAAAAAATACATGGTTAATTGGTCATACGAAATATTTAAAATTATTTGAGTTAGAAATTCGTTTTCTAGAGTGTATTATCTAGAAATATATGATGGATAACCTATACAAGACAGTTTTTACAAACATGAATTGCAAAAAGTCTTTTCTCCAAGTGAATATTTGGTTGATAAAAATCATTAAAAACGAAAAGAATATGTCATTCGTTTGATGGAGAAGTTTCACGAAAGCACATGAATAGTTGGTGAAGAATAAGGATCTTAAAAGATTGAAATACAATTATTTGTAAATAGTTTTTATACAAAATTAAAATATTTTGTGAAATATTTGATGTGTTATTCATTTAATATACCTATAAATATTTATGGGGAATGGATGTACAATTATTGTGCAATTATTCCTTTTGTTTGGGTGGTTATCTATTATGATTAATATATGATGTAATAAATCAGTTTGTCTGGTTTAACCTGTATTTTGTTACGTGTTTAGAGAGCCGATGAGGATGAAGTACATGTGACTTCGTGATGGGGAGTTGTAATTTTATATTAGCTGGGTGTTGGTGTAATCTAATTTGTTTTGTTCATTCTATAATCTCAAAATAAAAGTATTTTGGTAAATGAATATGTTTTTGCATCTGTCGATTATATGATTAAAGTGGAGATCAGTTAATGTTTAAAACAGTTTCATCACATGATTAAAGTCGCTTTAATGTTACATGATGAAAGTCTTTTGTTTAATGATTCGTACTTATTTCATTTGCTGGGCCGAAATGGTTCGTTTCTTTTATGCTATTGGAGGAGTGATTTAAGTAATTCGTTCGGTAACCTAGTTCAACATCTGTTTTAGTTAAAAAATATTTACTTCGCCGAAAATATTTATTTAAATACTCTGTATGCCCCAGACTTTCAACCTGGTCGTGTAGCTCGCTCCGCATATCAGTCACAAACAAAAAAAATACTTAAAATTACACTTATACCACTCTTACACCAACATCAACAAATTTATTAATCGAATAATCGATTATCTGCTCCATCCACATGTCATTCTAGCAGTGCGCCAGAAGTAACATGCATGTGCTTGCTCCATGCACACCTCACTCGCTAAGTGAGCCAGAAGTGACACACCTGCTCTTGCTTCATCCACAAACCAAAATGTTACTTATAACACTCTTACACCAACATCAAATCCTATATAAGCAATAATAACACACTCCTCTGTTCAGTCGGCCCCAGGACTTCATCGAGTCCACACCGGACCTTGTTTGGCAATATCACGCCTAACAATTTCAACATTAAGAAAAAAAATTAACATTCTTTGATATCAAAGAATTCTTTACTATAAAATTTTTTATATCAAAACATTATTTGATTGATTTATTAATTTGATTAATCTTTTTAATCCATTGCTTAATTAATTTGACTGCTTATTCAATTGATCAAACAATCAATTGATCTAATTTGCATATCATAGTTTGGCACTTAGCACACTCTTGCGCCAAATGCGACTTAGTCCATTCTTGCACAAAGAGAGCCAGAAGTGACATTATGTCTCTACACGTTGTGACACACCTACTTTTCTGATGCTGTTCGCCGGGTCGTCTCGTGCAGCCCTGCTTGCGGCGCGACATCTGGTGCCCTTGCCAGGAGACGATATTCGATGGACACGGTCTGCCTATGAGTGTTTTTTTTTTCTGTGTGTAACAAAAGTTGGAATATGTGTGGTTACTTTTATGAGTTGGTCGATTTAATTTTATTTCTTAATACCGAAGTAGTTATTCTCATGAAGAATAAGTTTGTTGGTTTTATTCTAATGCCAAGAATTATGGTTAAAAGATGCTATGTATATTAAACACAAGAAGCCGTCTCAGAAAACCTGCAAGTGATCTAAATTGGTTTTTGTGGCTGGTTTAGGTAAAGGTAATTTCGCAATTAGAGTTCCTGCAAAATTCCGTAGATACGAAATCACTTCCAATATTGGTTCCAAAATTTATCACTCCTACCCTGGCATTATTATTCACGAATCTAAAGCTAGCCATGCATCAAATTACTAATTCATGAAGTACACTTATCAATTAAGTCACTTTTCAGCACTCGTTACTTTGCAGGGTCGTCATGAGTTTGTACCGTCACAACGTGTCCTTCGGGCAATCAAATGTTTCTCCTTCCTGGTGATTTTTTAGGGTCGTGTAGATCATGCCCAGCACGTGTCAGTAAATTCGCCTTTTTTTTTTTTTTCTTCCCGTTACACTCAGCTTGTGAAATCGAGATAGTTGGATCCTTATACCACACTCTCTCAAACTCCCTCAGTTGTTCGTTCGGTTTCATCGTTCTTCTTAATGGAGCGTGGCGAAAACCGTGGGTATTGCCTTACATGCGCTGCTCTGATGACTGTTTATTTCTTACATGCAATTAGCGATGCATGCGCGCGCCTTCGACGGATGTTGGTACCTGGGTAGTTGCCAAATCGGTAATCGTTTACATATAACACGCATAAGGGCCGTTTAATCCAACTTACACGGTTACCGAATGCTTTTTCAAAGTACGCCAATTTTCATGTAAATGAGTGTTAGTCTATAATTTTATTCTTTGCTGTCTTCCCACGTGTAGTATCCAGGTGGCACTGTCCTGCAGTTAACCTTGAGTGTGGTTGTATTGTCAACGTTTCTCACAGTCGTGGAAATTTACTACGGCCATTGCCTCCACACAAACAGGCTCTACCTGACAAGCAGTAACCGACCTATTATTCCGATCTGCGTATGAGAAGTATTATACATGGTTGGTATTTAACCTCCATTCTTTTTAATCCCATAACCTATTGTGCATCTAGTCCGTCGTCGGAACACAAGAAATGTTTGTCATCCATTTTCTAGTTCTTCAGCTAGGACGCCCAATTAGACGGTATTGGCGAATTACTGTAGAAAACAAAAAATGCTATTAAAATGCTGATACGTACATTTCTCAGCGAAACTAAGAAACGAGTATTTGCGAAGAAGAACATAACAATATATACTTAGACGAATTAAGTTTTGCTTGAAAATCTTCTAACTTAACGAAGATGGAAATCGCTGACAATAGGATTAAGCCCACAACGGTGTCGTACCAGGCCAGTTTTGGCGATTAACTTTCAGCCAGAGTATACAGTTTTCTTTGTAGCCAAAGTAAACGACAGTAATTCCTAAATGTGTATTAGGCTAGTGTAAATTAATGACAGGAAATGCTGATGCTACGGAGAATTCAGTGAATGCCTTCAGTCATATCACTTTATTGACCGATTCCTAACAACGGGAACAAATATGACAATTAGTAAAGTTAGGGCCAGATAATTGAGAATTAAATATCCAATAGCTTCACCCAATAACTGCGAATGCTGCACACGGGACTGTCCGATGGGTTTACAAAGTCCCCACAAAAATTTTAAACTAAAGCAATGTCGTGTAAGCCCACTTTAGTAACTACCATTCAACAGGAGAACTCACGATTGTTTTGAGTCAAACTGGTCGACCAAAACCTACAGTATGAATTGGGATATTTATGTCAGAACACTACAGGCACCGTTCCAAAACGTTACTCTCCGAATAAATTTTTATTTTTGGCTGCCCCAAAACACTTTAAAAACTTTGAGAAATGTGTGTTACTCGTTCTTGACAGTGTCCCAAAACTACAGAGTAATTACTCTGCGAATCTTGCTATATTATAACACTTACACGCACTATTTCAGCGAGTAACGGAGAGTACACTGAAAATGGCGGGAAGAAAATATAGACATTACAGACACCCGGGAAAAAATTACAAATGACGAGTGATAAAATTCGTCTTTTTATTTATAAGTTAACTTATATAGCGGCTTCATTTTTAGACGTAATGTTTATGATTAACTTATGGAAAGTAAAACTGTTTGTGTAAACAACAATTTTTTTTTTTTTTTTTGGAAAAGATATAATTTGTCGAAAGTTATCAATATGTTTTGGGATTTAAACAGGATTTTTTATAATACATATTTGTAAACACAGCAAGCTATTTACATTGGCTCGTTCCTAACTACGTTTCGTCTTGCTTTCCTCAGCTGTTACTCTGTTTTTCGTTACTCCGAGAGTAACGTTTGTGAACGGTGCCACGGTGTTTACACTGTGAGCGCCACGTTGGCGGCGCGCATCCCTAGGTGCTTGTGCTTGGGCCGCCGGCACGGCCCAGCAAACGCCTGCTGAAATTAGTCACGGCCCGGCTGTGTACAAGCTTTTACAAAAATATCCGCCACGCATCGACAAACGCGCAAATGATTATACTCAGACTAATGTCGTTGTGTGTGTGGTTTTTTTTTTTTTTTTTTTTTTTTTGTTGAGCTTAAGCAGACTGCGCGCGCAGCTACATTTCCCCTTGCAGGCCTCACCACAATCCTTGGAAATTCACCCGCCAGCTGATTGTGGCGCTAACAGTATATATTAGTCCAGTTTATCAACTCAATTAGCATGACGAGCAGGTAAATTTACTATAGGCTATTTACAGTAAAGTGATCACTTCTTAGAGCCCGTTAATTTCCAATAATGGTCAATAAGTTTTTTTTTTTGCCTTAGACGTTAAGTTCTGAGTGCAGTGGAATACACACTCTGTGTTTATTACGTGCATGGCAATGTTTATTTAAAAAGGTGTTTAAAGGATAAAAATTGCTGAAAATTAAAAGTGCGCAGTTTACTGTGAACAGCATATATACGTTCATAGTCACTGGTAAAGAAGTACAACAAATTACTGTACGTCAACAAATTAACTCCTTTGCATTACTATTCAAGTTCAATAGTCAACTTGGTAGGACGTATAAGGTTAATTGATAAAGAATTATAAAAGCTACAGAATGAGAACAGTATTATGGTAGGTCGGTTCTGAGGAGAGGATAGCACAAGAAGGTGCAAGTTTCAAGTCAGCCACTTGCAAATCTTGCAATCCCCATCTACTGTAATAATTAAGCGGCGGCCATTTTGGACGAATAAAATAAATTAGTCGTCTCATTTTACGCAAAATTTTAGCCAAATATAACGGAAAGTAGTGTGGAATTAATAACTGGCATAGCTGTTCTATTTGATTTAATGAACACGTAATCCGTTATCTCTCCCCATTTCTCGTCCTGGAATTCCATGAAATTGAACACCTGGAGTGCTAGATAAGTGCAAGCTATCACTGGAATATCACCTATAAGTTTTTTTTTTATAGGCCCGCGGAGATAATATTTCTAAAATGTAAGAGAAATGAGTGAGCGATATTTTCGCCTGCGTACCTCGTCCGGTGGCGCACAAAATAGTTAGGTCCTTTAAAAGTAACTTCTGAAAATAATTTGGCTTTGAATGCTTTGATATCACAGGTATTGCAAAAAACACAAGCTATTAAAAATTTTCGGCAAACTTTTAGCTTTCCATTGGTAATCTCGTAATGCGTATGTGACAAATATTCCCTGAGCTTCGTGTCTTAAAAAACGCTATGCACAAGATAATATGTTCACCAAATCAAAGTTCCACATTAATATATTTACAATTATACACTCTAAATTTGAATCAGTGGAAAACCACTGATTTGCAGTGAAAATGGCTCAACTTACAATCAGTGAAAAAGAAACACACATTGTTTCAGTGGAAAAAAAATACGCTGATTGAATTAGTGATGTGAAAAATTTCACTGATTCGAAGTGGAGCAATTTTCACCGTGAATCAGTGGTATTCCACTGATTCGAATTTAGAGAGTAGGTATCTTGATTCACTAGTAACATTAATGCATAATATTTTTACAATATCAAAAATAAATCTTTTTTTGGAAATATATAAAAAGATAACACATCGCCGAATAAAATTGATGTATCTAGATTACTAATGATACATATAATTTTGTTTTCTACAGCCAACGACCATTATTCTGACAATTTAAATTATAAATTAATTACATAAATATCAGACTATATATACATTTAAATTAAAGAGTTTTGTTATTTCATGTTAAAGATAGAAAGGAGGAATGAAATTACATTCAATTGAAACGCTTGGCGATTGAATGCATATGTGATAAACTGTCGTGGCTGAATAAATTTGTCAATAAGGGTCTATTAAGAGTTAAATAACTAAAGATTTTGTAATTCATATATCATTTATTTAAACGAATCGATTTCATACACTCCCTTCCAAATTTCGATTTTTTTCAAAAAAAATTTTGTCATCTAGGAGGATTTTGAAAACGTAATTCATTAGTTCATCGTCTTCCAAAGATCGACTGCGTATCATTTGATATTTTTGCTTAATTTTGGATAGCGCTTTTGTTCAATATCATGAGTTAAAAAGGTTATTTGTAATTTGTTGCATGTACGCGAAATGCATTGATATTATATAAATTCAAGATCGTAACACAATCAGTAAAAATACCCCAATCACGAATAAAAAATCTACTTTGCCTTTTTCTAATTCATTTGATTATGTTAATTGTTATAGAAAAAATCATATTTAATATCTTATGTTATTAGTTAAGGCAGTTATATAAATACGCCAAACGTGTTATTCTAACGCCTTTATCTTTTAAATTGCAGGAAAAGCAAGTTACAAGTCATTGAACTAAATTTTGTAAATTTGCCATGCGAACTTCTTTGGCTTTGTATAAATAAGTAAAATCGTTTGAAATATTTCGCCCACGTAAATATTTGCAAGTCCGTATTACGAAAGTATGAGTAAGATAATGTGAATTTTTTGTACGACAAATTTTATGAAAATTGTTTGCGCGGTTCCTTATGAATATGATATGAGGTTTACGTGCTACTTTGGTGTAGCGTTGTTTCGATAATGACGAATTAACGACTACATATATTTCTTAATGCAATGCTTGAATAGCGTACTGCCAAAGTACTCATATTTCCTTCAAATCGCTCAAACTGCCAGGCCTATTAAAACTCACCATCTTCAAAAAAAAAAAAAAAAGTCTCTGCCTGGATGAAACTCATATACCAGACAGGTTTCCTTCATAAGTGCCAACAGGATGTTGAGTTTGGTGAAATCGGTGAACATATGTAAAATATTTAATGGGGGACACATGCATATACTCGCACACAGTCCTCTGGAAATTAGGGAAAACAATGAGCTACACTGTAAGAAATTATTCGCAAATTTACCACATCAGTGTATCCGTACAGTATGAAAGTGCGAATGGTAAATTATATTCCCATACATTCATGGTAGTTACTACATTTGCTAAGGAATGAGTCAAATGAGTAGAGGAGTTCCCACCTTCGTATGGTAGTGATGCTAAACATTCATATATTTACAGAACGATATGTGGTATCATTTCTATACAATGTATAGGTTGAAAACTTCCATTTCAGTTTAGGAAGTTTACAAGGGGGGGTGTTTTTTTTTTTTTTTTTTTTTTTTTAAGAAAAGCCCGATACGTTGTGGCAGCGCCGAACGTATTATATTTTTTTACCACGACGGAGAGAAATCACAAGGCTGATGATTTTGCCCCTCCACCCGTTTGGTCATGCGATTAAACCCTTCTCTCTCCCGCATGGAAGCGCGAGATATCCGCGTGGTTGGTGAAGCGGAATTAAGTACAATATTGACGAACGTGCCGCCGGCAGCAGAGCGCTCGCTGTCCCGCGTGCACGTGTCAGAAGTGGGTCACAGCACACGTGGATACCACGTGGGCGACTGGCGACGCTCCAGCACGCCTGGAACACAGCACGCGTCTTGGTGACTACGGATCCTTCCCGCTGTGGGAGCGAGTGAAGAGATCTGGACGGTTCTTTACGTCGGGGTCTTGAGAGCCGGTGTGGATGGAGTGAGGTGAGTATGGAGCAGTGCCGGAATGCAAGAGCGAGGGTAAACGGGAGATCCCCGAGAATACCCGCCGACTAGCGGCATCGTCCGGCAAGATTCCCACTTGTCGGAAATTCCGGGAGTTTCCCTGCCTCGGGTCGAACCCAGTTCGCCGTGGTGGGAGGCGAGCGTGCTAACCGCTCAGCGCCCGCCGCGCCCCTATTCGCTGTAGGAAATACATCGCAAACTGACATCGGACATCTAGCATCAGTGGTGCGTGGCGTTGTTATCTCCAGCCAACACACAACAGCAAACGTTTCAGAAGCGTTACTAGTTATTTTCCATGTTTTAACTTATTACACCTTTTTCAGTGACATATGAAAACAGTCTAGAAAAAAAATTATGATAAAGGAGGAAAGTGATTTCATAAAAAATAACAAAACGAATTATAAATATTCCAAGATTATGTTTTTAATTGTGGAAATTTCGAAATTAAACAAAACTAATGCGTTAGGCTACAACTCAAAATAACTCTGTTTTATCAGAATGACATAAGGAAAAAAAAATTTCGGAACTTTGTTTTGCGGTTTGCCTCTGTATGAACTTTAACATTTTTGATCAAATTTAAAGCATAAAATAACCAAAAGTAAAACATCACAGGTAAACCAAGTGTCGGATTTCAAATAAATTGCTTCGCACCACTCATCTGATCTCATTAAACACTTTAGTTGAGTGAGTGAGTGAAGAGATTTGGGCGGCTCGTAACAGCGAGGTCTTGAGAGCCGATGAGGGTGATTGAAGTGAATATGGAGAGGCGCCGGAATGGGGGGGGGGAACGGGAGATCCCCGAGAAAACCCGCCTACCAACGGAATCGTCCGGCA
Source organism: Dryococelus australis (assembly GCA_029891345.1). Lineage (NCBI taxonomy): Eukaryota > Metazoa > Arthropoda > Insecta > Phasmatodea > Phasmatidae > Dryococelus > Dryococelus australis. The sequence continues at coordinate 118,665,602 of CM057000.1, read as the reverse complement.
CGATTCCCACTTGCGAAAGTCCGGTGACCCGGCCGGGGACTGAACCCGGTTCGCCTTGGTGGGAGGCGAAGCGTGTTAATCGCTCAGTCACCGTGACCCCACTTTAGTTGAAACCAAACTCTGTGCTGAAGTAATGTGTGAAATTTTACTTATCAAGGTTCTAAGTTAAAATAGCTGTATTACTGGTGATAAAACGCCAGGAAACTATAAAATATCCATAACGTCAAAAAATTATATTTGGCTTTCAAACAGCCTGAAATGCTGTATTTCATTTTTTTTTTTGTATATAAAGCGTAGACTAAATCAGTGGTTATGAAGACTAAAATATATTTTACTTATACAATTTTTTTTGTGGTGATTGTTTACCAGCAATGATGTTAATATTTACGCCGTAATAAAATATACGTGAAGTATTCAATATAATTTTATGTGAAAACTCACTATAAATGAAGAATTTCTCCTTAGTTAGACACTTCAGTCCACAGAGGGAATACATAGGTCGAGTACACATGTCAACTGCGTAGAAATTTTCTCTATTTCGGAACACTCAATGGCTGTTTTTCTTTCAAAATTTAGATTCTTACACGCCTAATACGAGCTAACATCGTTTAATTCTTAGAAGCGAGAAATTATATCTTACGATTATCTTTGACCATTTCAACCACATGCCACTAAAAAAAAAAGAAATGAAAATTATTAAACAGAAACTGATGAGAGATTCTCTTATTTTTTAAGGTCATTTGGGAAGCAATGCGCGAAATTTGTTATCCTAAGGTTATCTGCATAAGGTATTCAACGTCGATGGTTAAACAGAAATGGCAAAAGTATGCGTTTCCAACGTGTTCTCAAAGTACTTTGTAAGAATACGATATCCCTTGCAAAATGTCATCGGTGTAACGGTACAGAAGCTGTATTTGAAATACTGGTTGTTTGAAAAAATGGGCGCTGCTAACATGGTTTGAAGTACGTAATGTGTGAAGGGAAAAATAATTGCAAATTGCAATAAAATGGCCAGGTAATCGCCGTACAAAGTTAAGGGGACATGCAATGGAGGACGGTTGTATGCGTGGTACAGGCTATTCACGGTAAAGTGAGCACTTTCTGAGGCCCTCTCAAGAGGCTTTAACCACTAATAAATACATTTTATTGCAACCTCAGACCTTAACTTTTGAGACTGATCAAATATGTACACTGTGTTTATTAGTTACACGGCAATGTGGAAAGGTAAAAATTGGCTGAAAGGGAAAATTCAGCAGGGCCTTAAAAAAAAGTGCTCACTTTACCGCGAACAGCATGCAGGTACACTGCCCAGTGTACTATGTGGCGTGCCACAGGAAAATGTTCGTGCACCATGCGCATGAACACAACCCTGCGGACGCCCCGCAATTGGCGTGTTAGCACCACGTCAAATACATAGCGTCGCGGTCGTCAGCTGTTTCCCGTAGGCGTTCATAAAGGCGTTGAAAAGTCTTATCGATCGGGCGTCGTTGATTTGTCAATGTATTCACGTACGAACGTCTCGCCGCTGCTAAATTACTGTCAGCGCGTCCGCACATTAAGATCATGCCCTTCTCTGCATAAGTGTACTCCATTTCACTGTTGACACTCGTACCTAGCGATAAAACTCACCCGCCGCTATTACCAGAGACCTGCTAAATTCGGGTTATTTTCTGAGGACATTTTAAACATAAAACAATTTTCCTTTGCAGTAAGTTTATCATTGGACCACGCTTTAATCAACGTGCCCCGGGTAACTATGCCCCAATAAATGAGCACTTCCCAATCGTGTGTTCCAACCACGTGCAGTTCACTCAGAAAGGAAGTGACTTAACGTCTAGCCGTCAGCCAATGGAGAAACGACGCCGGCTCGAGCATATAAAGTATTGTGAATTTTTGCTTGATGCTGAAAAATAAGGTGAATTTTGCCGGTCCCTAGCGTTTACCTTGGGTGCAAACGCTATCGTTCTGGCCATCACACTGCTGCAGTGTACTTCAGCACCGACTTTGTCCTGAATGTACGTATACTCAATCCGCCGTAGCATGTTCCACTATCGTTCTGGCCATCACAGTGCTGCAGTGTACTTCAGCACCGACTTTGTCCTGAATGTACGTATACTCCGTCCGCCGTAGCATGTTCCACTATCTTTGTAGGGGAAGACAAACGACTTACTAGAAACTAATTATCTTTGACTTGGGGGAGAAGAGTGGAGAAAGTTTCCTTATAGCTTCGTTTCGAGTGCATAAAACTTCATTGACTTTTACCTTACTTCACCACGAAATATAGCCTTATGCCATCATCCCTCTACGTAAAATTTCCCTGCCTAACTATTTCCTGTATCCAAACGGACTATGGTATGTAATGCTAATATTCGTTCTCCCGACGCAAACCTATATAAAACAAACTACTCGTTCTTAAGGACGATAAAACCGTAACCGTGGCAGTGTGTCATCTGCGTGCAAAACATGTAATGTCATTCTGAAGTGCAGTGATTCTGCAAATCTCTAACCTCAGTTCTTCCAAAGAGATAACATTACATTTTCTCTTTTTCCTAGATTATGTTTTTATTTAGAAATATGATAGTTGGTTTTACGTTACAAGACAAAATGGTTGTACGATAAAAGGCATATAACACAAGGGATACGCGTTTGATTCTAGCCAGGGTGTTTTTTTCATAAATATAATTCGAAAGGAATTTCAATTAGTTATTTTCTAGAGCCCAAAAACAACCATTTTGTTTTTCACTTCCCATTAATAAACGTCGATATACATGACAATCACTTGCAATATCACAAAAGCCTGGCGGTATTGTATTTCTGCAAGGAAACGCTTTGTAGTGCTAGGACAGATTATTTGGTAACACTGTTTCCAACTATTTTTCTTGAATAAGTACAAAACATTTGAAATGTCCTTTCGTATAGACAACTGAAGTCATTTACAGAGACGTTCCACTAAGAGAATAAAACACGTTTTGCCATAACATTAAATATTTAATCAAGCTCAGGTCTACAATAATATTTCTAGGTTCGGTAGGCAGGCGAGCAAATGTATACGAAAAATCACAAAAACTGCGCATTATAATAGTTAAACTAAAATTACAAGAGCTAGAAAGCAATTTGATTATTGATATTAACTTCAGTAGCTAGCATGCTTGATTGAACGTGTTACGAAAATGAAAAGCAAACACAAAAAAATCACAAGGGTAACAAAATTGAGAAATATTTCAACTGTATTACTAAAAGATTAATTAATATATAAACGAATATCTTATATTTCCATTCCAAGTGGATGTCGTATAACTGATCCTAATCGCAAAGGTTTAAATTTAAATATTCTGATAATATTTCAAGTCACCTTAGTGTAACATCCCGGTAGTATGGATAGAATAAAATTCAGAGCTCTATAAAGGTGTATTTTAAATGAAAAAACGCAGTGCCTGCGGGAACATTACAGATGGAATATCAGGAGTAATCTGCTATCCTCAGGCATTTCGTCAGATGGCTGGGTGCATGCCTTCAGGGGGTTGCCAAACTGTTTCCGCTAATGGCAGTTTCAACTTGTGTACACGAATCCATTATCGCCAGTAAGAGCCATAATGTTTTCTTGTGCCTGAAGGACCTACCCACCCTGCGAAATGGAATTTCTTTTTTTTAATTAATCTAGTTAACTTTGTTCAACTTTATTTCGGAGTTTTAGCATCAATTTTTTTCTTTCATTTCATTATTAATTTTTGTGGCACGAGCAGAACTATCGTACATAATTTTATTCTCACGTAATTTTAGTCTATTTTCCAACTTTTAGACATTCTCTCGTCACTTAGAAATAGCTACCAGTATTGTATAGAAACAATTTTATTCAACCTAGACACAGGTACACGCACACTGTTTTCCTTTAAAAATTGCCTCAGATACTTACATTTGGTTATAAGGGACCACGGTGGCTGAGCGATTAGCATGCTCGCCTCTCACCAAGACGAACTGGGTTCAATTCCCGGCCGGGTCACCAGAGTTTTGCAAGTGGGAATCCTGTTGGGCGATGCCATTGGTCGGCAGGTTTTCTCGGAGATCTCCCGTTTCTCCCGCCCCTTCATTCCGGCGCTGCTCCATATTCACTTCAATCACCCTCATCGGCTCTCAAAACCTCGCTGTTAAGAGCCGCCCAGATGTCTTCTTCGTATTTGCGTATAGAAACGTTTACAATAAGGCATCTATAGTCCATTCCCCACTGAAAACAACTTTCTCGGAGCCCTGCTAAATATCTACTTGCAGGCCCGTTTCATATCCTTCCGCCAAATGTAAACATACATTGCCATGTAGCATCTGTCAAAATCGATGTTTACATACCATTGTGTGTGTACATGTGTTCGTATACTTTCGCTACACCTAAACATAAACATTTAAATGTGAATCCTACTTTTATACCTATCAAATGTGTTGTTTACTGTTTACAGCTATTCAAAGAATTCTGTCATATTCCAAAAACCATTCCGTACGAATATTCACAGTTTAGGCCTCCATCATTATACAGGACAGCTTTGTGACGTTCTAAAAATGCCTGAATTGGCGACAGTTCTTACAGTTATTTTACATTAACATATATGTTTTCCACCACATAGCTCAATACATGTAATGCTCGGCAATATTTTGCCGCGACTGTGTTTAGCACTGTTACAACTGCGAGGTAAAGGGCTGTACTAATTAGTTTTTTATTGTTATCGATATGTTTTTTTGTTATTTCTTTAAAAGGACGGCCTCGGTTGGAATAAATATTAAAACGAAGAAACAACCAGTCAAACGAAAAAGGCACATTAAATTCAAGCACGCAACTCGTGTTGCTCATTTTTGTCGTACAAACTTAAAATATAGCGGTGAACATGCACAGAAATAAGCCTACCGTAAATTTTATTCCAGTCATATTTATATGTATTGCTACTTACTGCTTATTAGGTTTATTGAGATTTATCGGGTTGGGCTCAGTATTTTTCATCCGAGATTGTGGCAAACTACGTTTCACGACTGTGTTTCAAACCCCTTAGGGCAAAGGTACAACGTTGTGATAAATAAATAGAAGTGGGAGCAAATAATTAACTTTGTCATAAAAACAGTTCACAATTAAAACGTATAAATAGTTCTAATCAAATATTTGAAGACGCGCACGCACACGCACACACACACACACACACACACACACACACACACACACACACACACACACACACCAGGGCCAGCCTATCGAACACGATGCACAAAGACACGCCATTTGATTTCACAACGCAATGATTAACGAAACACACGTCACAGTATATTTATTACTGCAGTGGAAACACATATTTGTCACAACATCCAAACTTGCCTAGGTAGGTTTAAAAGCACGACGTCTACAAACGTGATGTGATATTTTGAAGTATTTTTCGGAGTAAGAATAATTTACGCTTCGTTTGGCAAAAATCAACTCGCCATGTCATGGCTCGCCACGTCTGCCAACTTTACTTGGTAACTGCCCCGCCATCGTATCTAAATATTTGAAATAAGTATTCAAACATTAAAATCTCTTTTCGGTTGTAAATTACAAATTCAAAAATCAATATTTTGCTGTAATAAGTATGAAATATGATACAATTGAAAACATGCAGAACTTTCCTGCTCACTAGCGAAGTGAAACTTCCCGAGGGTGAAAGAGATAAAGAAAGAGAGAGAGAGAGTGACAAGTCTCGCCCAGCAGACAGTTGGTTTCAGTGCTATCTCACTCGATAAAACAATAGCGTACCATTACGGCCTACTCACGATATTTTCCGCTGTTATTTTAAACTGTAAAAATGAGATATGTAGCCATCGGCGCTACCTAAATATTTCAATATTTCAATAGGCACCGTTTAATTTACAAATAGTATACTAAAAAACTAGGTTAAAATAATATTTTAAGTGTGAACTATTTCTTAACTGTTGTTGCCAACACGTCACTGCTCTCGCTGTTGTTAATTCATTTTTAAAAAGAAAGAAATATTACAAGTTATAGAAGATATTAAGGTAAAGTTTCATTTATTCAGTAATACAGTACTCTACTTAACAACAGTGTTATATATTTGTGGAATACAGGTTATTTATAAAACAGGTTGACGTGTTATGCCTAGAGTGTTTTTTCAAAGGTTGATTTTCATAAGTCGCTTCCAATCGGGAGTCATAATATCACCAATAATAATAATATCACCAATAATTTTCCGAAACTACGAACCTAAGATCCAACTCTGTTCTCTTTATTTCTTGTCTACATCTTACCTTAAGTAAACAATTACTCAACCCTTTCAAACATACTTTAAATTATCTTTCTACGGTGTTGCAAATAAAATTTTTTATTTATATATATACCGTATTTAAGTTGACATAAAACTTGTCTCGTTGCCACAACCAATGAACTCTTTAAGTTTACGTTCGACTACAATAATATGAACCAATTATAACCTAGACCCGTGGGACGGTTTGTGAATTATTTATCAAAGGTAAGATTATTGGTTATTGAGCTTCGCAGTGTGCAGTACAGACCGAAAATTCCCTACGTGTGCGTAATTGTGCACAACTGTGTGCACTGGGTCTGAATGAGTTAACGCGAAAACTGACTCCAGCCTTTAGGCTGAAGACAAGTGTCACGACGTGGAAAAGCCAGGTCTGAGGTTCTTAGCTCGAATAGTGACTTGAATCGCATAACACTTTTTGCGGTTTTTACATGTATTTCTGACTGTGGAGGCTATTTCAAGCAACTACGTGGAATTTCTAAAAGAGGAAAATGTGGTGTAGTGTTTTGAATTGGAGATGCGATACCAATAAAAACATACTAATTATTCCTAATTTTTTCATACAGTCCTGAAATTATCTGCAAAATAGAAGGGCGTTTAAGAATATGAAGAAACATGCGAAAACAAAAAAGCAAAAGTAGCCGTTTCGGTAACAAAACCGAGGACCATGGAGAGTGTATGATAAACCGAAGGCCCAGACTTTTGAATTGAGATTAATTATACTTATTATGTAAATATTAAAAGGTAATGTTACCTCGCAGAGTAAATACGAACTTTTGACCCAAGATATTTGATGGCTTCTCACGGTCGGTAATGAAATTGGTCACTTGTGAGTTTAAGACTTCCAAAGGTAGAAACACTTGGACATCATCCCGAATGTATGCGGCCAGCCATATGCGGAAACGCCCGAAAACTGCCGAGTAATCCCGAGTCAACCAGTAGTAAATGGTCCCACAGGCCTATTTGCTCCGCTATATTACTTATAAATTACGTTGCCCCAGATCGTACATTTTCATACAAATAATATATTTTGTGTGTTAAAGAGCATCAGAGAAAAGGTAAGGAAATGAATTTGAATGACTATTATGTTGTTACAATGAAACCTTCAAATGAGTTACAAAACGGAGAGTTTGCGTTAACTCTCATTGATTTACCTAAATTAATAGTATTAATAAGACGTGGGTTACTCCGTGTTAAATCTCTTTTCTCAGTCAATAAATGTTTCGAAGGGTCAATAAACAAACTTTATTTAATCTCGGCAGTTAATTGCGTACTTTACCCCCTCTGTTTCAAACAAGCTGGCGTTTTGTATTAAATAATGGCACACATTGTTCTTCTTTGCTTAACAATGTGCAGTGTTTGAACTGAAGTTGTTTCTTTTGTCTAAAAATCACAATTCTTAACGTTATTTTTTTGTGAAATTTGATGCTGTGTTTGTATATAATATTGCAATAATTTTGTTTAATATAATGATAGGTTTCCGTCTGTTCCGGTTAAACGAATTATACGTTAACGATTAGTGTACATTGAACAAAATAATTTTCCAAAAAAAAATATGTGCCTTAATACGTTATTACAAATATGTTACTAATGAAGTTCATATTACGAAACTTACATTGTATTCATTTTAATGATTGTGCTGGTGCTTACGGCCATGATGGCAGTGATGGCAGGAGTTCTAAACTTGTCTTGGTGAACGGAGAAGTGGCCATTGATCTGACAGTTTACTCCCTTTCGCAGAAGAGAATAATGACTTAGTATCGAGCTGTAAAGGTCACGAAATATTTATAAATGGCTGGCCTAATATTCACCCGGAATAGGAAAGCTTTTTTTTACTGTCAACGAGTTCCCGAAAATGTTCATATTAATTTTTCACGCATTACCACACGCCACAAAATTGTAAAATAAATGCCTTTATGTGTGAAATCGAACTATGATGAAGTGGAAAATTCGTTCAGACATTTTTGATGTCGAAGTATCTGAAGCTTTACTTCATTTTACATCAACAATGCATTATTTGGAATGAAATTTATTTTTGATTTGTTTCTTTACTACAAGTTATACGTTCTGAAAATGCCTCTCTCTGTATGCCGGTGTGGAATACCTCATCTGCTTACTCATACCACAATCAAATTGAGTATACTCATTATAATTTTACAGTCAAACCAAATATTCTTGCTTGTTACGACTTATGCAGCTGTAGCTTAAGATTTATTTATTACTCTCTAGAAGATGATTTCAGTGCTTAATATCAAACGACTAAATATTCAGGTAGTGGAAAGAAAAAGAAGCGTTTGGTACAATGGCGTGGGGCGTCGGTAGTTCATGCTCTGTCATTCCGGTCCCCCGGTGGCCATCTTGTCCGCTATGTTGGATGATGTTGACATTGACCTTTGATGTTTACCCCTGTGACCTTTGCCATTTAAAACCCTAAATACCCCAAAACCCCCTAGAAATGTATAAATAAGTTACAAAGAAGTATTTTTTAAAATTATATAAAATCTATAAACACTAAAAAATTTATTTAAAAATGTATTCATTACACTTACATTACATCTGTTGATTACAATAGGACTATAAACTTAAAAAAATCGTAACATATAATGCAGGCAAATATGTACGTATTAACTTTAAAAACATCGCTGCATTGAGCACTAAGATTTATTTGGTATCGGCAATTCCTTACATTTTTTCATGTATACCGAGATACCATTTTGCATTTCACAGGTATTTAAAGTCATAATTTTGCACCCGGTTCCTTGTTGACCAGTCTGATACCGCTAGGAATATATACCTAATCAGGTCTTCATTATTCTCTTCGTAACCCAATGGACGAAATCCCCTGATGCATAAACTTAGAAATATTTCCACGTTCACATACAAAGTGGTCAAATATATATATTGCTATCAACAATACAAGTGATAAATATAAAAATGAATTCCAATGTGGCACATTAATGAAAACAAAACAACTGTATATTTAAATTTATTCAAGACAGCTGAATTCTAATTTTGCTCATATGTGTGTTTAGTTTGAACTAAAAAGCTTGACTAAATTATTCGCTTATGGAAAATCGGAGCACACAAACCAAAGGTTTTATGATATCACCATTTCAAATCCAACTACACACAGAAGTTCCGATCCACCTTCCTTGCCATGTGTCTTCCTGGTGATGGAATGAAACTACATGTGAGTGGTGGATTTCACTTCACTTTCACTTCTTGTAATTATGCTCCAACCCTCGCCGCAAATTGCCTCCAACTCATATCTTCGTGCAATATAGGATTTTGCAATGAAGCTTTTTGAACATTGTTGAAAGGGTATGCGATGAGATGGGAGGAACGAACATAAGATGCAGGGTGTGAACGAAGATATCGGAGGTTAGAAAGGACGTGTAATAATGAAGAGAACTTTGCACACGACAGTGTAATTATGTCATAATACTGCTAGTGCTTCCATTAATTGCTTGGCACGCCACAACTCGCTACGCGAGTAACCAAGTAGGTGAGGAGCCTCTGTAAAGAAGAAAGGCGAAGGTGAGTGAATATCAGTACTTTTGTGAAAGCTGTAGCATAGTACTTACGAAAGTTAAAAATGCATTCAAATATGTAATACCTGTGAGAAAACCTATAGCAAAAACTCTTCTTTGCCTACTTTCCGAAGGACAGAAAGGCTTATTAGATCATTTTACTATCTGTGTGTTTGTGAGTAAATAAGATTTCGACGGCTCTGAACATCGAGATCTTGAGAGCCGATGAGGGTGATTGAGGTGAGTATGGAGCGGCACCGAAATGAAAGGGCGGGGAAATGGCAGATCCCCGAGAAAACCCGCCTACGGCATCGTCCGGCACGATTCCCACATGCGAAAATCCGGAGTAACCCGGCCTGGGATTGAGCCCGGATCGCCTTGGTGGGAGGCAAGCAACTCAGCCACCGTGGTACCCTGTGTGTTTGTGTGTATGTGTTTGTAAAGTCTGTTCACGATAAAGTGAGCTCTTTTGAAATCAACATTAGGAAAAAGGTTACTGCTCCTACCTGCTTATAAAACGGACGTCCTAAGTGGCGTGCGAATTTCTTAGAGCATTTCACCGGAATGTATTTTTCAGACGTCAGAGGGTGGCGGCATAAAATGCAATAATCCTGAGAATGAACGAATTTTCGAGCATCAATAAAATGTCGCAAGAACAAAATATCGGAGAGAAAATCTCTGTACCCCTTGTGTTGAAATATTTTACTTGTATCGAAATTTTAAATATTATACACGTTCTACAATATCTAAATGTGGCTGATTTATAAAGAAATAAACTGTACAATGATACTGGATGGACGTAAATTGTGTTCCATTATATCCCATTCTCTAACCCCGTAGCGAATTCGACAAAAATACTTCTACACAAGTTGCTACATTCCATCACAAACAAGGTAACGTGTTTTAAAATTTCCATATTATACTACGTTGAAAATTTTAATCAATTATGTTGATTAGGAATTATTTTGCTATACAGTTTTAATGGAAAATGTTATGCTAAAACCTTTCTTAAATTAATTATTCTACTATATTATTAAAGCGCTATGATTATTCTACACCCTCGCGTATCACATAATTTCATCTTCACGTATTTAATTTTAATTGTAGCAACTCGCTCCTTGAAAGCAGAGAAGAGAAATATTTTAGTTACACGCCTCAGCAACATTCGCTCCGATATGGAGAAGGAAATACCCTGCCTGCATATATTTTAATAGGCGCATTGAGTGGCATACGCCCACTCAAGATGGCAATGTTAGATACAAAATAGTTCCATAACTTAACGTCGAATAAAAATTATTAGGTAACCATTTGTGATAACTTAAAATTATTTATTTCGCTTTCTATATTTTTTTAATGCAAATAAAACGAAAAAATGACGAGATTTGTAAAAGGTTTTCTTTTCTTATAATTCCACAGTTTCACTTTACCGACGCATGAATAAAGGGATGAGACCCACGACAATGTTAATTTTACATAAGGCGGAGGAGTACACAATGTGCATACAAGTAGATCCTAAGCAGGGCTTTGAAAAGTGCTCATTTTACCTTGAACAGCCTATAGATAATGAATTCTTATTAAGCGTGTGAATGCTCCAAAAAGCTCACTTCTTTAAATCCCTATCCATTAAATTAGAGTTAAAAAGAATTTTTAATTTTAAAGTTGTAAATCTATCAACGCCAAAAAAGTTTAAATAACAATAAAACCACAGGAGGAGCAAAATACCTGTAAACACTTCTTGGATGACGTTCTCATAATATAACTCGGCTTCTTTATCATTGTAGGACTAACAAGAAATTCTCTTCATTCATATATATGTATACAAAGTAATTATATATTTGTAATATATATAATTTTATGTATTATTAATTCTTTACATTTCGCTATTGAAAATATTCCTGTGGTGACAAGGTCGACAATTCAGGGGAAAAAGTTCAGAGTAGTTGAACTAGGAGATCTATAGTAATGAAAATTTTTCAGTAATCAAAATGTCACTGATTCAAGGCCTGTAACTCACGTATTATTTAATGTCTTAATGAACACATCAGGTGGCAACCACCAGGTACTCACTCAAAAGCTACATCCTGTCTCAAAATTTTCGATCTTCATTATTGTTTAAATGCATTTTTCAACTATATGTTATATATGACAATAATTCAGATATATTGGGCTCCTCCACAATGTCACACAAAGCATTGTGAAAGCCTGTGATACTCGTGGCTAAACTGCAAATGGCGTGAATGCTTCCTGCTGTTGTGACCAGGTATAATTCACTGTCCCATCAGTCCAATAAAATAGAAGGGAGGCGGAGTTAACGATGGAAAAAATAGAATCCATAGTCTTTTAGAACAGCCTGCAAGTTTCAAGCAATCTGCAGTAAGCTGTGATGTTATGTTCACAGTTAGCTACTCGGATCCCTTTGCACACGCAGTCTTCCATTTCCGCCTACTTATCTAAGTGTAGTAGTTGCAAGAATATTTCTTAATGGTCGACTTTTTATCCTTAGAAAATTTCTGCTAATGCGGAACCCTTAAAATACATCGGATAAGTTACAAATACACGAACATAAATATGTGTATATATGATCACTTTAAACTATACATATAATACCTTCCTTAGCGACTAGATGTTTCGCAGATTTCTGTAATATTTGAGTTACTAATTTATTACTTTCAGTGATTTATTTACCACAGAAAGGATTCTTGAAATGGTTAAAACGTTGTATTATAATTGATAAGCACAAGGAACTTCACAAAGTAGTTGTAGTGCTTTAGTGGAGGTGTCTAATTGGTGGTGGTAGTGGTTGTAGTGGTGATAATTATGGTGGTGGTGGTGGTTGTAGTGGTGATAATTATGGTGGCGGTGGTGGTTGTAGTGGTAATAATTATGGTGGCGGTGGTGGTTGTAGTGGTGATAATTATGGTGGTGGTGGTGGTACTGATGATTAGGTAGTCGTGTGGGTTTACTACATAAAGATATTTGCATCCAAACGATATTAATTTTCAAAACACACAATAGCAGTCAAGAGAAGCGATTCTCTCTCGTTTGTACTCCAAACGTACTGGTTAAATAGAAAGAGAAATAGAGAATCTCTACGCAGACCTAAGCTGTCTTCACTGCATGAAATATTAGCTTGCTGCTAAGAAATTATGTACATAATATTTGCATCTATAATGCAGTAGTTAGCGTGTTAGTTCATATCCACGGCAGATGAGCTTACATCAGCATTAAACCCGTAGTGAGTCACTTAACACTTTGTAGACTATGCTCGAGTGTATCTCGAGCAAAGCTAATTTGAAAATGTCTCTGTTATTCAGAACAAAACTCGCATGGATGAGCAGTCTTTGTGCCGCTAGTGTTTAACATCAGCTCACAAGAACACGACATCGCAGTAACAATGATATTGCTAACAATAGAATGTCTTTTTTCCATAGCCACACAAAGAGACATGATTGATTGAAAATTCTTTTATACGATAAACGACATTTGTAAGGGTCAAAAACAGCTGGGCTATACATTGGTTGATGACCGGCCAATAATGAACGCTGTAAAGTACAGTGTAGTGTCCCGTGTGGTATGGACCAATAGGACGATGGTGAGTTCTAACACAGACACCATCAGAACCGGTGTTCTTGCAGTAGTGGATATAGGTGACACACTTCTGATTTGTCTTAACTGCCAGTAAATGTGTGCCGATCGCAATGTGTTAAGTATATGACAAGTAAATTTTATAGCTCTTATGACTGGCGAATTGAGTAAATAAGGGAAAAATCGTCAAACTATATCAACTCAATCCTTGGAAATTTATACTGATCAGAGGAAAAAGTAAAACACAGTACACTGAAAGAAAAATATTGTTGTAGGAACCAAAATTCTGTAGCCGTTACCTTCCAAGACTATTAAAATAGGGAGAACAGTCTTCATGGTTGTGGATATCATACGAATATTGTTGAAGGTATTTGGCGACGCCAACAGAACTTAATGTAAAAAGTTAGTGCTTCACAAATCAGCGACGTCGTTACTTTCTACATAATACAATGTTGCGATTACAAACTAGTAGAGTTCTGAAAATAATCCAGTACGGTATTCCATACCATGCAGCTCTGATGCCACTACAGAGCTCTATCGTACACACAGCAGTAACATATGGTAGTGCTAACAAGCTGTTCTGTTGCCTTAACTGAGCAGCAAGGTAGCCTTAAACATTTTGTGTAATCTATCGTAATTCTGTACTGATTTTTCAGAACTTGAAAAACTCCTTATGGAAGCAGGCAGCCTCGAACTGCCTGACCTCGTGTTGATAGACGGGCCCCTTACACTGCTCGGCTGTTATATGAGATACGAGATTCATATTTATAATATTTGTTTTGCATTGTATAATTTTTTTTTTTTTTAAACATGTCATGTAACGTGTTTGCAAACGAACATTGACGCGTCGAATTCGCATGTGATTTACCTTATTTCTTTTTTAAATGATCGTCCCTTGATGTTATATATTTATTTATTTTATACAACATTGTGTGTCATCTGACAAAAAATGTTTTTACGTGTAACGTTTGTGTAAACAGGTTTTCCTTTCGCACCAGATAATTTGAAGTGCCAATAAAAATATGGCTTTAGTTATTTCCTATTTTTATTTCCTATGTGTGTGATATACGTCTTTTAAGAATAAATAGGACATTCCAGCACCCTTGTTGCCATTATTACATTTAACGCCTATCTTGGCTGTGTCCGTCAATACTTTAAAGAGTGCAAAGTACGCTCATAGGTTGTCAACAGCCTCCAATAAATAAATATTACTTCACAATAGCAATATTTTCCCATTTATATTCTGTATTGTCAATTCGACTAATTCTATAATCTTTAAAAGAATTAGAGGATACCCTTGAAATTCCCGCATCACCGTTTTTATGACCTTACTTGTTTGTTAACGCTACCATTATAGATCTGTAATCTTTTAACAACATCAGAGAGTACTTCTAACGATCCGCGATACTGTTGTAATTACCATACCAGTTTGTTAACTCTACAATACTTGCTCTGTAATCTTTACACAATCGGAGGGTACCTCACACAGTCCACGACACTTCTGTAGCTACCATAGTTTTTATATAAACTTTTGAAGAAAAAAAATCGAGATGACTTCTACAGAACATTATGTTGCAGTCACCAAACAGCACTGTTGCTTTTACAATATCTTGTTCTGTTATCGTAACAATACTGTAATATTGTGTTCGCAACTATCTGTATAGTTCCTTCTACAGAAAACACCGTTCTTGCTACAAAAAACATGGTTTTCACAACAGAGTTTTTTTAACAATACTTAGATTTTTCTGCTAAAAATTTGTTTTGTAAAATAGACTTATTGTAAAATATTATGTTGATGCACTAAAGTTTAGTTGTCGTTGTCATAAAATGCCATTGCTTAACTGTTCTGTTAAAGTCTCTCTGCAGATTTTTCTCAGCGTTCTTAATCATTTAAATAGATATGCATGATCATATTTACACGATGTGATTAAAATATTTTAATCGGCACCCTCTGTACTTGATATTAATTTGTCATAGTCCCAACACTGTAATGCTAATCACAGTATTATGTCTCGTAAGTTCAGTATTTTATTTGACATTCATGAGGTCTCACGTTCCGCACTGGCCAGCTTCATTACGAATGCATAAATCTGTTTGTGTTTCTAAAATGTTATTTAAGATTGATATTATACCATGAAGACTTCACAGCTACTGACCTAGATTCCCTATGGCATGCATGCTAATGAACATGTAAATGGACTATGTTCACTAGTTGAATTTGTAATGACTTTGATGTTAAAATATTAAGTACTGATATAACAGGGCGAAATGTATAAGTGGAAGATCTACTATGTACAAATAAATACATGGAACCTATAGTTTACTGGTCTCTATGTTAAGCATGGACTGTAAATCATACAAGTGTAACTATGAGCATCGTAGCGAGATATTGTACAGTTCTTGAGTGTCATTATTCAGCGATAATTGCCGTCCATGAGGATTAAATATTTCCTTTTGTGGGTACGTATGCGTCTTTTTCAAAGTAGCGGTGAATGTTGACGTGAGTTGTAAAAATACCACAGGAGTTCATCCACAAGATTAACGTATGGTGACCAAGCAACAAACTCCTCGGGGTCGTTAAGTATAACGTCCAAGAGTTATTAAATAAACGTTTCATAAGGTTAACACATTTATCAAGATCCATGCGTTATTTGATTGAATAAAAAATTAACATCAACGGGAATTATAAGAGTGACATTTACAAAAGAAAACTTATAACAATAATACTATTAAGTCTACAAGTTTTACGCTCCATCGCCCAAAAATTTGGCATGTATAATTATTTTAATGAAATTGACTAGGTATGAAATTTAATTAACCGTCATGACAACGAAACGAAATGTGTGCATTGCCATCATCATGCTATAAACAATCTCTATTTGCTTGTGTGCTGATAATGTTGTAAATCAGCACTTCCCACTTTCCTCTGTCCAAAAAAATATTATCACTTTGAATTTGCTGTCGCTGCCTCCATCACACAAATCAGTTCCCTTTCCTTTTTATTGCTCACGAGCCATCTCTTCTTTAGACTGTACCTTCAAACTCATTTTGCAATAGTTTAGACGCTGTCACTAGCCGTTTCAATTTATTAACGTGGTCGACCGTCTTAACTTAGTTTTGACTCTGGATACGACTGTTTAGCACGGACTCGATGCCATGCATCTTTATTGCAGTAGCTCGACCACCGTCTCCAGGAAATCATTTCCACGGCTTGAGACTGCGCATATCTGTGCTGGTGATGATGCAGGTGCAGGAATAGTCGCGATCTTTATGTTGAATAATTAACATTCAAACAACATATTTCGCAAACCGGTTGCATTGCTACGAGTAAATAGTAAAAGACAGAACTGTAAAACAAAGTCATAAACTATAAAGGTTTTTTTTTTAAGAAAAATTAATTTTAAAATAAAATCTAGTCATTAGAAACTTTACAAAAAAAATATTGTCATTGTAAATGAAAAAAATTATTTGAGAATAAACTTTCCAAATAAATGGTGTGTGTGTGTATATATATATATATATATATATATATATATATATATATATATATATATATATATATATACACACACACACACACACACAACATCCTGGATATCTCTGACTTGAGCTAAGTTCACTTGAAAAACATATTAGGATAAAATAGCCATTTAATTAATTGAACTATTTGTATCGGGCCAAAAAATAAACTCTGTTTCTTTAAAAAGTTGGGTATCTTAATTTCGTTACATAACACATATCTTAAAAAAGTGATTTTGTGAAAAATGTTCGCAAAAATAATTTTTATAGTAAACATTTATTCAGAATATTTTTAAATAATAAAGTGCAACTGAATAAATGAAATACTAGAAGGAAAATAATTTATATTTAATGTAATTCATTAGCAATCATATCCAAACCAGAAATACTTATAATATTGCATTAAAAACTAACGAGTACCTTAAACTGAAAAGTTTTTGATTTTCCAATTACGGAATTTCCTTTAATTTCACAGATATTTTCGTCAGTTCATAGAACTTCCCCTTTAGTTTGCTGCTGAGATTTTCTGCCTGTCCGGTAAAAAAAATGCAAACATGTCACGGGAAAATTATTAATATTCGTTAAACTGGAGTTTTACTGTGGAAAAATAAATACTTAAGATAAAGTTTTTTTTTTTTAAGTGCGCACTGAACACGAATCAGAAGTTAACTTTTGACATTCTCACAGCAAATTAGTTTAGATATATTATTATATTTATGGAAACGTGAGATGCGTTAACCTCTGAGTTTCTAGTGATGTTTGAGTATTTTAAGTGTTTCTGACTGTTACAAGTGACTGATTCTACTTTTCGTTATTTCAAGCAATAGGTCTAAGTGGTGTGGCTATGCTAACAAGACGCGAAACGTAAAAGTTGAGAAGAAAGCTTCGTGTACACTCGGCATTGTTCGTTCCCGAATCTGAAGCTGTAAGAAATTACGTAACCGTTCCGTGATTACAGACCTCCGTTTTTAGTCACTGCTTATCGCGCTTTCGTAAATGAACAGTAAATTTCCGTGAGAAAGTTCCATGAATATACGGAAATGTTGAGCACTGAGGCACTTCTACAATTGTGGGGCAGAAGTGGTCAGAAAAAAAATGGCAAATAATACGGACGTTTAGAAGTTTAAAGGGCTCGGGCACGCATTAATTATATTCAATAGTGCTAACTTTTTGTGCCCCCACAAAAAAACAACTAATTTGTATTTGTATGATTAAAGTTATTTTATAGTTTAAAATAATTTAGTATAGGTTGTGGTGAGTTGAGAGATTTCGGCGGCTCTTAACAACGAGGTCTCAAGAGCCGATGAAGGCGAAATGATGTGAGAGTGGAGCAGCGTCGGAATGCAAGGGTGGGCTAAACGGGAGATCCCGGAGAAAACCCGCCGATCAGCGGCATTGTCCGGCACGATTCCCACATGAGAAAATCCGGGAGCGACCCGGCCGGGGATTGAACACGGTTAGCAGGGGGGGGGGGGGGGTGGTGTTTACGTGTTCAAGCCCGTAACTGCGCTGGTGTAAGCTGGTAGCTGGCTGAAGTTTGAACTCGTCACCTCGGAACTGTTGAAAACCAGCTCGCTATTTTCGCACCGAGCCGGGGGGTGGGGGGGAGTTGGGTTCCCCGCTGCCGCTCACAACTTCCGCTACAGTTAAAGCGACTTGCTGAGGCACCCGAGGCGTTTCACGGTCGCGCACGCGCCTAGGGAATTTCCTGTTCGGGCTCCGCCCACTAAACCTCACCTCGCGGTCGACGGCCGTGGCAGAAGCCCGCGGTGGCTCGCTAGATGTCATGTTTATGCTTCCTGCTTTCCTGAGGCCCTGCTAAAGTTCGGTTTCTAGAATTTTTGCCCCGCCATACACAAACAAAACAAACAAAACTTGACCAAGTATGTAAAATTACACCAGAAGGACCACGCGCCGCATTCATGCGCGTACAGTGTAATAATATTTTGCTTTTTCTTATTAGGCATTACCAACACACCTTTTCCCCTCTATTTTGATACTTATTAATTATAAAATAAATAATTTTATTTAAAGATAAAATGTAGGTAAAAACTGAATTTAATCTACACGTTAACACAAATATAAAACCTCTTATAATATACGAGCCACTGTCGCTGAGCGGTTAGCCCGGAGATCCGGGTTCAATCCCCGGCTGGGTCACTCCGGATTTTCGCAAGCTGGGATCGTGCCGGACGATCCCGTTGATTGGCGGGTTTTCTCTGGGATCTCCCGTTTAGCCCGCCCTTGCATTCCGGTGCTGCTCCATTCCCACTTCAATCACCCTCATCGGCTCTCAAGGCCTCGATGTTAAGAGCCGTCTAATTCTCGTCACTCACTCGCCCTTGTGATATATGACATATGTAGGAAACGCCCAAGCCCGTCATTAATGGGATGATTTTCAAAGATTTGATTAAGAATTGTGAAGAAAACCGGGTATTGCCACAATTTCGGAATAAACAGTCGAGTACTCATACGAGCAGCGAAGGAGCCACGTGTCCTAATAGCGGACTGCTTATCTGCCAACTGCCCTATCAGGAATCACGTGGATAGTTTGTGAACTAAGAGCCTTGAGACCTTTGCACTCCTTCCATGACATAGTTTTGATGCAGCTAAAGTGTGCTCGATTTACCCTAAGTGTTTACGTTATATATAGATGAGCTGATCTGACGGAAATTCATATGTAAGCAAACACGATAATCTCTGTTAACCACGTGACTATGAGAGTTGTATCGGTGATGGACGAGCCAATGTTAAGTACAAGCGCGCGAAACGAAAAGCTGTCTACCTTATCTGTAGTTGCCAGGGTAGGAAGAGGTGTGGTGGGCCTGGGAGAGGGGAGGAATGTTTAATAATTACTCCGTGTAAGACATGTTTGGTGGTTTTTCAAATCTATACTAATAAGTAAGATTGTAGTGACTGTCTATTATTTCAATATTGATACCAATATCTAAGCGTAATATGCTATTTAAACGATGTTGAAGCATAAATAACATTTTTTTAAATTTTTCTCTGTAGGGATGTTTGTCCAGAATATACTCTGAAACGTCTAAATCGATTTTGATAACACTTTTAGAGATAATAGAGTTTATTTCTATTTAAAATCTGCTCTTTATTTCATCTCGTTATCTAAAATGGTTATGAAATTAATTAATTTTTTCCTATAATTTTCTTTATGTTTCATATCTTACATTTTTGCAAAAGGATTATTGTGATAAAGCATTGTAACAACAACAACAGTTTTTTTTTTGTTACATATTCATTGATATAATACACATGATGGGAAAGGATACATTAGTTTTTGGAAAAACATAGTAAAAATAACATATTCTCAAACAACCAACACTAACGCGATGTTAAAACAATTTTCTATAATAAAGGTACGATCTTTCAAGCCAATTATATAGGTATGCATTTCAATAAATCCATAAAACCTGAACGAAGCGAAATTTATATTTCAAACATATGTAAACAAATACATAAGTCCACGTGAACGAAGTTGCTGGAACAGCTAGTAAATAATAATAATAATAATAAATATGTTATACTTCTGTTATTACAGTTCCTTCATTTTTGTTGCTCTTGGTTGCTTGTTTTTTTCCCTACAAATTGTAATATTTAATATTTTCAATATTATTTTACAACTGTGTTGCTAACGGCTAGTAAGAACTGGTTCTTATGTGATATATTATTAAACTGCGTTTTCTTAACTGTTTTTTGAAATAAATTATTTTACGGCCAATTAAAATTTTTTCAAGAATGCTATGCCAGGGACATATTATTGTTATGCGCACTTTTTACTATCTCTCCAGAGCACAAATATAGTACGCTGGGTTGCCCTTTGCGATTTCTGAGGAACTTTTTTACGTTTCGTTTACATATGACGGAAGAATGCTTAGTGAGTATCTCGAGAGTAAACCTTTAGCATGGCTACAGGAAAGTTGGAATTAACCTCAAACGCAATAATAAAAAAACACCAGGCTACACACGCTGACAATCGTCGCTATTTTCCTTTAAAGATATTTTTGATTAAATCCCTGCTCCGTTTGTGCACCTACGTATATGCCATGTCCGTATTCCCCTGGTTCATACTGGTGGCCCAGAGAGTGCGTGCTGTTTTCTGACAAAATGGGAGGTCGAACTGTGCTGTTAGTCACGTCCTCGGATTATTTTATTGCGTAGGGACAGGGCGATGGGTACGTGCAACGTAACGTATGGACCAAAGGGTGCAAGATCCGACCTCCGAGCTCAGTGCTGAGCTCGCTAGCCTGGAGACACGGCGGAGCTTGGGCGGAGTTTCGAGGCAGGGCCGCGGTCAACTCAGGTCACGTGATGCCAGAGTTGGCGGTGGGGAGAGCGGACACAGACTCGTCCTACCCTCCCTCAAGCCGTGCGTCATTCTGTCTCCGTGAAGGGCTGGGGCAGCATCACTTACACTAACTCTAGGCTACGTGTTCCTAGTCCCGTGCGTGCGGACTGGCCACCGTTCAACGTAGACCAATAATCATTTATGATTAGAGTCGTTCGCAGTTTCTTCACATTTCTTAAATTAAACCTTTGAAAAATCACTCCATCTATGACGTGATCGGTTGTTTCCCGAAATATGTCATAAACGTTTTTAAACTTTTGTTAGCATTACCCAGCCTTATTTTTTGTTCAATCGAACTTTTTACTATATATTTCCTATAAACTATATTATTTTATCTATCATCAGTATGCATAAATACAAGGGGAATGTATGTGCGTTGGCAGTGCCTAGTAAGGAGTCGTTCTTATGTAAATTATTAGTAAACTGAATGCACACTGTTCTGTTTTCAATATTTTATACTAGTGTCTAGGGACTATGGAATCTTTATATTTTTATGAGGGATGAATTGAAGTTGATCGTGAAGACAGGACAGATATATAATACAAATTTTAGGAGTTACAGTGAATACAAGCAATTGGCGAGAGAGGTCCTAATCAAGTACAAGATATACCAACAGAGAAGACACACAGCATCGAAAAAAAAAAAACAAAATAATAAGTCTCCATGATATTTCGGTACCTGAAATCTGTTCCCTACTTTAGGTGAGACAGTGGAAGGACGATCACAGTAGACTGCTTCCCGTGTATCATCTGACGAAGGGGGCGGACTTCAGGCCCTGAAAAGTCATAAAGACTTATTATCTTTTGTGTTATTTTCGACGCTCTGTGTCTTCTCTGTTGGTTTATCTATTATTTTCTCTGGTTACTTTTGTGGTTTCTGTGTTGTTCGTAGTGTTGAGTTTTTGTTTTATAATCTGATAAGAATACTTTTCCTGGCTTGTGTTTCATTATGGTTGTTGTCCTATTTTAGTGTGTGATATGAGTTTTATTGTTTAGCTGTGTCCACTGATATTGTTTTTTTTTTATTTTGCACTGTTTTGTTCACTCATGTGGTGTTTCCGTTTTCGCAATTTTGTTGTCTTTCCTTTTGGTTTCTTTTCGTTGCCTGTCCTATTTTGTAATATTAAGCTGTTCGTCTATCTCTTTGTCGTTTTAATTATAGAAATATTTATTTTTCATTGACAAAGAAACAGCTTTTCCTAAGTATCTGTCTATGGTGCTGTAAAAGGTTTTTCGTTCCTTGCCTTGCTGAATTGTATGTGTGTGTGTGTGCGACATTTTTTTTAGTCTCGTGGTCGACAATGGACACGGTCCAATCAAACCATTAAAATAACATGACGAAAGCATGGCTAGTTATCAGTGGGCAATCTGGTACATTGATGGGTCATTGCTATTGTATAGGCCATGCTTGGGCCATTTGTGTTCACACCACCTGGGCCAGTTATGGGCAGAGTATGGCTAGTTAGTGGTTCCACTTCAGGACCAACAATGGTGCCGGGTTCATGCCAGCTGTTGGCAAACTGTTTGCCCACTTGGCATCCAACTAACTGTAAACCTTCAATGGGCCATATGTGATTTGCTACATGGGTAGCATTGGAACGTCACTTTTACCTGTTCGTCTGGCTGATATGGGGTTTTCTTTTGTCTAATTGGCCATTATATCCACCTTCATGAAGTACGTTTCGTATCGTTTGTGCTGTGCTCTTCTAATTCCTGCTCAACATCACCTGTCATCTTCAGAGCATTCAATTTCAAGTGTTCTTTGACTTATGTGTGCTAAGCTGTTCTCTTTGTGTTAGACCAGACAGAACGCTTTTTGTTTTGTTTTGAAACGTTTTAGTTTCACGAAACCTGTAGATGAGGTTCTTTACTGTACTAAGAGTGTGGTTATAAATCCTGCAATATATTTGAAGGATTTTCCCTTTTGAACTCTCCTTATTGAAAATTTACATCCTTCTTCAATTTTCTCGTAGTTTTTTTGTCTTAGTTCAGGTCATGACTGCCTCAAAATGCTTCACTGATAAAAACAAGCTGCCTTCTTCCCACGCACATCACATAAAAGGCATCTGCTGAGAGTGATTCATGGTACTATATTGCCTAGACGAATGCTAGTTTGACGTAAAATTCGACATGCCTTACAAAGTCCATGCTCCAATTATAAACAACAGGACATACGAACAAATGTTAATATTATTATAGAATAAAAACATAAAATATAGCCTTTTAACAACCCATATTGGCAGATGGTTCCTTGTTTTGCATATAGTATGTATAATAATATAATGTGACTAGCCAGACAAATAATTTTTGAATCACTGTAGCTGTTTTACTGACAATTTATGTCCTGGAAGTGGGCCCGCTCCCACTTTTGGCTTTCTACTGCGGTTTTATTTCTTCATTATAAGGTGCATGTATTCATTGCGGAGGATATACTTCTCAATCTTAAGGATTTTCTTCAATCCAATTTCAGAACTCCTCTAATACATTAATTAACCCAGTTGTGAATTCTCTTATTAACTTTGCAGTATTCCCATTCATCGTAGCTCTTCTAATATATAATTAATCTACTTTAACTTGCAATTCTCTACATGTCGCAACTCTTATTTATTCGGTCGTCGGACACTCCTGAGCCATATGCTGTTTGGAACCTTACACTCCAAAAACTGGAAAAAATACGTGAGTCCACCAGCTTAAATCAAAACCATTTGGCTTTAAGATTCACATGCACAGAGAGTATCTGGCTAAAGTTATAATCTGTGGTATTCCAGTAACGGATTATTCTTTCACCCGTCTCGGGAAAAGATTTGGTCTGTTGCACCCCCTTTTCCCGACCTGTCCCATCTCTTCTATAAGACCTGCATTATTTCTTCTCTTTTTTCTCTCTTCCTGATAAAAATAAGGTGTTCTTCAATTTGTTTCTTCAAAATGTGAGCCTGTTTATTCTGCCAAGATGTGCAGGTGTGTTGGTTCCACACTCATTTGTAAATCTTCACTTGATGCCCTACAGGCATTTATCATTGCAAGCAATGCCACTTTTAGTGTTTTCTATATTAGCCATTGTGTATTTACAAGTCTGGTGTTGGGATACCAGAGTGTTACTCCATATTGTACAGTACCTAATAATAGGCCTTCACTCTTTTCTGGAATATTAATTGTTTTTAATTCAAGTCCCCTTGTTGCTGTGGTTACAACTATCGTTTTTGAGAAGAGACTCACTGTTGTTTCCCATTAAATAGATGATGTGTTCCTCGAACCAGAGCTTAATGCCCAACTCTTAGACAAAACTTCTATATATTTTACCTTATTTTCCAGATTTATTGGTATTCCCATAAACTCCATTACTCGGGAGTTTTTATAGGCTACCTTTCTTTAGCACTGATTTCATATTTTCTACTGAAATGTTAAATTTCACTTTTTCACCCCAGGGTTCCACATCTCTCGGAATCCCTTCACATTTTATTTCTAGTTATCTCCTTCGTGCAGGCACTACTATAAACACATCAGCAGCATCCACAAATATATCTCTCTCTTGAACTAAGTTGATCCCAAGTAGTGTGTCCAAGAGGACATTCCACAGATGTCGTCGAAGAACTGACTCTCATGGGCACCTCTTCGTCATTCCCTTCTCAACAATGACTCGCTTAGGCACATGCACCCTTATTCTGTCACAAAATAAGGACATTATAAGACCTTGCATATTACTGGGACACTTCTCCTTTTGGTTGCCAGAACCCCTCTGGCCACCATGTGCCATCAAAATGTTCCACTGATATACATGAAGATGCATAACATATGTTTCTTTTGTTTACTTGAGCTTGCATACATTTCCATTACTGCTCTTTCGTATACTCTTCCTTTATGGAATACACATTGCTTATGACGTAATCCTTCTTTAGCTACAAGGTAGGCTAGCAATCTCAAGTTTTTTCAGTTTCTCTAGAACCTTTCCCATTACTGATAGACGTATGAGAGGTCAGTACGATTTGATTTGCATCGGATCCTTATCTCCCACCTTATATAAGATCTTCAAGATTCCATTCTTCCATATTGCATGATAACGTCCTCTTAATAAGTATTCATTAGAGAAGTAATCTCTGGCTGGAGTCTTAAGCAGACTCTTCATTATTTATGGTGTTACGACATCTAATCATGGGGCTTTCTTGTTCTTCGCCTCGCTTATTACTCTGTGTAGTTCTTCTACTGTGTATTCAGTTGTTGAGAGCATATCTGAAAATTCTCTTATCCATCATTCTCTACTTCCAGCACGTCATCTAGCTGGAGAGATGTTATTATTTCTCAGCTTATTTCTTATTCATCACTGATGATTCTTCCATGTCTGCATAGTCTCTTCACGACTTGATTGTGTTTAATCTTATCGGCTAGTATCTTGTATACCATCTCACAAGAATTTTTGTTGCCTTTTAAATGACGATGTTTATCCAAGAGTTCTTTTTGTTCTCTCTCAGTATCCTTGAATACATTCTTTTCTCTCAGCGATTATTCTCAGCCATTTACACTTCCACTTAAGTTTCCCTCTTTTCTTCATATTTCTTCCTTATTTTCTCATTCTCTTCATCATGTCCTCAAGTTCGCCATTCCATTTGTTTAGTGGAACTCTGATTTGGACGTTCGTAGAGTAACCTCGCATGTATCCTGTATTAAATTCTTCACCTTTGTTACCAGAATTGGCCTGGTCACATAGGAGAAAAAGGAGTTGGAGTGTTAACGATGCTAAAGTGTACTTATGAATAAAACATTACATTATAAACGAAGCAATTTAATAAGAAACATTGGGGTACAACTAGAATTGCACAAATAAGTGCCCATAAATATGCTATGAACAAGGTGAAAATTAGCATACTTTAAATATGCTCAAATGACATTATGAACTCAACGCAACATGCATAGTAGAAACAATCATTAAATGAAAATACCAGAGGCACAACACCTAGGCATGCAAAAGGAAAACTAAAAAAAAAAATTTAAAAGGTTTCAATAATTTCAAATGCCTAAAATATTCAATCAATTTTGAATAATGTATATAACAATATCTTGTGAATACACCTTTAAGTTACATGAAAACCATGGTGTGCTCTTAGCCAAAATATATTTATTCCCAACATATTATGTATTCAACATGAAAGTGGTGACGGGAACTTATATCGGCATTAAATGCAACCCTACTCACGCTAGTTCAGGTAGCAGACAAATAAAAGGCGAACCAATAAAATCTCATAAATATCACCAAAAATCGTACTGTCGGGTTTCGAAAATGCCATGGTCATAAAACATACGAGCTTAGTTGAAAGGTGGCACAAAACCAGGAAAACCAAACAGGAATATGGAAAATGTAAAATCAAACCACAAAAATAAAAACTGCATGGATTCGCCACATTATACCAAGCACTATACAATAATCTTCATACGAATAGCTGAAATCTACTCCTACTAAAATACAGTAAAACTAGTTTGAATGACCAGCCATCACACATGTATTTATTAATATGTATCAACCTTAAAACGGCCACATAGTAAACACAAAGACTCTGCATACCTGGCTTGAACCGTGCAGCATGTCGAGAAACGAATATGAATTCAACATGTAGATGGCCCCACGGAGAAGTGCAACTCAAAACGCCGCGCGCTAGAATACATACACCCCAAACTGTCTTGCTAGCTCACAGCAGCACGTTAGAGAATGTAGTTGGAAGAAAAGGGGGCACAGGCAAACACTGGAAGAGATACCAGGGACTCACACACTCGGAACAGCCAAATTTTACCACCCCGTCTTCCTTCACCGCCCGCTTGAGCAAGTCGTGCCGATCGCGTAACACTGGGTGTTCCACAAACAAGGTCACTTATGCTCCTGCACAATCATAATCCCAGTTCTTGATGCAAGTAGAGGCCGAAATTATCGTAATATGCATACGCAATATTATACCTCCTCAGCTCCTTGGTTCAGATATTCGCATTTTTCTTCTTAGTGCTTCTGGATATTATCCACAACCACCTCGTCAAACATCCCCCAGAAAGCAACTGGGTGGTTATATCAGGTTGTTGAGACTTCTCATACTTCAAGGGCTGGGACAAAGTTCAGATAAAAAATTATGAAACCATGATACATTGTCAAATCTTCCATCATTGTCCAATTTGCAATCTGTTTGGACGACTTCGTAATTGTAATCGTCACATCCAGCTGCGACTAGTACCATGTGCTGGTGACACATATGTGGGAATGTTACTGGGATCATTAGCTAGATGGAGATTATTTTTCAAGAGATAGCGATCAATCATAAGGCTATGTTCACCAGGTTCTTTCGCTTACCATTGTCTTGAGTATGATGAAATAAGTTTATGAAGTGCCATGCAATTAAATTGTTGAGTTCTGGTCCATATTTAAGACTTAGGACATTTGTCTAAAACGATTATATTTCCTGAAAATATTATAATGTTGGTATGTGTTGTACAGGGTCCTTGCATCAGGACCGCGTCAAACTCTTTCACATTGGCAATTATCTATATCTCAGTGGAAGATACACCCCTTCTTAGCGAATTAATTTACCCTTTTCGAATCTTTCGTAGATAAGTTATTTTTCACCATAGTCAATCCTTTCCAGCTCCATTGCAAATGCCCTTTAAAAATCAGATACTTTTTTGAGTCCACACTGAATGCATGTTCCTTTTGTCCTTCGTGCAATTTGCACACACAGGATTGTCCTTGTAGCCTTCACGTTTGTCTTTGTCCGGGTACTTTTTTCTTTCCAATCTTTAGGTGGAACATTGTTGACTGCTGTTGCAATGTTTACTTTCATGGCCATATTGCTGGAATGTAAAGCACTGCAATTGAACCAAGAAGTTCCAAATATCATATGCCACTAATCCAATGCATAAAGTTTCCTGGTGAATCAGTAAATTCCTGTACTGGCAGAGAACAACTTCATAGACTTTGTTGACAGTTTCCTTAATTTTTCCTGTTTAGTTTTACTGTTGTTTTCTTAAGGAGTTTTTCTCTATAACACCTTTGTCTTCCAGCCCTGCTTCCAAATTTTGGGATCAGTTAATTATTATCACCTTTGTTTGTGATGTTTCAGATTATTAACTTATTCCATAGTTCATCCAGTCCTAGTTCCAGCTCTTTCAACTTCGTACTTGCTTTTTCCTTTTAAATAGTGAAATAATCTCTGGCCCCTTTCACTCTTGAGAAGTTATTTATTCTCCAGCGTTCTTCAGAGTGATTTATCTTATCTTGTACTGTTTTCTATGTCTCCTTGCTTGCTTGTTCATCCTTTTCAGAGGAAGTAATATTGTTTATATTTTATCTATTTTGCAATTTTCTTAATCGACTTAGTCACCTAAGCGAATGTCAGTTTTGGCTGTTCCTCGGCCTTAGCTTTTCTTGTTACTCCTTTGTGACTATATTACATTCCTCTTGCATACCTGCCAACTGTGAATTCTCTTGCAGTGTTTCATCCAAGTAGGCCTTTACCTGTAATAATTTAGGTAGAATATAATTAGTACTCTCCCTACTGAACTTTTGGTCTTGACTACAGTAATACGGAAGCCTGATAAGGAGAGCGTCTGATTATACTCTGATCTCAGCGAGGAGATCTCTCAAGGCACCATTTGGTTCCCCTCGAAAGCTCAGGCCTTCCAGGTTTTCATGGTATTTATTGTTTATGTAATACTCAGTAAACAATATTAAATTATTTCTTCAGACGACTGTCCTATGATTAGGGGAGGAACCATTTTTATGCAGTACAGTAGGTCAGAGTTTGATTTCCTCAGCTCTGCCCAGCTGGACTCTGGGTACATATGTAGATTGAAACAATATATTGTTTTATCTTTCCCAATAAATGAGGCTAGCTTAACTACCTCTCTGTCTTGATCGTTGCCATGCCACTTCTTGGCAGTTTCAGAAGTGAATGGGAACTACCAGTCCTTTTCACTTGTCAAAACAATCATATAATACAAGTTACAAATAACAAGTTACAAGTACAGACACAAATTCGATTTGGTGAACTTTCTTCGCACACGTTTCACATATACGAATACAGGGTAATGGGGCCTCCTAATTATGGCATAGCCATACTGTATGACCACAGACTTGCTGCTCAGATCTGTTTGAGTTAGGCCTGGGGTTTTGACTTGCATGGGATAAGCCCAGCCACCCCATTACATGAGCGTGCTTAGAAGTAAAATATTATTATATTTACACGTTTAATTCTACCTACATAATTTGCACAGCATACGATTAGAGTAACCAAATTATGAAAACGGAAAATATATTTTACTCTCAAAACTGCTTTTCCAAAAAAAATATTTTTATTTTATTTTATATTTTGACCTTTTCTGTTAAAGAAATGAAAGCTTACTGAAGTAAAAATTAAGAGGTTATTCAGATGTAAAATTTTAAACAGAAATAATTGTCTGCTAGATACTTTAGTGCATTACTAAGTAATTATATTATTATTTGTGTATTTTTCCGTTGATCAATGCTGCTGCACAAATCATAAGACATGTATGCTAGTGTAATGGATAAAAAAGGCCATGCTAAATATACATTTTTAGTAATTTCACTACTTCTTGGCTACAATTTTAAGAGCGCGTCGCGCGTTTCCCTTCTAGAAATCTACCTGGTTAACTTACGTCAGACGTCCTTTCTTCTTCACAAACTTAACTGTGTGAATTACGCTACCAAATCTGTGGCAGCTTGCAGGTGCTGATAGTAGCCACTTTAGACTGGCCACGCCTCGAGGAATGCACTGAAGTACAGGGATATCCAGTTAATTTCTCACTTAATTAATTGGTCGCGGAAGTATAAACTGTTCGAGATAGTTCCTACCTCGAGGGTCGTTGTTCGATTCGTGGCTTCCGTGAATATCTCGCCAATGAGTGTCTGACCAACGAGATACACTGGAAAACATCCAGATACCAGCAACTCTGAGAAGCAAAAAAAAATTCTTTTAATAGCCCACGTCTCCGAGACAAGAGCAAACCTCTCATTCAATTACCCGGATCTCCTTACAATTGTTTTTTTTTTTTTTTTAATTGCTGATTATTTATATTTGCATCGTAGAAGAGAATCATTTCCAACTCTTTTTCAATTTTCAAAACCTTATTATTTTCCAAAATTAGTAGTGGATATCACAACCTAAGAGAAGTTCGGATCCAACCCTCGGAGCCATTTGTATTATGATCCAGTTTCCTGGTTCTCACGAACTTGCCTGAAGGCTTCGGGATTTTTCGTCTCCAAGCCCAGAACACACAGAGAGGGAAATAAGGGTGAAAATACAATGTGCCAGTTAATCATGTTCACTCTGGCATCCCATTTCTTCATGTCAAAATACTTCTCGTAAATCCAAGACATCTGCAAGAATTAAATTGGACTAGTTTAATTTACGAACCAGTTTGAAGCAATACAAATGTTGATGGAAAACCCACGTGCGACCTCATCATATTTGTAAAAGGAAAATTTTTTCCATGCGTCCTTTAATCGTATTTTCCTATTTCTGAAGCAGGTGGATTTAACACACTTATGTCCGAAGACTCGATAAAAATATGTTTCGATTTATATGCTCAATATAAGTATGTTCATGAAACTTTGCAGTATTTCCTCAAATGCCTAAACGTGGCATGCTGCAGGCAGACTTTTTGGCAATTTTCGATTTCTGACGGGCGAGCGCACATGTATGGTGTTTAAAAAAGGCATAGCAAGTCGGTCAAAGCTGAAGGGCGGTAGTAAGAGGGTGCAGAAAGTATAATAAAGCATGAATAAGAAGATATGGGTAATTTACATGGTCTTCAGGTGACAGGCAACCCAGTAGTATTGCATGCGCCCTTATTATCTTATATTAGTGCAAACAAATGTTGTATAGTCTGTAGTCTTCTGCTATGTTAGCAACCTGCTAGTTCTCCTTGTTCGCCTTGTAAAGCATCATGTGTCATGTCCAATTTTCAACACTGTCCGTCCTAAAGACAACCGTGTACAATATGTAATTATTCCGAAGCCTTTCTTTTGTTCATCAACCGTAATGATCGTAAAAGTTGGAACATGTGTGTTACGTCAACACGTAATTATTTCTAATAGTATCACTATTTATTGTAATAGATACATTCAATAAAAATATTATATAATGAGAAAATCCAATTGGGCAGTTTATTGACGAACGGGTATTACTGTAATTCTTAATATAGCATATAAGCTATGTAAAATATCACAGAATATTATTAAAATATAAGTCCATTATTAATTAGGTTTTCATTACCTTGCGACAGTGTTAAGGAAAAGCCATACTGCAAATTTTCAAAATGTTTCTCAAAACTTTATATAGCGATAAAAACTACAATTTAGTTTCATGTTACTTACCATTTGCAAATTGACAGTAGATAAAAGTTCCAGATTCCTGTGTGAAATTTCAGTCTTACGTAGCAGAAATGTATCTGGAAAATCATTTTAAGTAATGGAAGTTTTTGTGAGCTACAGCAAAATTGATTGTAAATTTTCGGTGTGTTTTTTTTTTTTTTTTTTAATGCTTTAAGGTATTTTTGCAAAAGTTACTAGGAAAGCGATTGAAAGTAGTAAAATAATTTTTATAAGCATAGACAAGCCTTTGAAATATCGAACGTTTGTTACAGGAAGTTATAGTAAACCCAGAAGATTATTACTATCATAAAAGTTCTGTTCGCATCTATAAACAATTCCAATAAATGTATTTTCTTCTAAAATTTGACAGGAACTAATAACTTTGAAAAGATTTCCTAAACTGAGCAATGTTGTAATTCTGTAAACCGCATTGTTATTAGATTTTTTTAACAGTGCGCATTCAAGAAAATTGTGCATGTTAGAGTGTGACACATTCCACAAGAACACTCGTTAATTAGGACATTGTAAAAGAAGAAACACATTCCCGTACGAGCTGATTATAAAATTCCAGTGAAGTAATATTGTACTTTTAAAAAATATGATTTCATTACTGGGTATGATTTTCAGCAACATTGTTTCTTTAGAAGCACTGCAAATGAAAATTATACAGCTAGTTCTCCCCAGTCACTCATAATATGCTAAATATTTCAGCTACACAGTGGAACGTACACTGAAAGGTCAAAATTTCCCTAAGAGCGAGGAGTACTTGAATCTCTTTGCGCTATTGCAAATTTGACCAGGGTGAAGAGTACATGAAAAGAGAACGGCAAGCATTCGCGTAACGCTGTACTCATAATTTGGTTTTTCCTTTATTTACTTTAGGACACTGGAATGATTAAAGCGCCAAATGTCTGCCAATATGACTGCAATAACGGATTTTAATTTCCTGGTAAAGAGAACGCGAGCGGCTAAAAATGATTCCATCTTCAAAACTCGCATCATCCCAAACACAAGCTTTCATATGTTCTCATTCGTGGAAATTCCTACATTTCTGTTGAAATTAAAAAATGTTCGTGTTTCTTGTTAGACTTCCCTGCGAGCGCCATATACGGAAAAGAAAAGAAGGTTAGTTTGTTTGCAGAATGCATAGTCTGTGGGACTGCGCCATTGACACACACACACACATCTTGCCATATGCACTCCGAAAATCAAAGCTATTTGCTGAGTCAAGGTGACTGCCGTTTTCAAATTGGTAAATGCAGAAGCGCGTACACTTCTGATGGCTCACTCGAAGGATGACGAATGACATGAGAGATCTTCACAGTTTTACCACAACTGATCCATACCAGGTTTACAGTCATGTATGTGTGGATAGCAATGTTAGAACGTCTTCGAGTTAATATCAGTTAATATCCGAAAGGGGCCGCTAAGCCTAATATGACGTATCACATTTATTTGGAAATTAAAATCTTTATTATATAGTGTACACCAGGAATAGTGGAATTATAATCTAGCGGATATATGTCTGCTTTAATTAGTAAGTGCTACACAGAAACGTCTTTGTTAAAAGTGTGCAATAAGAATCATTTACACTTTCTTTAGGCCCGAGGGAAGCCGGTAGTATTGAATGAGCCCTTAGTAATAAGCATTGGGTAAAAGCATTTTGTTGAGCTGCCTAGAATTTATGTGAACCGCCAGTAAATGTAGAGAAAAGCGGGATTTCGTTTTATACTTGTGCTGCGAAAACAGGAAAAGTATCTACAATAAATATAAGTGTAGACCTTGTGACATTCGAAGATCAAACGTGCCGTGGTGGTGTAGCATTCATAACACTCGCCTCTCGCCAAAGCTAACCGGGTCAAATTCCTGACGGGATATCCCAGATATATACGTATGTGGGAAACGTGGCGGACGGCGACGTTGGCTGGTGGGTTTTCTCGGCGTAAACCTGCTCCCCACGCTCTTGCGTTCCGATGCTGCTCCATGCGCACCTCGCTTCACCCACACCGGCTCTCGAGACCTCACTTTTAACCACCAACCAAAGCCTGTATCAGCTCAACTCGCAGATCGGCACTGCCGAATTAAAAATCATAATAAAACACACGAGGAAAATACAATTTTTTTTTACAGATACTTTACAAATAAAGGTCAAAAGAAAGGTCGTAGGCTTTTTTTTTTTTAATTTATCTTAAAATTTCTGAAGTGTACTTAAAAAAAGATGCATTATCCGAGCGCGGCACTTTACAAACATAAAGTCTTGAAAACGTAATTTACACCACTAAAAACCTGGGAGAATATGAAGTAATTTTGTACTTTGATACGGTATTTCAACTGATGTTTATAAGTGGTATTATTCATATTTTAAAGGGCAGTTTACTATGGTGATACAAAGCCAGTATGAGTTTATAAACTTAAGATATTTTGGGTAAGCTTAAATGGTGACAAATATATCCCTATGTGTTTGACGGAATTTACAAAAGGGCATTAACCTAACAGTTTTTGGTCGTCGAGAGCACTGCTTCCAGCCACGTTGTTTGAGTGGAGGAATCAAAAGTTAAAGTAATTCCTTTTCAACTCATCAATTTTATGTATAACGGTTGTAAACAAAATTTCGTCTGCATGGTATTTCTTAAGAGATGCTGGCAACTTGCAAAATCTAGCAAATATTTATTTTTAATAATTTTTTCTTGAATTTCAAATTAAAATTGTTATTTTACAAAAATTTCATGAATGAATCAACATTATTTTTAAAATTTCTTACAGTGTCAGTATTCTCTGAAAAAGTCGCTCTTAAAATTAAATTTTGTTTCACATGTATCTTTAAATTTAATCCATTAATTTCGAATAACAACTTTGATTCGCCATTTAAACTCCTCAGCTATAATCTTGATAGACAGATCCCTTAAGTGTTGCAAACTTTGGTGGCATTCGTCTATCATTTCGTTAACCGAAACGTCTTCAGGATTCTCGTGTGCGTTGCAGTGTAAAATTGTTTCGAACGATTGAAACAGCCTAACAAAGCTGCTTGTCAAACACGCCAGGAGTACTGGGAATTGCATGTTTCGCATTTGGCATTAAGGGCATGTTTTGGTTGGCGGTATTTTGTGTCTCCGAGTCCTAGAGGCAAAGGAGTGCTAAAGGCGAACTGGGAGTGCACATCGAGTGACTAGTCGCCTTTACGAGCGGGGGCACGTAACTGGTGTGCATTCTTTCAGTCGCAGAAACGTCTCAGAAACATTTCAGTGGAGCCGCTGTCGTTTTACAGTGTAAATATGTGTTGCACATCTTTATCCCATGTACCGAAAATTTAATACCTAAAAAAATATAATAAATTGTCGTTTAAGCCGCGGTGGTGTGGTAGGCAGACTACTCGCCTCCCGAGACGAGGCTTACCGCTTCCCAGATTTTCTCGAGTGGGAATCGTGCCGGACGATGCCACTGGTCGGCGGGTTTTCTCGGGGATCTTCCGTTTCACCCATCCTTGCATTCCAGCGCCGCTCCATACCCATCTCGCTTCACCCTCGTCGGATTTCTAGAGCCCTATGTCGAGAGCCAACCAAACTGCTTCACTAAACTCGTTTCAGCTCTTTTTCGCTTTTAAAAACCCCATTAAGAAGGGTACAGAAAACGGAAACTGCCGTTCGGACTTTAAGAAGGCCTTAGTTGATATTCATAAGCAAACGACGCTCAGAAATGTTGACCAATTTTTAAATTACAACTATATCACCTTAAGGGGATTGTTATACGCAAACCGTGTATATGTATAAGTTTTGTCATCTCTTGTTTTACAGCGGATTATTTATTTATTTTTTATTTTTTTGGCTCGACAAGGCGTAAATAACACTTTTGAGCGCCCTCTTATCTTGTTACAAATTCACTGTGTTCGTTAATCTCGGAGCACTGATATAAGATAAGAAAACCAAAATTATTTCTTTTCTTCAGCCAGAGCCACGAGAATAATGACGGAAGTTAATATCGAACAACTAAAAAAGGCGTTGAAAATTATTATTTGCGTCTTGGCGAGCCAAAATTTTCGACAAACCCTTTGTAAAATGTCTTAAATGGGGTAAATATACTGTTTTCATGCACCATTCCCCTTAAATTTGTGCTTCGTTTGGGGCTGAGGGAAAATGGCGCCCTTAATCGGAGAAATGTGTGCAAAGATCAGAGAGTGAAATAAAAACAGTAATTTTTGATTACTCCAGCCTTTAGATAGATTCCGTAAAATTTCGCGTTTGTGTTTCGGTTTGTTTTCACAGTGTCTGTAGCCCTGCCGGAAGCTATTATGGACCGGATAAAAATGTGCTGCTGCTAATTGCTTGAAAGCTTCTGATGCAGACTGCTAAGCCGGTCTTCGCTGTCTGTGATCTGCAATGAATTCTGTTACCATCCTGATGAGTGTAGTTCCATGAATCTGCTATAGGTGGCAGGGCGATAGCTTAATTTGGGATCTCTCTCCGTGTAGCAAGTCACAGTCTGCCGACTGTGGTTTTACTGCTGGCACTGCTGGATGACTGCTGGCATTGGATACCTATAGGTTTATACAAATGGGCCTGTTATGGCTGACTGGTGGCAACAGGACTCTTGGCATGCCATCAATGCAACGTTAATGGGATGTTGATGGAAATGAAACTGATGGCTGAGAGTGGGTATACTGCTAATGATTCACAAATGGCTTGCTAACTGTATTGCAGCACTGGCAGCACTTAACTTATTCATTTTTTGTCAATCGATGGCACTTCAATATAGTGTTTCGCGCACTTAAGAGACAGCCGGTCAACTGTGTTTTGACGTGAATACATGTTTAAATTTGCAACTGTATTGGGAGACAATCCAGAAAATCCCATGAAAACAAAATTGGGGATAAAGTTTGGTATTGCAGATTCGAATCTATCGCCTACATTCTAAATTCAATTACACCGCACTATTGCCAAAGAATCAACGAATATGTTACGTTGAGTGAGGATTGCGAAGCATCTTGGTGTTTGGTAAGGGGGAAGAACGGGCGCCGCAACTATGAGTTCGTTTCGCCCTGTCTCATAACTTCCGCGTAGTATAACTTTTGACTAGGAGAAACTACGACTCGCTTTTAAGTTTCGATCAACAGCTCTCGTCAAGATTAATCGATTGCGTGTATAAAAACATTTGTGTGGCGTAGTTGTGGTGAAATAGTATGATCTTAATGTAAAAAAATTAAGAAAACTTAACACAATGTCGGCCTATACGCGTCAAAAACCAAGTCGAAATACAGAAATCGTACACGGTTGGAAAGATCATCTCAAAAGCAATCCAGTGATACCCATAAAAACCCTATATAATCGAGTAAAGCGGTGCAGGGAACGTAGAAAAAACATCAAGGCGTCCGAGCGCATCAACGTAGACGTATTCACGCAAAACAAACGGCCGTGTCCCCAACACAGCCAACCCCCATTTTTACTGATAGCATTGCTGAATTACTGCTGGCCCGGAAAACTTTTGGGTCTACGCAACTGACCCTGCTATGGTTGACTACTGGCACCAAGACAATTCGCATGCTATTTATGGCCCACTGATTGAATCCTGATGGAAATGACACTAATGGCTGAGAGTAGGTGAATATTTTTAATGGCTTACCAATTATATTCCAGCAATGGCAGCACATAACCTATACTTATTGCTGGTAGAAGAATGGGTAGCCATCTGTAGGTTATTTGATGGCTGTGAAGTGGTACATCGATGGACCATTGCTGGTGCAATTTGGCTTATTATGGGAATTTTGATGGCCCCCACTCTTCGCAGATACCTTCTTCAAACAACACACACGTATAAGCATATATGTGTGAGTCTAATATAATTATAGAACATATGATACAATGAGTACATTATTTGTAGATATATAGTGATGGAAGTATCTATGGTAAAATACTGTATTAGGCGTGACTTCGTGACTGGTATTAAATAATTTTACATAGGTCAATGTAATATTTTCATGTATGACTTCATATTATTAAAATGAGAAGTTAAAATATGTATATATATATATATATATATATATATATATATATATATATCCACCCTTAGAAAATTAGCTTTGAAGGGCGTTTGTTTTTTTCACGTCACTAAAATATTCATAACTGGCGAATGCATTTTAAAACATATGAATAGCATTCAGGTGACATACATAACGCGAAAGATTACATCAATGGCAAGCTTTTGGGTTAATATCACGATTTATGTAGGAAGATTTCTCTCAACGACAGTATTTTGTTTTGTTTATCTGCATCCTTTAAAAAACTTATTTCTTTGTATGGTAGATTTTAAGGCTATGGATAACGGGTGTAATTTATATTATATTAGTGTTTTTTTTTAATAATTCAAATCCAAGTATAATCTAAATTAGTTCATCTATACATAAGAATACACATGCTCGTAGTGAATTAAATGAAATTAAAAACTAAGAAAAGTTGGTATTGATGGCAAAAATAATAATTTTTAAGAAATTTTGTTAGACATACGGCGAAAGCATGGCTATCCATCAGTACGCCATGTGATGACTGTGAAATGGTACATCGACGGGCCATTGTTGTTGTAAGCATATGAGCGATGCTTGGGACATTTGTCTTCACCACACCTGGGCCAGTTATGGACAGAGTATGGCTAGTTGGTAGTACCACTTCAGGACCAGCAACAGTACCGGGTACATGCCAGCTGTGTTGGCCAACTGTTTGCCGGCTTGGCATCCGACTGCAAACCATCAACGGGCGATAAGTGGTTTGCTACATGCGTCGTTTGTTTCTTATATATGTTTACCTCTTACTTACTACTATAAAGAAAAACACAGTTGCTACTTATACCGCTTTATTAACCATATAAACAATATACTAGTTATCCCGACCTTTATTTGCACCTTCGCAGATTGACCTGGTATTAAATTCATTCGTTCATCGTGACATATTCACTGATAACAAATCACGTACACCCTGCCGATCGGCTGCTGGTCCCCAAGTTAATCGTAGCCGTAGGCCTTTATAAAAACCAGTGGCGTAGAGAGAGGCAGGCGTCCATCGGCTATCATTACTGGTCGTCAGAGAAGGGCCAATTAGAAAACGGGATGGAGAGTGGGTAATGCTTAAAATTTTAAATTATTCAAATGATTGTCTCGAATATAAATAAATTACTAATATGAAAAAAATATGTTTATGACTAATTATGCATTACGCTAAAAATTTGTTTCCATCATCTTGTAAGAAACGGAGGAGAGGTTTCTTACATTTTTGAGCTGGCAGGCGATACACAGTTTCTTAATTTTCATCTTCCCCACAGATAAACTGCAATAGGCTGTTCACGGTAAAGCGAGAACATTTTAAGGCCCTGCTAAAAAATGTTTCCTTTCAGTCTATTCCTATCTTTTAGCCACTTTTTTTTAAATATAAACATTGCCTGTGACACATAAACATTGTGCAAACATTTTACCATTCTCAAAAGTTAACGTCTGAAGATGCTTAATGTTTGTTGAGTGAGCCTTAAAATGTCCTCACTTTACCGTGAATAGCCTGTACTACTTATCAGCAACGTTACATGTATTTTAATTTTGAACACTGTGCTTGCGCCACTGACGTAATATTTCAGAACGTATTTTTACAGGCATGAGCAGCATAATGTTAAAGGAAACTTCCCACGATGGATCTAATGTAAACAAATAGCTATAATATTATATTGAATTATTTGACGTAAAGACAGGGATGGGTCTGGTATTATCGGTTTTTCTTGGCCCTGACTTCCTCCTACATGATTAAGACGATGCTGCGTCCATGTAAACGACGAGAACGGAACCAGGTCACATGCAGTAGGAAGGGTGCAACAAACAGAGGAAACGTCCTGTTTAATGCAGGAAGCGGGAAATTAATTCCCTTGTTGAACAACCCCGCCAGTTGATGAATATTACATAAACGTTGCGAGCCACCTCCTAGAATAAACTACGAACGAAATTCTACATGGCCGGACGTAGCAAGAGCGCTAAGTACCAACGATAGAGAATCCCGAGTTAGACTAGCGAGTATGACACGTCTCTGTTATAGCATATTCGCAGTTTCTTCACACTTCTTCAATCAAACCTTTGTAAAACTACCCCATTGCTTGACGTGTCTGTTTGTTTCCTATATATGCCATGTCATGTGTGAAAAGCGTTTTGTTGTTGTGTTAACATGAAAGTGCCTTATTTTTGATTAAATTTATCTTTCAATTATATTTAATTAATAAATTATAATAATTAATGTAATATTATTATATTAATTACCGTTATATAATATATAATTATAATATAAATTAATATAATAATTATAATTATAAATATTAATAAAACAGTGCGAAAAAGTTAGGTGTTAATCCCAGTAAGAAATACATCTTATGAAAATATTAATATACCGATTGCGTACAAATGCGATGCGTTGTTCCTCTGGTGTAATTTTCTAAACTCGATTAAGCTTTGTTTGCATGAGGCGGAGAAGTATACTGGAAGTTGGACTTTAGTAGGACTTCGGAAAAGTCTGAAGTAACCTTGAGTTGACTACATTTTACCATTTAAGCCTACCGTATTTTGTCCTACAAGCATTCAAATAACCGGACTCGTAGTTACTGATATAATTATTTATATTTGCGGTTCCAGCAGACATCAGGGGGGGGGGGGGGGTATTCTAAGTCTCTCCTTCCGA
Source organism: Dryococelus australis (assembly GCA_029891345.1). Classification (NCBI taxonomy): domain Eukaryota; kingdom Metazoa; phylum Arthropoda; class Insecta; order Phasmatodea; family Phasmatidae; genus Dryococelus; species Dryococelus australis. The sequence goes on along the minus strand of CM057000.1, from coordinate 118,625,263 downwards.
CGAAAAACGACGTATTCTTTACAACTATCAGCTCAGACTACTGTTCCGTATTCTAAGCTTGAAACGAAGGTCGAGTGACGTCACAAGTGGAGTTGGAACTTCTCAACTGCTCACGAGCAGTTGGCAGGCTTGTATTTCATAGGCAAACCAATATGGCGGACGTCGGTATGAAATGTGGCCGTGTATATCAATGATACGGAAATAAATATCGTGTAGTATAAAGTTAGCGCAGCACGTGCTTGTGTTGTATGGAGTTATAATTTTCCTACACATACATTTACGATATGGATAAGCATGCAAAAATTGGTTATAACTATTACAAGCGTGCATCACACATTGTGCACAACATGATACAGACTATTTTACGCGCGGGATGTTGTTACAAGCGCGTAAATGTACAAATACTCAATTGTAAATATTTATTCAATAAATTACTATAACCTTATCTTAAAAAACATGTATTCATCCGTCAAGCAGCATTTTTTTTTCGGTGGTATAGCGGTTCATTTTCGTGCTTTGTAACACAAGCGTCTCTATGGTATAATATCGGAACTCGCCTCCTGTGTAATTTTTACTTTGTTTAAATTTGTGACATACAGTTACGTGATGTTAAGCGGTAACAACATTAATTTTTTCTAAATCAAGCTTATAAGCTGTGTACATTTGTATTTTGGCCCCTAATAGCCTACGGTTTGTAATGTTTTGGGGCTGGCTCTGTTATAGTTTATTTCATGTAAGTGGGGTAAATTTTGACATTTATAGAAACGTAGCACGACCACGATTTGTCCTTCCACCATTGCTGTTTTGTCAGTGAAGAAAAAGACGTTTGTAAATAAATTTTTGAGTCCAATGAACACTTGCATTTTCCTCTTTCCTCGTGTTTCCTGTCGTAACAGGCACTGAAAGACTAACGTTATCTAACATCCATCCAGTAATTAATGTATGCTATTATTGCTAAGTTGGAATTCCAAATTGTTTTTTTTTTTATGACCAAGTTAACTTTGTTGGGGTTCTGTTTATTATATGTCGAGGGAAAAAGGAAACAGATGCTTGGGGGGGGGGGGAGTAGCTATAGTTTCACGTCTTTCATGAGACGACATTATTTTGATGTTCTTACGAGTGTGCGGCATTATATTTTGCATATTAGGTATTTTGGTGAAGCAGTGGAAAATTTTACTCGTATGCAAATAACATTCAAATTATTTAACTTCGAAAAATTTAACTTTTATGAAAAACAAAACGTGATTCTTATACATCGCTGTTCTTACTCGTATAGCTGCAGAAATAGGCCTACATGCACACAATTGACCGAAGTTAACCTTACACTCGTTGAATTTACGATATAGACAAATAAGCAAATATTATTCACTCAGTACAAAAATACGGAAAGTGGGGCTTTTTCAGGCCACGTGCATTTCAATAATTATATTAACGGTTTACAACTACATTTGCAAAACACGCAAACTTACTGTTTGTAAAATTCGCGATCTCTTGAACACGGGGTTTTCCATAGCTCTGCAGTACACTTCGCCGGACATCAAGGTTAGGAATATTAATATAATAGATTTAAGACGTGTACATTTCTTTGTTATTCAGGACAGATTTAAGTGAAATCTATAATTAACATCTGCTAACATTCTTCCGCAAATACAAATAATTTGCTAAACATACGGGCCTCGTCTGTAACACGTTAACATCTGTATCTCACGAAGAGAAAACAAATACGGTTCAACATGGCCACCAACCACAGTTTCTCAAACTACTCACAAAATCAACGAAAACGGTGCACTATTATTTTCTTATAAAACACATATTTGTAATCATATACTATTGTTTAGGGAGCTAAAAAAAATATTAATCTTACTATTCGTGTCTTTAAGTAATGATTTTTTTCAACATATTTATGAAATTTTAAAACAAAACATTCTAGTAATATTTCGTTGGTACGTTGTCGACCGTGCGCAGAGAGACGAACGCTCGTCTAGCTTGGAGTGGGGAAGTTGGTATGCCGAAGATGCCCAATTGCGCACCCGTGCTAAACGACTGGTAACTCTGAATACCGTTTTGGATGTGACGATAATTTTGTCGGCTGCGAGACAGTAGGTTCATGACGGAGTGGGCCGGAGTGGGCAGTTACCGACGAAACTTAGAATAAGGCCCCCCGGAGAGGCCTTTTAATTCGAGAATTTAAAAGGCAGACCCCCGCCTTCAGTGCACAACGGGAGCCAATCAGAAATAAATACGACAGCAGTCGCGCGGAGGGTCGCCGAGAGCGCACCGGACTGCGAGGCAGAGAAGCCGACCAGTCGGCGAGTGTCTAGGGGCGTGGGTGGCGACCAGTCGCCAGAAACCAGCGTCTTTCCTCCTCCTGGGCCACGAGTCCAGCGCGCGCGACCATGTGGCCCCATTGCAGGAAAGACTATAATCCATTCACGGTTAATTCAGCTTTTTCTGAAGTCCTGTTGAAGCTCTACTTCCAGGATATTCCTCCGCGTCGTACAAAGTAAGCTTAACTAAGTCTGAAAAATTGCACCAGGGAGACAACGCACCGCATTCATGCGCACTCAGTAGAACATTAATTTTAATAGGATCTATTTCTCACCAAAACACATGTTTTCTCACTGTTTCTTAATTCAAATTATTTATAAATGAAGCATTATAATATATAGATAACATATGAATAACATTTCAATTTAACAGAAAAAAAGTAACTTTTATGAACACAAGCATAAACGCTTGCGATACAATGCATATGTTGGAAATAACTACACACGGCATACTTGAGTAGATTTTTCAAAGGTTTGATTCAAAAAGGGTGTGAAAACCGCGAATAGACTATACTTTGATCTTCTGTAGTAAGAAATTCTCCATGACTTTCACCTCTGCATAGTACTGTTACATACCAACTCTCTGTGCCGCGTCCAGCCCGAGCGTGTGAAGCACAGTATGTCAAGATCATCACCGTTGACTGCAGGAGCACGTGCAGAGTGGCGTGCGGTGCCTTCGTATTCGTGCAACAAATACCCGCCCAAGGAAGATTGACATGCGCTGCTATAAGCTTGTCAGGATGCATGCCACCTCCCCTCCTTGAGGATAAAAGGTATGAGGTTATCGCTGCGAGAATGTTCCGGTCATTGTACTCGCCCTACGCAGAGCGACTAGCGAAGCGGGGAACCTTCTAGACCGGTCCTGCTGAGTCCATATAAGCGCGGCGGACCTCCAGTCAAGAGTCTGGAGCCTTGTACTGCCCTAAGTGCTTGGTGTGCGGCGGCTGCAAAGCGACGAGCTTCGACGACGACAGTGACCAGAGACAGTGAAGTCTGCGGACTCCGAGCATCGGTACAGTGAAGAGTGTGACTGACAGACGGGACTATCGAACTGGATGCGAGAGTTATGGACGTTTATAATGACGGCAATAGACAGCTGAATTGAATATGTTTACCTAAATAAAATCTGTTAATTAAGTGTCCACAGCCGATATACATGCACCGATAAGGGAGTTAAATAGAACAGAGATTTACATTACCTATTGAGCTCACTCCGAATAATAAGTGTTAGTAGTAAAGACAGGTATAGACTGTTCAGTGTAAAATGAGCACTTTTGGAGCCCTGCTTAAGAACTACTTGTATACATGTTGTGTATTCTAAGAACTACTTGTATACACGTTGTGTATCCTTCCACCATATGTAAAATTAACATTGGTGTGGGCCTCATCACTTTATTCATGCGTCTGTCAAGTGAAACTCTGGAATTATTAGAAATAATAATTTACAAATTCTGCTCATTTTTACTCTCCAATGCATTAAAAAACGTAGAGCTAAAGAAATAATTTCAGTTATCACAAATGGTCATTTAACACTTATTATTTGACGTTATTACCTGGAACTACTTTCCCTCCATCGTTACCAACCTTAATGGGCGAATGTCACTGACGGCGCCCGTTAAAATATTTACAGATAGGAGCAGTGACATTATTCTAAGGTTGATTTCAGAATTGCTCACTTTATCGTGACTAGCTTTTAGTTGTGTGTATTTTTATTGCATCAAAAATAAACTTTAAAAAGTTCGATTTAGTTATTTTAATTTTATTTAAACGTCTATACTTCACGAACTCTGATACTACCCTGGCGACTTGTAACATTACTAAGTATCCTTTTCCACTTACCATTCTTGTAGGAGTTAGAATGTAACAACCTCCCATTTGCGATGAGGAGCTCAATTGTTAGGAGCATTTCAAAAGTTATAATCTTGCCATTAACTTCATCAGTGTATAAAATACTTACCAGCAGTTAATCGTAATCGTTAATTTTTTTATGTGTGTCCTTGCGTTGTATTCTGCGTTTTTGGACATTCAGTAAAGCTTGGCAGTGACTTATTCACATTTACTCCCACGACATAGGAAACCCAAATAACTTTATTGAACTCGCTAGAGAAACGAAGAAAGCGTTAATAAATACAACGAAGATAAGTGAATCATTTAAATAGCCCATGTGAAAAAAGTAGGGAATATTTTTTTTGTGTGGAAACGAGGGGGATTGGGGGTAATTTCAATAAACACAGCATACATTTTTTTTTAGACAAAAAACCCTTTAAAATTAGATTTTGTTTCAGGTTGGAGATGTGGGGTAGGAAAGGTGACAAGGCTTTTAGGAGCATGATCGAATCGTCCCGGAATAGTACGTAACTTCAGCGCTAACCTAAATTGTGTTTCCCTTGGTTGTCCCACTTGTCGCCGGATATGACTGGTTGCTGAACACGAAGTGGCAGGAGGCCGCGTTACGTGGCCGCTGAGTGTAGCGCGCCCATGATAATGTGACCGCACGACAGCGGCAGCGTGTCTTCAGGGTAAGATCAATGGGAGCAACTCCATGGCCTAAAATGGTCTCTCCGAGTGGCTTACTTGAATATGGAACTTTTTGAGTCCAAACTTAAACATGTCATAAACAGAAAAACATTTTTGTGCCATAAAAATAATTTTAATTATGTTGATGAACGTTTCTACTTCTTGAGTAGATAAGGATAAACGCAGTGGTTTAGTGGTTAGACTGCTCGCCTCCCACAAAATCGAACCGGATTCGATTCACAGTAGGGTCGCTCCTGAATTTTCGCCTGTGGGAATCGTGCTGACGATGCCGCTGGTCGGCTTGTTTTCTCGGGTATCTCCCGTTTCCCTCGCCCTTACATTCCAGTTCTGCTTCGTTCTCACCTCATTTCACCTTCATCGACTTTAAAAGCCTCGTTGTCAAGAGCCGCCCAAATCTCTCAACTCAACTCAGGTTGTCTAGTTTATGAAAACCGACGCGCAATTGGCAGACCTGTGGACCTTTAACGAGGCCAACTATAGTTCCACACGGCAGAAGCGAAGGCACGGTGTCTTCTTCTACTCGTAAAAATGTCCACAGGTCATCCTTTACGGAGTCGCGACCAGCCGATACCAGTGAGACCTTGACACATTCCACCAGACGCTGAAGAACCTATCGTAGTCGTAGATGTTGCATCTGGCAATGTGACACATGTACGACTCATCATGCAGTCCGGAATCTTCGGCGACGACGCCCCTTACCAGTGTCCCGAGAAGTAAGACACTGAGACTTCAATCAAACAAGAGCCTCATTTACAATGAGAAGAGATCATAGACTAGTGTGCACATTTGTGAAACATTTAGTTGTGGTAAACAGTGTGCAAGGCATTATGCAATACCCTGAATTTAGTGTCATGTGAAATTAAATACACTATTTCCGTCCTTTCTGTATGTTCTTGCCAAATAGTTAGCTTTGAAATAAATTGATATATACAAACTCATACATGAGGCTATAATATAGTATGGCATATTTTTAAGGCTTTTTAATTAGTTTAACATGAGTAAGGAGAGCTCGAGATATGTTTGGAGAATGTTTGAAGTGTGTTTGATGTCTCTCGCTGTGACGGAGTATGCTCCAGCACCAATATAAGTTGTATTTTATTGTGTGATGGTAACATAGTTTGCTTTTCCAGCTGACCATTATGTTCTCTCCGCCGCTTCACTCCTGTCGTCGCGTCTGCCTGCAGCGCAAGACTGTTTAGCGGGTTGCAGTGCAAATTGTGAAGGGGCCACCTGCCTGAAAATTGTGCGATTGGCGCTTGCATTTTTGCTAATTAAAAAGGTGGTTTATATAGAGGGCGCTGATGTGCCTGGGGCCTCTGGTGAAGGGGGTTAGCGTGGAAGTGGCCGCTGGGTAGCATAAATAGGGGTTTAGCATAGGAATCAAATAAATCGTCGCCGAACACCTGGGAGGCTCGGCTGGGCGGAGATTGTTGCCTGGAGCCTGGGAGGCCTTCGGAGATGGGAGACTATCGTCATTTCCGGAACTTGGACTGGCAGATGGGGAGATGCTGTAAGAACGTCGTTCTACGATTAGGAATCTAAGTTACAGTGATACTTTGTTAATTTCTCACTGGTGAGGCGGTTATTAAAATATTATTATTCTGCAGAATAGTGTGTGAGGACTTATTATGTGGCAGTGGTGTGTCGGGACTTAGAATATTCTGCACAATAGTGTGTGAAGACTTGGGCTCTAGCAGTGGTGCGTGGGTACTTAGGATATTTTCTGCAGAGTAGAAGCACTTTGTTTCTGGCGGAAATGTGTGGGGACTTAGTATTTGTTTTATGAGAACAGTGGACTAAGGGTTTGAATGCTCATCGTCGAACCTTGCCTATAAAGTGGCGAATTCGAGTTTTGGTTACTAAGAAGAAATGATTTGGGACATAGAATTTGCGGACACAGTTGGTTATCAGGGACATCGCGGATTACTTAAGTGTAAAAAATGTATTGTTTTGTATGACTGTGTGTTTGTTGTGGACATGCACGCTGGGTTTACCAGTGGGGGCAAACACTCAGGCTCATGCATATGGTTGGATGTGTGAGTGTTGCTTGTGTGGTAAGTGAGCAATACCTACACCCTATAGGTGTACCGGCAAGGGAATTACCCTCAAGCTCAGATGGTTGTGGATTGGTGTGAAGGTGATTTCTTTGGGAAAAGGAATAAACTTGGATTACTGTTAGGATCCTTTTTCTTTTAGTGACTAAAGTTTTCGGTGTTTGATTAATTAATGTTTTTTTTTAAATCATCACATATGTTAAAAATGAGTGTTTTTTTCAGAAAAATACTGGATGTCAGTGGTAGGTACGCGGAGGTTGGGAAGGAAGTTATAGGGGTAGAATATATCGTCACATCGTTATGATCAACACCTAATGCGCAATTGATTAACAAATGAATATTTATTTTTTTATTTTTTTTTATTTAAGTAACTATCATTATATTTTGATAAAAAATTGCCAGTGGTGTAAAATAAAATAAATTTTTGCTTTCCTTCAAAATCTTTTCTTTAACGTGCTTAAAGATTCTGATATCATAAAAAAAAATATCTGTCGCCTGTTCTCTCCTCAAAATGTTTGTCTTGCGACATTTTTTCTTTTATACAACACAATTTCGTTTCTCAATTTTAAATAAACAACTTCGTCAAAATTATTATACTCCGCTCTGATTCGCTGTTGTCTCTTGATGATAAATTAAATTTGACAATTTCCTCTATGCACCATTCCAGGACGTCTCATGCACACGATCTGCACAATAGCATGGTGGTTTATTCTTGTGCACACGACCTACTGTTGTTATTTGAAAGCCCCTTGACCAAAGATGAAGACATTTATATTTGAAGAGTTCAGATAATATATATTATATATATATATATATATATATATATATATATATATATATATATATATATATATTGGAAATGTGTGTGTTTGGAAGCTCATGTAGTTTATAGATTTCAGCGGGTAAATTTATTTGGATAATCGTGTGTTTAATTCCGTGATTTCAGTGTTTTGTGAAAATCTTATTACAAATGACAAAAACATAATAAACAAGAAAAATGCATTGCATACATTTTCTACTTTTACTAACAAATGGTTTTTGAAATCGGAATATTTTGATTTACTGTAGTAAAATGTATCGATTTAATACATTAACATGAGAAAAGAGTAATGACACACATTCGTTTGATTCTGTCGTAATTTGTAAAATATTTACCTGTTTATAAAAATAAAAATTATTTACGATGACAATCTGAATATTTTCAATCCAAATATCGTATTAATACATTTTACAATTAAAGGTTAACGAAAGTGAAAAACCGTTTACGTTTAACACTAAGTTACTCTGCTGTACGAAGAAGAAATATTTTTTAGTAAAGAATACTCACAAATGTTCTATTTGGAGCTTCCCAAGGTTACAAAACAAAAATGGCCGCAAGCATGCAGTTGCAGTATAATATTCTAGTGACTTTCTGGTCGTATCTACTCGCATTCCTTCAGGAAAGTCCGACATTCGAGAGTCGACCCGAATTACCTGGGCTAACAGACGGAGCAGTGTTCCACTTAATATGTGTACGATGAGCTGGAACGCTCTCTTCTAAACAGCTGTGATCGGAGATGTGGTATATATTTTCTCCTTTGCGAAAAGTACATCCCAAACGAACGATAATCGCAATGGCAGGATCGATATAATATAAAAAAACCTTAAGATACTTCTTTAGCGACTAATCCTAACGAAAGCGTGAACTATTGGATTACAATAGGAGGTAAAGACAGTACTACCCTTGTGTGTAAAGAATCTCTCAGCACTAAAGAGACAATTCGTGTCAAATTTCGCGTGTTATCAGTGTATACAGCACGGCCTGACAACACGCCAACGCCGCTGGCTCATCTGGTACAACAGTACGCGATTGTTATTTTTAATACCAATTTCTTAAAAAAAAAATTTTATCGCCAAATTTTATAAATAGCTGTATAAATGTGGTAGTAACATTTTCCAGAGAACTGTTATTTATTTACGCAGATTCCTTGACTAATTATAGTGTTATAAAATGAGTATACCTTTGCAACGCACACTTTTAAATATAGGTTAATTCTAATATCAAGAGATGCATAAAATTTCGTACTTTCTTAAATTACACAAAAATGCATTACTTTTGTTGTAAGATCAATCCCAGAAAAAACCTATCATGCATATTCAACCATGTTTATAACCATAGAAACGTGATCATAAATCAGCTTATGGTCTTAAACTTTTGGTGGTATCTGTATATCTCAATTTTCAAACGCGCGAAATTAATAAACAAATCAAAATTGGATCGCATTTAAAATGTCATACGCGATTTCTTGATGTCCGTCGCTCAACTCTAACAAAACACGTCTAGCGACACGCCGTCAAAAACTATTTCCGACCGTCTTGTAGGATCCCTGTTTTTTTTTGTCCCTAGGGTACAAGCAAACTTTTTTTTTTTAGGTCGAGCTGCGATTCTGACCAGTCACAAAAAGTCAATCACAGCTCTGTCGTAGCGTAAACAACGCCCGGCAGTTTCTTTGACGCCGTCTTGTCTCGTCGTATTTCGAGGACGGCGGCCGCCTTGGTTCAAAGTCAAGGATGAGGAACTGATTACAAAAGTGTGTTTATCTTGGCTGCAGATGCCCTCTTGATACACGCCGAAAGGAAATATACGAAGTTCAATCCAGTGTGCATGACGTCGCATATTACGGTAGACAAAAATACTCTCGTAGGATAATTATTTGATGTGAAAGTCAATAGTTTCCCTAACATAACTGTAAATCATTTAGCTATAGGATGTTCACGGTAAGATGAGCACTTTTGAAAGCCCTGCTTAAGATGTACCTGTATGCACGTTGTGTGTTCTTTCGCCTTATGTAAAATGAACATTGTCATGGGCCTCATCACTTTATGCAAACGTCGGTCAAGGGAAACTGTGAAATTATTAAAATAGCAAATATTTAGCAAATCTGCTCATTCTTACACTTCGACTAATAAAAATAAATAAATAAAAATAAATAATTCAAGTTATCAAGAATGGTTTCTTAATACTTTTTAATTCAACGTTGAGATATGAAACTACTTTCTCTCCATCGCTACCAACATTACTTGGTGCATGTTACTCAGTGAGCCCGTTCTAATATTTGCCACGCAGGAGCAGTGACGTTTTTCTAAGGTACATTTCAAAATTGCTCACTTTATCGTGAACAGCCTTTATATGATTTATTTCACGCTGTAATTTAAATAATTGGTTTCCTCATTATCAGCATATATATGTACGGGTAGCTAGTTGCAGAATGGTTACAATCACGACGAGTCGTTGACTTTTATCTGTATGAATAACCAAAAACCAGTCAAATGATTACATCTGAGTGGAACGTAAATCAGTTGATTAATACAAGCTTAACACTTCGGAAGCGATTATATTAGCCTACTTTCCGAAGGAAAGACAGGCGTATGAGATCGCTTTCCTGTCTGTGTTTTGTGTGTATGAGTATGTAGATGTGTGTATCAGCGCGTGTGTGTTCACACTTCAATTTTTGAATTAATTTAGCGAATTTCATCACAATCGGTACGTATACCTGACTTTTATAGTTTCCGACCACGCTGGACGCTTACTTTCAAAACGGCGGCCATTCAAATATTTATGGTGATATGTCATATCTCGGAAACCATTGAACCGATTTAAACCAATAAACTGGCTGTATATATTACACCCAGCAAATGTATATATACAATCTCTTTTGTCCGCCATTTAATAAAATAGTATCACATGACAAATTAAAATGAAATATCTAAAAAAAAAAAAAATTATTACTACCAAATTTTGCAATCAAGTAGCACTATAGGAATCCATGTAAATTGATAATCTTTGAGATGGCCATACTCATGTACTTTCAAAATGGCGACCATATAAACATTTTTGCTCAAAATATTTTATCTACGAAAATATACAATAGATTTGAACATAACGTTGTATGTTGACAGTACCAGTTATATCCATCGAAATTGTCTACGCAAAGCATCGTTTCTCCGCTATTTTGTAAGATAGCCCCCACATGAAATATTACAGTTTTTACTGTCGTATCTCGGCAAAATTCAACCAATTTCTTTGAAATTTTGTGAAGTTGTATTGTGGTAGGCCATATTAATATTTATTTTAAGTATGCAAGTCTCTTATTTCCCGAATGGCACATATACAGAAATGTTAGAACAGTGTGCTATATCTTCGAAACTATGTACCAGATTTAAATTTAACTTATTGTATTGTATCCATGACAATCATCAAATGTGTTAGTATATGATTTTTTTGTCCTCCATTTATGAAGATCGTTACATGAACAATGCAGGTTTTATGCTCTATCTTGACGACCAATCAACCGATTTATACCAAAAAATTTTACGCAACTATTGCTACAGTATGGTATGTAAATTGGCATTGTTATATGTAGCAGGCATGTTTTAATGTGGTTAATATAAATAATTGAGGTAAATGTTTATATCTCTGAAACCTTTAGGAAAATTCAAACAAATAATGTATGCAAACATTATTAATTAGAAGCATTCTGTATGCATAGAGAGATCGTCTTTTGCAAGATTTCTTGCAAAATAATTTCAGGTGTGCAAATTGAACATTTGTCCATAGACCTGCTTGCTATTTAATTCAACTAATCTCTACCCAATTTTGCACACCTACATGATGCCATGTAAAAGTTACATTATTAATATGGGGTCATATCATGATGTCCGAAATGGCTGTCATATTAATATTTAGATATATTTTTAATATGCATATCTAACATTTCAACTATTTCAGTCATACTTTTTATGCTGACAGTATCTATTAGAAAAATAGTGTTAAGAGTCTCTTTTTTAGCATGGTGTATATACTGTTCCTTATGGCTAATATATCGTAGTTTATGTGCGATGTAAATATAAAACTCCTCCAGACTGAATTGTGCATGTAAATAAGGCTTACAACTGACTGAGGAATATGGAGATGGGACCAGAACCTTCTGCTGCACTGCACGCTGACATGAGTGGATTTAATGGAGAACACAAATCTCATGCAAGTGCTCGAGGAAAGCTAATTTCTAAAGTATAGTATACAAAAAAAATTAATTTTCATTTACGAAATTGTTCTTTATTTGTTACATCGTTCCTTTTTTTTCCCCATGAATGCTCCATGCAACGGTGAAGGCACGGGTCGACTATCTGTTAACATTAACCAAACACTGGGAAAAATTTCCAGATTTTCTAAGTCTGAAATAGAATTAATATATATATTTTTTTTGTAGTTTCGGTTCTCGAATTCAAGTCCATACACCAGACCTCGCCTTTGGAGAATGCTTAAATATTCATGTCGCGTACGTATAAGTATGTCAACAGACATTAAATTACGTACAAAATTCGTTAAAAATGATCCCAAACTCAGGTCGGTATTCGAGCTGTTGACACTTTATCTCACTATAACGCTTTTATTGTCCATCCAAAATTCTTCTGGCAAACTACATTATAAGTTTCATACACCATGTACTTATATGGATTTATTCCAACATTTTTTACTAATGCGTCACTTAGGTGGTTCTTGCATGTAGACTAGTAGAAGTAAAAAAAGGGGACTTTGGGGCAAGGGCGCTGTGTTGCGACCCATGTTTCAGGTCAGCTGCAATCACGTGGTAACTCGGCGATTGGCTGGTCGGTGTCCAAACAATGTATCAATGGTGTTATGCGATTGGTTCAGAGTCAATATGACATCATAGGGCTTGCATACTCGTATATTATAAGCAGTGTGGACGTCAGTTGAGATGCTTAGCTTGACAACGGCTGCTGTGAAAGATACATCGGCTGAGCTAACATCTGCAACTTCGCATCTAAATTCTTACTCTGCATCTGCGATGTCTTCGGGCACACCAGAGCTAATGTCAGCTACGAGAGTACCATCCTCTTCTTCGACCGACATTACTACATCAGTGCAGCCATCGACGTCTCCAGATATGACGTCGAGAGCTCCATCGACTTCAGCTGTTGGGTCTCCTACAGCAGTGTTGCCATCGATGACATCGTCAAGGCTTCGTTGCTGTTACTGTGACAAGATATTTTTCTACAATCAAAGCTGGGCATACGTCTGTTAAAACGCGGTAATAACCTAAAGACACATAAGAAGAACTGTAAAGGTAGACCTTCTGCAGCTAAGAAAATCCCTCTACTAGATATTAGCGATACTACATCAAATGGATTCTACCTACAAATATCAACATTCAAGGGCATTTTAAAAGATTATGTAATTGTAAATAACTTTGTTGGTACGAAAGACATATGTACATACCTTGACTCCATTTAGCAAAGGATAAACAATCAATTAACAGCGGAAGTGGAAGGTCCCATAATGTACACTATCTACCAAAAAGTAATTGGGCACCTGTCCATAATGTTTGCTCGGTGGTTGTTGCCCTTTTAGAATCTCGTAGGGCCACCTCTTGCGGCTATAACAGCAGCCACCCTGCCTGGCATGCTCTCTACGAGTGTTTGCAGGACATCCACGGGGATTCGTCGCCATTCCTCTTGCAACCATTCCATGAGTTGAGCAATGGATTTTGGCCCCGCCTGACGAGCCCTCACGCGGCGATCCAATTCGTCCCAAATATGAAATATGTTCTATAGGTTTGAGGTCGGGGCTCTGGGCAGGCCAGTCCAATCGGCGAACATTGCTGTCGGCGTACCACTGCATAGTAGCCCTTGAAACATGGCACCTGGTATTGTCGTCCTGGAAGTAACACGGGTCCATTCCGTAAAAACGCCACAATTTTGGGAGCATTTCATTATCCAGAATGTTACAATATGCCTCTGTGTTAATGCTACCACGGACAAACACCAGCTGTCCTACGCCGAAGGCCGCGAAACACAAGTCAATTGACGTACTGAATTACCTCTCTTCACGGGTGCCCAATTACTTCTTGGTAGATAGTGTATAATGTTTGGCTGGAGTGTACCTGTGAAAAGCCAGAACATTTGGATGGAAGAATCAGATGACGGGCATTCAAGACAGCGAACGTAGTAGCATTGTACAATGTTGATAGCATTCCAGGGGTTGTAGAAGCCTTACAAGAAAAACTTTATCGTGAAGAAGAATATATTGCTAAGGGTTCCGGGCGGATGCTTGCAAGCGTAGACAGTCTCGTGCTGTGTATAAGCAGATTATGTTCACTACAAGGAAAGTGAACATGTTGGTGTAAATATATTACATGAATGAATGGAAACTATAGAGATTCTGTTTTCATGTGTATAGACTGATGAACACAAAAATATATTTTCAATGAATAAACTAAAGTGTTATATTTCTCACTAGTGCTAATGTACCTTATCCTAGCATGCCTACTTTCCTGATATAGGGAATATGGTAGTCTTGGCTTTCGGATCTACCACTAAAAGTGTGCATGATAGTAAAATTAAATGAAATTACGTGTACAAAATACGATGATTTGGACGTCAACACTTCGAGATTTCTTGTGTCCGTCAAACACTGAATGTGCATAATCATTGATAATGTAGCAAAGGTAAATGATATAAAGTGTACAAAAAAGAGCAGATTATTACTGTAATACATTCTAAGCAGGTTGGATGTAGCAGTCTTGGAAGTAAGATGTTGAAGTGTTAGGAATTTGACCCTGAGACTTGGAGGGAGGGGAGGGTGAAGACTGAGTCGAGCCTGGCCAGACCTGCTTCAGTGCAGTATATGGCGAAGTGTGGTCATACATAAATGTCTACATACCTGCTCCTGCTCCAATATATCACATTTATTTTTGTAGTAAACAGAAATTACCAACTAAATGAAAGATCTTGTGGTTAAAGGACAATATCATATATTATAACTAATTATTGCAGAAGTGATGTAATCCAATATGGGGGTTCGAGGAAACTGAGTAATCAGCAGGCTACTAAATCAAGGTGTAATGCTAGAGCATGAATAAAATCTAATATGATAGTTGTGACTAAGTCAAGTAGGAATGCCAGGAAATCAAAGGAAGGTAACTAAGAAAGAAACGAAATCAATGATGGTGAACATGGCACGACAGAGCATAGGGAGAATGTTTGTCTCACCGATTTGCCTTGTAGCTTCAACTAATGAAATCAAATATGATACTTGTGACTAAGTCAAGTAGGAATGCCAGGAAATCAAAGGAAGGTAACTAAGAAAGAAACGAAATCAATGATGGTGAACATGGCATGACAGAGCATAGGGAGAATGTTTGTCTCGCCGGTTTGCCTGGTAGCTTCAACTAATGAAATCGTAGATTGCTGACATGCAATGATAGAGAATAAGTATGTGGGAAATATGGTGAAGATGTTATGTCAGATGGTGGTAGCGAGGGAATCTAAGGTGGCTGACATGGAATAACAAAGCATGGATAAACTATAAAATGGTGGATGGAGCACAGATCAGAAGAAATGAATGAGCATGATGGGAAGTTAACTAAGCAAAATGGAATCCAATATGTCAGTTTGGTTACATCAGTGTCATTTTTACTTCGGTTCTTCATTTTTTATATATGTTTTTAAAGTTTTTGGATTTTTAGATTTTTTGGGACGTTTGGGATTTTTTTTCGAATCTTCCGGGTTTTAAGGTCAAAGGTCACCGGGGTCAAGGTCATGTGTATCCAAGTAGGCGGTAGTAGTCAGCAATGTAATATGCTTACTGACTAATGTAATATGCTTACTGACTAATGTAATATGCTTACTGACTTTTATGAATATATTCAATATTTGTGTTCAAAGTAATTCAACATCACTGGAGTCAAGGTCAAAGGTCAATGTTATAGGGTCTGAGTTCTGAGTCAAGAGTTCGTAACAACCGTCCCTGCCTGGATGGGTTTGTTTTTAAGCGCTCATGGCTTCGTTCCATTTCCTCGTAGCATGTTTGTGCTCTCGCAATCAGACTAGCACGCCTGTTGCTGCACATAGCAAAATGTCGATATTACCATAAGAAATGCAAATCTCGTTAAAACAGGCAGTCGTTCGGTTAAAGGCTTGGAGTGTTATCTGAGGGAAGGGGTTTTTGTTTATGTTTGCTGTGAATATAATTAGAAAATTGTTTTTCTCTTGTCCAATATTGATTCAAAACAAATGTATTCGAAAACAGAAAATCATTGATTTTATTTTCATTTCTAAACAATGTAATTTTAAATATAAGCGTATAATTTGGAAATATATCCCTATAAGTATGCTTTTGATTTGATACCAGAAAACTTTTCGTAATCCTTCGAAAGTCTTTTCAGATAAGAGAGTTTCCAAGGATTTTTCGTGCAAAAGTACGATTCTGGCAGTACCATTAAAACTTGTTCAGCTTTTCTGTTTAGGCTTCAGCGGACGTAATACGTATTGACGGTGTATGTGTCTGACATCTGGTCCACTGTTAATATAACCTGACTCTTTTAACTTGATTGATTGCCTGCTCTGATCGTCTCGTTAACGAGCGAGTTCCAGCACGGTGGTTTCCATCTCCCACTTTCGCTTCGCACTGCCACGTTCGTGATGATAACTCACAGAAATGTGTAACTAACTGTAGCAAGTATGTTGACATTTTGATAAGCCAACGTTTATCTCAGGTCGATATGTACATTTTACTACAGGCAATTCGCCATTAATTAGGCAATTATACAACAAAAAAATTATAAATATTTCCATTCATTTAAAACTATATTTTATTGAAAACGATATCTGAAGTATTATTATTATTAAATTGCAAAGCCGTTTAGAAAATGAGTTACATACATTGACACCCAACTAAAATTATAATGTAGTAACTGGAATCGTAGTTACATTTATTTGATGCCTGAGAGCAAAAACTAGCACAGGATTCTCAAACTTGTGTACATAAAAATTTACAGATCTTCTTTAAATCATTCCATTACTTGATCGACGCCTCTTCACTGCAGGTAGATTGTTCCGTTTATTTACCCTTGACGCATGGCAAGGCATTGACGAAAGGAAATGTTTGGTTTAGGAAAACATTCTGGGGTTAAAGATAGTATTATATACTTAATAACGAAAATATTTATGTCAAATTTTTCAGTAAATAGGTTAAAGTGTAACACTGGCTTTTGTTGATTTTTGATGTACTTTCAGTTCCGTAAAGTATTTTCTGACTCCTGGTAATATTATGACACGCTAAGTCAGCTCTGATGCAAATAATGTTAGAATCAAATACGTTTTACACCTGAAGGAATCTTAATAGTATACGCTTCAGTGCATTATATTGCTGATTTATGTCAGAGTCCGACAGCCGGATTACACAATTGTTATTCGTAAAAAAAAAAACACCAATCTGCTTGTTGTGCAGTGTGTATAATTATTTCATATTTGAAATTGAACAAATATACTAAATCTAGTTGCTTACGTGGGCTTCTAAGAATTCATGTAAAATAAACGGCAGTTAAAACAGTCGGAAAATAACGAAACCGTTGAGCTGTAGGCTATTATCAGGGCTTTAAACCCCTGTTTTTAAACATTTCGAAGGCAACTATTAGTGTTTTGTTACTTTATAAGGTGAACCCAGGAGACATGACGCACCTTTTGATTTATGTCTTTCAAATATTTTAATTTCATTCTACCCTAAAATAGATACCAGAAATAAAAGGTTAATGGTTTTATGTATTTGCAAAGTAATTATGGATGTGTAATTGTAATATCAACATAGTCAAAATCCAAAAACAAAAAAAAAATATTTTTCGGCTATATCTTCCACAGGTATGGGTGATATGGCTAGACAATGTTAAAATTCTCAATTGCAATGGAAACCGGTTTTCCGAAATAAAGTCAATTAAATCTGTAACAATTAAGTACTTTAAATTCGAATTTACTCTTTCTGTTTGCCTCTTTACCAAAATAATATCGTTCTAAAAAATTGTGAAATAAGCCCAAAAAATGTAATGTAATTAAATGCCTCTTATTCTGCATTTTTTTGTGCGAGTAAATAATACTGTTTCCTTCACGCCCCTCCCCGCCTCCACAAAATCACAAACTTTAAACACCAAAGTAAAAAAGAAAATATTGCGAACACATTAGCCACATAAGCAGCAAAACCTCTAAAGAAAACCAAAATAGAAGAAAATATGCACAGACTTTTGAAAGTTTTTTGTAGTTCTTTACATGTTTTATGTCAATCTTATCTTGCCCTTTTTTCTCCAATCTGCCACACATGTTTCAAATTAAACCATACATGGTACATGTTTAATGTAGTCATCTACCACAACTAAAACATTTAATCTAATCTTCTGTTGATGAAGTGTCCGTATAGTTCACAGCACTCGTCTTTATCAAAACTTTCACTATTTCCACTAGAAGTGAAAACCACCACATTACGATCTTCTTCATCAGAAGATGTATAGTCAAGATTACTTTTTTGTAGATTGTTTTGATGGACATTTACTTCACATCAGGATGGGTAACTAGTTGCGTATATTGTTTTATTGCTGGTCGTTTTCCTGGAACACGATTTGCAATGGGAGATACTGCATTTATCAATTTGGTTGGTGTCACATCTTAGCTGGGTATGCATAGAGGTGGAGAAGTTGGAAAATTGGCGGAAGTTTTAATCCGTTTGAAAGCAGAAGATGGGGAAATAGATTCAATAGCAACACCTGCTCGGAGAGGTTGTGGGATACCATTACACTTCATAACAAGAAGATCGTCAATACCACTTTCGACGGAAGCGTCATTTTTTTTTTTTCAGGAAGGAACTGGTCAATTGGACCAGACCATCGTAAATAGGCAAAATCTGGAAAGCCTGAGGCGTTTAGAGGTACTATTCCTGTAGCACTGAATCAAGAAACACAATTTTCTACAGTAGCGGCCCGACACGAAGCACTCTTCAAGAGCACTTCTAAGTGGTGATGTTCAATGCTGGTACGACTTAGCATCCAGTTATTTCATACGTCTGCCCAATAAGCCTTCAATGGCTTTAAGAAGGTTCGATCAAGGGGCTGGAGGACTCGGCAGACATAGAATAGAAATATCATTATCAACATCTCTTTGAAGTATGTCTGAAGGATTAATATGCGAACCATGGCCATCCAGAAGAAGACATTTCCCGGCATTCTTTAGTAGAATGAAGTGGTCTCCGAGCCAGTCCGTGAAAATCGATTCGTCTATGTATACTGATTTATTCCTCATTATTATGACCCCTCCAGGTGGCATGCATTTTTCCCGCATTGTTTTCTTATCTACTCCTTCGGAAATGCAGTAGGTAGGTAAAAATGAGCTCTCGGCATTACAGCATGCCTCTACAGTAACTGTTTCGCCACTTCCCTTCACTTTACTTACATGCACGTCTTTGCTGCCTCGTTCAACAAAAAAAATGCCCAGGCTCACTCGTCCATGCAGGTCAACACTGGTACCGTGCACACCTGACACACATAACAGTACACATAAGAATACACACACCACATCAGTTTGCCTCATCAAGAAAAGCGAGCTATGCGAAGAAAATTAGCAAGCGATAGAAATACTGTCTACCTCCCGTGCGTCACAAAACTGTAGATCCCTTTCAGTTTACGCGTTTGTCGTGGCCACTCATTACCTCTCTCACTTGCAGACCAAGCGTTCTCGAGCACGAATTACTTACTTCGAAGCCTTCCACAAAGCCTTTCCTAATTCCATTTGAACTTTTGACAAATGTGTAACAAATAATAATAAAACGCAGTTTTCGCTAGTCAGTGGAAAAAGTAACTTGATGATTCATAAAAGTCGCCTGATTTCAGTACATTTTAGAATTTTCTGTCTACAAAAAGTATGTAAGGCTTTTTGTTCTTCGTTGCAATATTAACTTAGTTCTTCTTCTCGTTGATCTAAGAGTGGTTGTATGTATGTTGCAATTTTCTTTCAAACATCTACGTAAATAATCGCCTGCTTTTCATGTAACGTAAGAGTAACGTACTGAACAGATATGTTAACATAGTTTAATGTAAAAACCTGTAAGTTGCTTCTCCGAAATAAATATTATTCAAGTCCGACGTATTTGCTGAGGTATAACAGCTCCGTTTGAACTTCAGCAAATGTGTACAGCGTAAATTATAAATCATTACATTAGTTACTTATTATTATGCCGGGGGCAAAGAAATTATTATTTTTAAAGTAGTGGTAAACCAAGATACGAGGATTACTATTTATTTATGCATATTTTGTTTGGTGGCAAAGTTAAAGCAGCAGCCTCGTCTTGCACTTAAACCCCAATACAAACTTTCGATTTATAGTGCACAGAGAAAAACAAAGTGTTTTGTACACTAAATGCAAACAGGAAGCTTCAGAATGTGGTAGTGGTACATTTTTTTCATAATCGTATTACAAATTATATTTTACTCTTACATTTACAGATTTAAAATATGGCAGTTTATATTTGTACGTTCAAGCTAACACAAGTAAGATTGATTTCCCGTTCAATATTCGTAGCAAATAAAAGTGTAACATTTGCAAGTTACATTAATGAATTTTTTTTTAGTGCACGATTTTGTTCCTTAGTCACTTATCGTCACTTATTCAGTGTTCCAAACAAATGCATTTATTGCTACGAAATGTTTTGCAGGAAATTTTAGATACAATGAATACCAAAATATTACCGAAATTCGTATTAACACAACGTTAGAAGTGCTACTGTATCAGCGGATGATAAGCCTAAAAAAGCCGGACCATTTATTAAAAAATATTTTCACTGCATTTGTATGAAAAATTTTGCTAGCAAGTACATTATTACGAAACGAGACCTTTGTGCAAACATTTGGCACTAATTTCGTGAAAAATAATATAATTCTTTATCAATTTCCTGGAGAAAATACTACCAATATGTTTCCTTATCGAATGAAAATGGATTTACAGATCAAAAACAACTTACTTGCCGTTTGACCCATTATAATTTCTGACAAATACCTCAATCGGTGCATGTAAACAACTGTACATTTTTTAATGCCATAATCTTATAACGAATCTTAAATGCTCCCAACCACTGCAATCAACAGCGAAAGGTTTACAAAAGTGTATTATTGGCTTTCCAAATGTGCATGTCTTCCATACTGGCATGTGTGTTGTCATACACACGGTCGGATTACTGCTAACCATCGAACATATTGATGTCGCAGAGAGCAATTTTCTAGAAGCGACGGGTCATTAAAGAGGCGAGCGTATTACATGGCCTGCTACATTGACACTCGGTGGTTCCCTGAATGAATGGCATGCTTTATGTGAGTGAGAGGGGGGAGGGAATACGAATGTGGTGCCATCAGGGGGATAGTTTGGAAGTATTTACAAATCGGTTGGCAGTGTGCTCTGGCGACACACAGAACAACACTACCTCCCACTTGACTTTCTCCTTAAAACAAGTACATATAATAATATGGCCTAACACAGTACAACATCTTCGCCAAAGTTTATAAGAATGGGTTTATTGTTTCCCGAAATGAGACTCTGCATTGACATATTTTATGGCTGTAATAGGCACTGCCAGCATACAAGCTTAATTTGGAATTTTTTTAATTGATAAAATATACTGAGCTAGATTATTTATGTGCCTGGCCTACTTAAAACACCACCTGCTGCAGTACTATTTGTTTGCCAAATTTGGTAGGAATCTCTCAATTCTTTCCCGAGATATGAGATAAAAACTTTATTTATTCGCATGTCGCTATCTTACAAAATGGAGGAAAAAAGGTCCTTCGCCTAGATATAGTTGATAGTTATGCCAGCATAGAAAGTTAAGTTGGAATTGATAACATGATTTCGATGATATATCTTTCTGAGCTAAAATGACTCTATGGTCGCCATTTTTAAAATAAGTGTCTGACATACTTTTAACATACCACTCTACATCATCGGCCTCAGTACGACTTGTTTGCCAACTTTGGTAGGATTTTTTTTTTTTTTTTTTTTTTTTTTTTTTTTTTTTTTTTTTTTTTTTTTTTTTAGAAATAGGAAATATTATATTTATTTATTCATATTGTACTATCTTCCAAAACGGCCGACGAAAGTGATTATGTGTTGTTATATAAAATGTTACTAACAGATACTTTCAGTATACAAAATTTTGTCGACATTGTTTTTAATGGTATGGCAGATATACCAAATAATACTTAAGAAATTTGTATGGCTACCATTTTGATAGTAGGTACCTAATAAATTTCAATCACTTACGTTTACTTGGTCTATTATAGTATTGCTTACAAATTGGGTGAGAATTAGTTTAATAGTTTTAGAGATAAAATGAAAAATCTTTATTTGTTTATTTGGTGCTCGTTTCCAAAATTGAGGACTTAATATACATCTCATATTTTAATGCTTGCACATTGCTCTGTCAGAATACAGCATTTGGTTTAAATAGGTAAAATGGTTCACGAGATACATGTTGCACCAAAATTTTTTAATGGCCACCATTTTGAAAGTAAGTGCCCAAGGTGGTCGGAAACAATAAATGCCAGGTGTCCTTACTAAGTACTATATGTGCACCAAGTTTGGCGGAATTCGGTCCACGCGTTCAAAATTCACGACACACACAGCCACAAACACCTACACACATGAACACACACACAGACAGGAAAGTAATCTTATAAGCCTTTGTTTCTTTCGGAAATTAGACTAAAAATAGTCTTTGCGGATCGGTTTAAGTGTGTTTTATCTCAAATTCACTTTGATTGACGATAATCCCGTTGAGAATAAAAATTTCAGTCATGAATTATTGGGATTGAACTGAAGAATACTGACTGAATAGTAAAACTGAATACCCTCTGGTCTGACCGAAACACCACCAAAGATTGCCGATATTGTACCTAGTGTAGAATCTAAACAGAATTTTTATAAACGCCTATGCGAACGGAATTTAATATGTGCTAACAATCTAATTGCCGTATTATATATTGTATAGCACACCGGAGTTCAGAGGACAGACATAATTTTAAAAGGTTAAAAATAATCGAATTAAAAAGTATTCGCATAGAATGGAAGTGCAATGCATAAGGCGTGGTAATAGTAGTTAAATCAAAGGCAACTGATTAAAATACCCGTACAAGCTACAGAACATAAATTTTTATATTTATTTTCCGTCGAATTTTTTTTTATTATTATTCTCTTCGCTCTAATTATCACTATACTTGTAAAGTAAACATTTGTATTGTTGTATGTTTGTTTGCTACAATTATTTTTCAACGGCTGCGTTCTGCGATTCCACTGTTTGAGAAGTAGTTGAGCAGGAGTAATAAAAATGTTGAATTATTACTACTTACGCACATTTACGCACACACATATCCGCAAAAATAATTTACAGAATAAGAACTTAGTATAAATAAAACTAAAATACCTACAACTTACATATGTTTCGCGTATATACACTGTTAAATATTTCCGTATATTTACGGGAATTTTTACGGAAATGTGCGGTAAATTTACGAAAACGCAATCCGTAATGATGAAAAACGGAATTAAGTCCGTATGTACAAAACACGGAAAGTTGCCTTATTTGCTATGGCTTCGGGTTTCGGGGACGAACAATGCCGAGTCTACCCGATGTTTTCTTCGCCACTGTAAACAGAAAGTTGTCGTTTCTGCGGCGTTTGGGATATCCACGCCACTAAGACCTATTCTTTCAAACATTAAAAATTAGCATCAGGCGTGTGTAACATTTAGCAACATTTAAATTACACCAACTTAATTAGAAACTGAAAAAGTTGCTTCTGTGACGGCAGTATAAACACATAAGTTATACCGATGGCATTGTGTGAGAGTTTCGATGGAGCACTGCCCTCATAGCTCAGGGGTAGGGTGGCTGACTTGTCATAAGGTCGCGGGTTCGCGCCCTGGTGCCTCCAACGCGGCAAATTTTCAGCTCGCTTGTCGCACTGGCACATTGTCAGCAGGTCGGTCTCACAAGAGCCTCGCCAGCGTCAAATGTCGCAACAACGTCAAAAAAAGGAAAATGAAAAAAAAAAAAAATGTTTAGAGTCGTGTACTTAAAGATTTCTTGTCTCGGGTTCAAATCATGTTCAAGTATAAGATATTTTAACTTTTCAAATTATCTTTCTTATACACAGCATAACACCAATGAAACGAAAATTAAAGATATTTTCACTACCTGTTTTTATTTTAAACTGGAAGTACAGAAAACTAATAGTGAAATTAACGGAGAAGTTTCGCGAAATTGACAGGAAATCCGTTTTTGAAAATCAATGTGTCCGTTATTTTACGGAGAGTTTACGGATATCTTTGGATAAATTTTTACCAGCGACTTTTCCGTAAAAAATTAAGGAATATATTTTTTTTAACAGTGTACTAACGTCTAAGTTAGTATTCACGAGTTTGTTCAGCTGTTATGAAAACTGTTTATATTGCTGAAGGGTGCCCGTGTGTGCTCACTTTCAAAACTTAGTAAATTTGTGTAGCCTTCATTCAGTGGCTCTAACTTTGATTAAAAGATAGTTCTATATTTATTTCCTGTAATATTAATGTGGTTTCCTCTCCCCTCCCCCCCCCCCCCCCCCTTTTCTCCTCGGCAACTCATATATTAAATATAACTCTGAAGATTTTTAAAGCAGATCAATCAGAGTATGCTGGTTTCATCTCAACTTTGTTACTTGTAGAAACATCGCTCTGAAACACGTACATGATATTTATTATTCATCCCATTGATAGTGTTTTATACTGCACTAAAATTAACGACTGCTGTGTTCCGGATTTGACAGCATACTTCCGGTCTTTGAAGCTACCCACCGTGGAATCGCAAAGCATTTCAGTCACGGGTCCATAATTTTTTTTTCTTTTTCTTTTTCACTACTGAAAGCGTTACCGCGCTCCACTCACTTCTCCCGTATTTTTTACCTAGCGGTTCATCGTAGGAGAATGTGGTAGTAGGCGGTATTCCCAATCAACTCGCAGACACGCATTCCGCTGGACTCCTCTTCTCGTTTTTATCTCCCACTGCATCCTTCGCTCATTAAATCCCCACTGGCTGTCGTCATCCGGCACTGCCCAGAACCGTAAAAACCAGAAAACCTGGTTACTTTTTAGTAATTGTAAATTACCCTTGGTGTTTATCAGCAAGTAATATGTATGTTGAAAACAAAAAGTGATGCCCGTTCTACAATTGTTGTCGATGCAATTTCCTTGAGAATTTAATTTGACTCTCCTTAGAACAACGTTGCAAATTAATGGCACCTAAAGTTACCAGAAATCGAACGTTTTTAATTCAGAAAATTCATTTAAATTTCTATTATTATACAAATTCATTGAAAATACACGTGTCCTCTAACTGTAGGGATTAAATTTAAGGAAATTTTACGTTAAAACTACAATTTTTTATTTTTTATTTTAAAGGTTTAAAGCTCCGTATGGTTTTAGCTGTGCAGTGCTTTGGGGACGGAGAACAAAAGGTCGTTAAAAATTATGCGCTAGCACGCATATAAAACACTTCACGTTCCTCACAGGAGAGGCACACCACAGTCGTGGAATCTTGTGTTGTGCAGCTTGTAAACAAGGCACGCTGTAAGTAATGGCCATCATCATGTTCTTGGTGGCAGGTCGGCAGTAAAGTTCAGTGAACTCAACTACACTTGTTTTACTTATGAAAAGATAGTACAGTGAAACACGGTTTAGAAGTTTCAGAAAAATATGAAAAATGAATGTGTTCTAATTAAGATGGAAAACATCTTAAAAGGGTAAAATTACATATTTGTAACAGACAAAGTGCGGCCTTTTTCTGAACTTATTAATCAGTTAAACCTCTTAACAGAAAAATTCTTAAGGGGGTTTTACGGTTTTTTTTATCGGTTTATCTGTCTGAAAATGTATTATTAATTATTCTTTTATGATTTCTTTTCAAAGATGGCAATTCTCACTTACGTTGAATTGAAGCGAGTGGTCTGTTTCTTTGTTATTTAAGAAGAAAAAAGCACTTATTACTATGAAGTTTCATCTAAAACCGCATATTTCAACTACGTTGTAGCGCATTTAACTCAAATGATACATAAAAATTTTGCTACGATTTTTATATTTGGTTTTGATACCAGACAAATATTTCTGTACACATACTGGGTGAATTTATTAGGCCTATTTTGTTTGAGGCCGAAAGAAAATAATTCTACCGGAAATGTTAAAGCTTAATTTTTTTTTCTTTGTAATGCTTCCTGTTGTTATGGCAACGAGGCGAAGTCCGATGCTGACATTATTATTTTGAGCGGCAAGGAGCCACTCATTCGTCGACTAAAGGAGGGGAATTTGTGGGGGGTGGGGGGAGCAGACTATTTAAACGGGGTCGCCAGGGGCCATCTTTCTTCTTTGGATCGTCGCCGCGGCTGGTCGCTGCTGATGCTGCTGTCCATCTACGAGCTCGAGTTGCAGAGAGACGTCATCGTCCAGGGGAGACGATATACACAGGGGATCCTGACTGGTCTTCCCTGCGGCGTGGGCTTGACCAACCTGAGCTGAGTATAACAGTAGTGAGTCCGGGTGAATAGCTTCGGGTAACTAGGGATTTCATAGAGCGCCTCCGTAGAAGCTTTTGTAGAGCAAGACATTGCCCCTCTGACGGAAGGGTAAGATATTGTGTAGTCTTTAAATATTAATAAAAGCTATATTTTAATACCTTGCTGATTAACTTTATTTCAGAGTAAACCTGAGAGATATAGATATTTTCAGGGAATTGATTTGAGGACCTTAAGTCTACCTAATAATTAAAGAGGTTCTTAGCCTCCTTGTCTATCTTTTAATACTTTTAAATTAACAACTAAAAAGGTATAAATCAAAGTGTAGAACACTGTGTATACACGCAAACACATGTTTAATCGAATAAAAAAATATGTTGTACTACTATAAGGCATACAGAAATAATTTGCCTGCTAAATAAAACTTTATATTACACATATAACTTTTCCAGCTGGTTTGGATGTGACTTCAACTTATACAAATTAAAATAATTTAAATGGCTATCAGAAGATTTCACATATATCATTCCACATTTTTGAATGAAAAAAATACCTCGTTTTCTCCGGCATCTCTTCGGGCTCGGCTCCAGCCATTTTGCAGAAATTTTTCGTTTTCGCGTCGTTATTATGGATTCACAGTAATTACTGGCAATCAACGATAAGGACTATAGGAGGTTTACATTTTAAGAGTTGTTAAATATTTTGTGCGTAAATTTTATTGTGTGTTATCTGCTTGTCGTTAAAATTCGAGAACCTAAAAATTATTTTTAAATAATTATGTTGTCGAAATTTTACAACAAGCAGATAACCCGCAATTGCAATCAGGCACAAAAATATTAAACAACTCGTTAAAATGTAAATTTCTCTAAAACCGTACATTGTCTGTAATTACTACGAATTCCAAAATGATGACGCGAAAACGAAGAATTTCTGCGCAGTGTGTGAAGTCGAGCCCTAAAGGATTCTGCTTTGCTCACGCAATATTTTCAAAGAAGATGTCTTCGCACGGTTTGACCACTCATGAATGAATGTATGAATGTATGAATGTTTACTCCGTCCTCGTCGTCCTGTAACACCACTTCTTTTTTTTTTTTCTCTGCCGATCAAGTTATACGACGGTTACGGGTCTGCCTGAAAGTCGCACGAGGTAGACGGGAAAATGATAATTTCACGACCATTCAGCAACGCCTCCTCGCCTTCATGTAATCGTACAATGCGTGAAAAAAAAATACAATATCCCGAAATAAAGCATTTCCATTTCTGTCTGTGGTCGACAAGAAAACGAAATTATTTTTACGTAAGATACATCTGAAATAGAGCTAACGCAGAGATTTATAGAGAGAAAAAAATACGAAAACAAAATATTTTAGGTACTGAAACGAACTCTTTTTCAGTAAGTTACTCCCTGAACTGTGTTCAAAATTCTTCATTTCCATCTCGGTGCAAAATAATTCATTTAAAGTTTTTCACTCGATGGGTTCAACTTTCAAACTGTGTCATGAAACGTGATGTTACAGTGGAATTTTTTTTCTTCAGCAACAAGAACAATGAAGATCATTGCCATACGGTGATATTAAACCGCGAAGGAAATATTATTGAATAGAAAAACAGCAACAGTCACACATACACATGCAAGCACAGATAGTGCCGCGTTAGTTAATCACTGGTATACCGTAACTAATACAAACCAATTTACAAAATTTCAATTATATTTAGCACACAACAGTTTTACATTACTGTGTATTAACTCATTACTGTACATTAACTCATTACTGTGCATTAACTCATTACTGTGCATTAACTCATTGCTGTGCATTAACTCATTACTGTGCATTAACTCATTACTGTGCATTAACTCATTACTGTGCATTAACTCATTACTGTACATTAACTCATTACTGTACATTAACTCATTACTGTGCATTAACTCATTACTGTGCATTAACTCATTACTGTGCATTAACTCATAATTGTGCATTAACTCATTACTGTACATTAACTCATTACTGTGCATTAACTCATTACTGTGCATTAACGCATTACTGTGCATTAGTAGTTAGAATGCTAGTTTCAAGGACGAGTTGTAAAAACAATATTACTTTTTTTGGACTGGAATTGTTTGTTTATAAAAGCACATACCAGAATCTGATAACAAAACAGTTGTAATACCTCTCCCAAGTTAAACCTTTTTGGGAGTAGGCCTAAGTATTTTTTTATGTAATGTTTTTTTTTGGAGAGAAATTTCGTGGTACTGAAGTACTTACCAATTTCATGTTCTTCATTTGCAGATGGTCGCCTGGATTTTTCTCCGCTTTCAGCAAGTTTGAGAAACACATATTCAAATCATTTTATAAACCACGTATTACATTTAAGTATGCAAAAAGAGATACGGGATTTATTTAATTCCAGAAACGTTCTATGTTATCTGTTTGGAGTTGTGTTAAGTTCAAGAGACTGACTAACTTCAATACTCCAAAATTAGTTAGACGGGTGCGATACGTTTTCTAAACAATCAAGTTTTCACGCATGCCAACGAAAAATAAGTAGATGTTCATGACCGGAATTCTGGTTTACTCTTCAGTCTGGGCAGAGTTCCAAAACGCTTCTTCGAGAGTAGAGTAAAGTGAACGACTGCGACAGCTGAGGAAATTAAGACAAAACGTGGTTTTAGAACGAGCATGATGTAACTAGCATGAGGTGTTTACAAATATAAACCGATTTGTCAACGACCGTAAATTCCAAAAGGTATTTATAACTTTTCCCAATTTATTTCGTTTCCAGAAAATTAGTCATATGCATAACATACGTAAACAACTTTACTTGCCATAAATTAATTATAAACATTACGTCTAAAAACGCAACCTTTATCCATTATACTTTTAAATAAAAATAAAAAATTGTATCACCAGTAATTTATAATTTCTCCGCGTGTGTCTGTAACCAGTATATCCACATTTTCTTTGCAGTTAACACTTCGTTGCTCGCTGAAGTAGAGGATGTAACAGTTTTACCCTGGCAAGGTGCTCAAGAGTAAAAACTCTGCAGTTTTAGGATACTGCCAAGAGCACGCGAAACAGCTGACGAGGGGTGTTTTGGGACAGCTAAAGAGAAGCGTTAAACTCGCAGAGTAGCGTTTTGGAAAGCCATCCTGAGAGTAATGTACCCTGGAGATCTTGTCCGGAAAATTTAAAGAAACGCATCTCTCTTGACAAAATTTCAAAAACCGTTTGTTGAACTTTTTTGTCTACTAAAAACTGCTAATTATTTTATAATGTAGCAATAAGTGTAAATGTGTATGATTTAAAGTGTGTATAAACATTATAGTTCTAGCTTCTGCTTTCTAACAGGTCAACTTACTAAGTGTAGGAGTGTCAAATTGCCTCAAGTAAAATTGTTTATCTAAGTAATACGAGGCCTTATGTGTTGGAACTAAGCAACTATAGTCTGTCAACGCCTAAACTCGATTTTTGAATTAATAATGTGCATATTTGTCAAGCATTTTTGTCAGTATACTCTTCTCTTCACGATCTATATCTAACGGTACAACATTCGCCTTGCCATGGAGCTCAAGGTTGAATGTAGGGGAGAGAATTATGCATAGCTAGCCAAATTTCACTGTCTGGTCGTATGATGGCTTCACGGGACAAACGAAGGCGGTTTAAAAGCACTGCATGCCGACTGGCAGCTGCTAAATGTTAATAGGAGACCCCCACGTTAAGAAAATTTCGTCTCAATGCGTTAACTTTAACGATGGGCGATTCAAACAAATTTTATTCTTCACGAATTTTTTTAGGAAAGAATCCCTACGATTGAATATTTTCAATGTAGATAGGCAGAATGTACTTTTTTTTTATAAAACATTAATTTAAAAATTCCTTTGCAAACAGGCTATGCATGTTATGGATATATCTCCACTGTCGGGGACTTTTCCTTAAAAAAATTCGCGTAATACAATTTGTTTGAAACTAACACCCTGAGGCGAAATTTCCTTAACATGTTATTTCCTACTTAAATTTCGCAGCTGCCAGCTGGTTCACCCCAAATTAGAATCAGTGGGAAACCACTTATTCACAGTGGAATTCAACTACTCGAATCAATTAAAATGGCTCCACTTAGAATCAGTGGAAATTCACTGATTGAATTAGGGACTGAATGTAGCCAAGCAATTACGTGAAATATACATATTGAGATAGTTGACTGCGCAATTTACCGCAATTTAAAAAAGTAAAGAATATCACAGGTGGCCGTTGTTGAATTCACAAAACCTTTCCAGTACTTTATCTATTTAAATTCTCTGTTTATGCAGCGTTATTTTCAATACATTCTTAAATTAATACGTGGAGAAATTAAAAAATATTACCACATCACAAATAATAAATTTATCTTCATAAAATTATCATATTTATAGTCAAGTGCATACTCTTCGAAGACAATGACATCAATGGAACTGTCTTCCAAGTTCTTTTGCTGCAAGAATTCTTGCCGACACGGAATTGCCCTATAACCCATATAAGTTGTGTTGTCATATTGTATGAATGTGACCTGTCTTACATAGACTATTCACGGTAAAGTGAGCACTTTCGAAAACCCCCTCATTTGGAATATTAGTCATTAAATATATTTTATTTTAGCCTTAGACATTAACTTCCGTATGCTGTGGAAAAGTCACACACTATTTATTACTACACTGCAATATTTATTTTAAAAGGTTGAAAGGAAAAAAATAACTAAGGCCTCAAAAGTGCTCACTTTACCGTGAACAGCCTATACAAACATTTGACCAGTCAACCACTTCATCATGCACAGCAATTTGTGGTATTGATCACAGAGAAGAAGCCGTATTTTTTACATTTGTTATATTAATACAATTCATTTTAACGCTTCATATTTGTGCCGTAGGACCAGTAGCATGCAATTCAACTAGCACGTGTCACTTCCAAAAACGTTAGAAACATCGTTGCTTTTCGCGGTACGGACACAGATCCCCAATGTTAAGAAGCATCGCTTTAGCAACCTTGGCCTTGCAGATCACAATAAACCGCGCTATCGTCTTTACATTTGTCCTTTGTAAGATCCAACTTCATAAGAAATTAACACGCTGAAACAAAAACAAAAATATAGAAGTTTTTCATGAGATTGCAAAATTACGATCACTATTGTAATTGCTGTAGTTTTTTTTAATAGTATTTATTCAATTTTCTGTAAAAATTAAAAAGAGTCATAGGTGAAGCAAATAAACATACGTCATACAAGAAGGTGGATCTCGTCTTTTAAAGTTTGAGCAAATCAAACGATATCTCGAAGTTTTTTTTTTTTTTTTCGAACTGGCGAAGTTCGCCTCGAAATACTTACACGATAAATGGGATTTTTTTTTTTTTTTAGTTTTGATTTTTCACGCCTCCGCCCCATTTCATTATTTTCGTGTATCCGCCGGAGATAGCCCAAAGGACGAAAATGGATGTCGTTTACGACCACAACTTCAAATAGCGCATGGCGTCATCTCCATCCCGCCGACCTTGCTCCTAAGCGGAAGAAATTAACGCGA
Organism: Dryococelus australis; assembly: GCA_029891345.1. Lineage (NCBI taxonomy): Eukaryota > Metazoa > Arthropoda > Insecta > Phasmatodea > Phasmatidae > Dryococelus > Dryococelus australis. The sequence goes on along the minus strand of CM057000.1, from coordinate 118,593,396 downwards.
TTTCGATAAATCAGTTGACGACAACATCCCGTACATAGGTCTGTTGTCGAGGCTGTAATTTGCCTTGAATGCGACCATCCAGATGTGGAGCTTGCGACGCAGTTTGTTGTTTATCGCGTTGCTATGTGTGGTCTCTGAGAGGTCCTTGGAGCGTGGGAAATGGTCGCGGGAATGGCCTGCTGGCAGCCGGGTAGCAGGTGTTTATTAAGGCGCTTATTAAGACACGTGCCCTCCCCCGCTCCGCGATCAAAGGCTGGTAGGCGGCACAGCGATTTGCGCATGCGCGGTGCACGACTGGCGCCGCGCGCGCTTCCATCCTCCAGCGCCGGGGCGCTGGCAGTCGGTGTCCGGCAGCGGACGCGAGCGGATCGTCGCCAGTTAGTTCGTGCGCCTCGCTAACCCACCGTGGCCAAGCTTCTTGCCGCCATCCAACCAACGTGGCACTGTCTTGCAGTGACATTCGCATCGAGTGTTTTAACATGGTTAAATGATACCATTTTTTTATAGTAGTAATTTTCTGCACGCAGCTAAAATTTTGCGCGCACCTTGTAAAGATGAAAATTGAGACAGCCAGAACTTCTTAATATCTCGCAAGTACTTTCCTCCCCAAGTATTTAAACTTGGAAGTGAACATTGTGTTGTAGGTGTAGGAATATTCATACGTAGACTCTGGAACAATTCACCGGCCTGTAACTGACATAACTGAGGCTCGTACAGTTGAAAAACTTGAGTGTACTCGGTCCAGATAAAGAAAATTTAATTTTTGGGAAAGATTGAAAACAAACAACGAAACGCAACAAGCTCCAGAGGAAATAAATTTACACTCACCGAAGTGTCGATATAGAGTGTATATTTTGTTTACGCACGAACCTCGAGTATAATCCGATTTTAGACGGAAAAATTTCCAACAGCGGAGGAACTTCTGAAGTTGTATACAGTTAATACGAATTTCACTCGTGAGATGGCAATTACTGTGTGAATATAAGCGATAATAAAGTGATAATAAAGCTACAATTATTAATAGCTGATTTCCATCATAAATACATTCAAAGAAACCTCGCGCTTTATTCGAAACAAGGTGTGAATGGCGCATCCAGAGAAAAGCTTTCAAGAAGGTCAAATGTGTCATCTTCCTACAGAGAACAATGTAGGAGGTCCTCCCCAAAATCCGTACAAATCGAATCGTGTTTTCCGCCAACTACACGGGATGTTCCCGTTTAGATAAAGAGACAGGATAGGTTTGGGTCGAATCAAGGAAGTTCCACTCGTTGGAAGAGCAATGGATGAGTACGTTACGCTGAAAAGCGACCTCGCGTCGACGATCGTGTCGCTGCTGGTGGGCGAAGACGCCACCCTCTTCGCCGAAGAAGAGACGTCCAGCGTCGCGTACTGGGACAACTCGACGGACAGGGCCGCCATCAAGGCGCCTCCGAAGAGGGACTCGCTGCTGATAGTCGTCCCGATCACGATCCTCTACACGGTGATCTTCTTCACTGGCGTCGTCGGCAACTTCGTGACGTGCGTGGTGATCGCGCGCAACAAACACATGCACACCGCCACCAACTACTACCTCTTCAGCCTCGCCGTCTCCGACCTGCTGCTCCTGGTGTCCGGGCTGCCGCAGGAGATGTACTCCATCTGGTCCAACTACCCCTACATCTTCGGCGAGGTGTTCTGCGTACTGCGCGGCTTCGCGGCGGAGACGTCGACGAATGCGTCCGTGCTCACCATCACGGCGTTCACGGTGGAGCGCTACGTCGCCATCTGCCACCCCTTCCTGTCGCACACCATGTCGAAGCTGTCCCGCGCCGTCAAGTTCATCGTGGCCATCTGGGCTGTGGCGCTGCTGTCCGCCGTGCCGCAGGCCGTGCAGCTGGGGCTGGTGTACGACGACCAGGTGCCGGAGATGGTGCAATGCAGCGTGGCGCGAGAGCTGCTGCGGAACTCGTTCGAGGTGTCGACGTTCTTGTTCTTCGTGGCGCCGATGACGCTCATCACGGTGCTGTACGCGCTCATCGGCCTGCGGCTGCGGCGCTCGGGCATGCAGCGCGGCTCCGGCTCCTTCGGCAAGAAGAGGGCCGCCCAGCCCGACGGCTCGCACGCCGAGTTGGCCGGCAAGAGGAGCTGCTCCTCGCGACACCAGCACGCGCAGTCCAGGAAGGTGCTCAAGATGCTGGGTGAGTCTCTCTACCCTGTAACCTCTCCTTTAGTCTGGCCGAGCGTAGTTGGGAGTACCCGGGATCCATCACTGTCCAGCACGCTGGGAGTGTCCCTTGATGGCTGACACCTTCCACGTCCCTCTCTGTCCGTAATGCCCCTGCCCAAAGTGATATATTAACTGTTACAGTCTGTTCACGGTAAAATGAGCACTTTTGAAAGCCCTTCTTAAGATCTACTTGTAGGCACGTTGTGTAATCTTCGCCTTATGTAAAATTAATAATTTCCATGGATCCCATCAGTTTATTCATACGATGAAATCACCAGAAAAGTAAACCTTTTATAAATCAGCTAATTTTTACACATTGGTGCATAAAAAACACAATGAATTAAATCATTTAAATTATTATAACTACCTAACAATTTTTATTCGACGTTAAGATACGAAGCTGCTTTCCATCCTTCATTACTTTGCCGAGCGCATTTCACCCAGTGCACCCGTTGAAGTATATGCAGGCAGAGGCAGTAACTTTTCGTAAGGTTGATTTTAAAAGTGCTCACTTTATCGTGAACAAACTTTATCTGTATACTATGGTCGGCTCAGGCTCAACTGTACATTTTTAAATTTAACTTGGGAAAGTATACATAACGATTTTGTAACTATTTAAAAGTGAACAATGATTGCCCTTTCTAAGATTAAGTTAGCAGTGAACTAGGAAAACTAGTCCTGTACAAGTATCTTTTTACATGCATTAAATTTATTTTAATGTTTTGAAATCTATTTTTATTAATCGTTTAGTAGTGTGGACAGAGATTTTGTACACTTGTAAACTACTAGTTATCTGAGAGGTTACTACGCAAGTTGAATTTGTCTCGATCGATTGCCAATTGGCTAAATGGACTATGGCAAACTGTCAGATGTGCAACATGTTGATCTTAATTGTTGTATCGGAAATTTCAGTGTGTCTTCTGATCGATACTTCGATACAATACATAAAAACTTTACAGTGTCAAGGCGGAAGGATTCTTATTGGGCAAAAATAATCAATAAAACGACACGTCCGAAAATGTTGAACTAACTGTATGCCAACTACATACTATGTCGATATTGGAATATACAACAGCCGTGCGAATCAGAACATTCTAATCCACGTATTCGATGCTGTAGACAGTTCGAATCTGAAATTGTTGTGTTTTCTGGGTTTAAATTTTATTCTAAATTGCGAAGCACCAGATGATTTTTTTAAATTGAAACAGCTGTCAAGGAGAAAAAATATTTTGTTCTCTTCAGCAAATATAAGTCACAATTGCTTGGCAGTTACTTCAATTCGTAAACTAACAGACCAACTAAAACGTCGATGTTTATGTGATTCAGCTATGTGCATCAAAGTTTTAAAATGCCGACGAATTTTGAAATATTCTTTGAATGCCACTATATTTACAAAAGTAAAAAGTATTACAGATGAACTTCCAAAAGCTACATAACTGTTGAATGATCGTGAAGCACTTGTGGCTACACTATTATAACAAACATTGGCTGTAGCAGTAAGGTAGGCTGCAATTTTAATCCTATCTTACGTCATTGTGTACCGAGCGTTTCGAAATGTGACCGCACTTATCTACAGCCATCGAAATCAACATTTCCAATTAATCTTAGGCTGGTAACGTAAAAAAGATTGCTATATTTTAACTACAATTTTCATATTTTTTTTATTGCAAGATTGCATTGCTGTGAGCAAAACAGAGAAATAGAATTTCAGTTCAACTCTGTTTTCTTGAATCGAATATAAGAAAAAATACTTTTCTAAGTAAATATTGAACGGCTATGTGTACGCGTTTTGTTTCGGTAGCAACTATTCATTTAAGCACTGACGTGTGGTGAACACTGCTGCTGCCTATGTAAGCTGGTGCTTGCTCACTGCAGTACATTCTCGGCGCACGCAGCAGGAGCCTGTAACCACCGTGCAGCTCTAGGGATTCTGAACTCATTCCGACCACTCACAAGCGAGCAGCAAGGTGACCCATTACACGCGTCCTCTGACGTCACCGGCCGAGCTACGTTTCAGTGGCGGAAGTGCAAACTAGCAAGCAACAGGGTGCAGCACAGAACAACTGCAACTTGCCTTGCAGCCGTTCACCACACGCGTCACTGTATTTAAGGTGAAATTTATAACGTTAGTATTGATGAAACTTCGTTGTAAAGTTAAAGTGCATTCTAATACGATCAATAAGGCTGCCTAGACAAAAGGTTTGCGGGTCGATATCTGCAGGGAGAAACCGCATTGTAACTAAAACATCTGACGCGGAATGGCGCCCTTCAGTATGCTTTAAACGAATTTGACGCGTACTCGAGTCGGCCCGACACCGGAAAAACCCCATCTGTCGTTCACGGCCAGCCTGATGAATGAGAGAGATGAGATCTGGAGGACGTGGGTGCTCCATACCCTGATGTATGCACCACGCTACGCGCTTGAGAATCTCCTACAGGATATCTGAAATTAATGACAACTAAAGCGATCAATATGCCCTAATTAAACATGATGTATGATTGTGATACTACGCAGTTGATAAAGGCTGTTCACGATACAGTGAACACTTTGGAATCAACTTTAGAACAAACTCACTGCCCCTGCCTGCATATACTTTAACGGGCGCACTGAGTGACATTCGTCTGGTAAAGTCGGTAACGTTAGATTGAAAGTAGTTCCTTATCTTAACGTCGAGAATAAAGGTTTAGGTAACCAATTGTGATTATTCAATTTTCTTTTTCACGTTCTGTTTTTTCAATGCATCCAAATATAGAAATAAGCAGATTTGTAAACTATTTCCTTTTCTAATAATTTCACAGTTTCACGTGAACGACGCATGATTAAAGTGATGAGGCACATGGCAATGTTAATGATATATAAGGCGGAAGAATACACAACGTGTATGCAACTAGACCTTAGTCAGGGCTTTTAAAATTTCTCATTTTGCCGTGAATAGCCTATACTCACGGCTAACAACTAAGTACTTATACAATAAAAATACTTCTTTTAGAAAACCATAGGAAATTTACGTAAATTCTTACATAGTAATGAAAGCATTATATTTGCATTGTATACCTGATAGGTCGCATTAGGCAGCTTCCCTGAACGGACTGAGTGAGGTGGTGTAGTGTTAAAATCCTGGACTCGCTTTCTGGAGGATCCGGGTTCGAATCCAGGTCCGGGCATCCTGATTTCCGTTTCCCAAGTTCACCACCCCCCCCCCCCCCCACGAAAACACTGCAAGTGAATGTTGGGCTCGTTATTTAACTATAGTTATTTAACTATAAACCATGGGCGACTTCTTCCGATTTTTCCTGCTCCACTGAGCAACTTGTTCCGTCTCTAATGACCTCGCTGTCGACGAGACGTTCAGCCCTGCCCACATACCTAAAGTGGACATGGTCATTAGTGGCGAGTCTGGCCCATTAGTTTATACTTCGATCTTGATCGGATCTAGACTTTCAGTGAGAGGGGGGATTGGTGGGGGGGGGGGGGGTCGAAGGGTCAGAGGTACAGCGTGATATTGAGAGCTGATGAAGGTGAAACAAGGTGAGTGGAACGCGAGACATAACCCGCCGACCAAACTGCGTTGTCCGGCACGATTCCGACATATGAAAATCCGGGAGCTACCCCGCCGGGAATCGAACCCGGTTCGGCTTGCTGTGAGGCGGGTACGCTGACCACAGCAACACAGTGTCGTCTCAATACATCCGTGCAAAGAGCTGGCCAAATATCTTCGCTGTTCACCACCGTGGACCCATAAAAGGGGGGGGGGGGAGATTCATTTCCACATTTTTCATGTGTAGATATAGGCTTTCGAACCGTGGCATAGGAGAAAGGCGCTGTCTCATTATAAGTTTACGAAATATTATTGAACTAATCGCATGAAATCAGTATTTTGAACAATATTGTTATATTATTTAAGATAAATTTTGAAACATTCACAGGACATTTTCATGTCAAAGTAAGCGTTCTGGGGAGGCAGTTATGTCCCCTTACACCCCGAATGCATCATTTACTTCGATTCCCGGCTAAGGCAGCTTCATACTCGCCATCTTAGATTTATGGAATTTTCGCCATACTCTGGATGTGTAATTTTGGATCATGTTATTTTTTTGGAACAACAGACCACAGATCATTCCCTAGTGCATTGCCCGAGGTCAGCATTTCTTGATTACTGTTGATGTCGTCGCCTTTGTAATCGTTCGCAAGAAATAATCCCGCGTTTAGCATCGACAGTTACCAGCCAAAAATTAATAAATGTAGCGAAGCTGTGGCATTTCGATACAGTATGGGAAGTTGTTAATTAGAATGTCGTGCGGGAAATTTCAATACAACTTCTGAAATAGAAGCTTCGGCGAAAAATTAATAAATCCAAGATGGCAGGTACAAATCCACCTTGTACCAAAGGCACGTCTACTATTTTCTAATATAACGTTTGGTTAGCTTAACCCTTAACATATGCGTTTGTTTTTCATTCCAACTATTCAAATAATAATAATTTTTAGTTTGAAAAGTACTTATTAAAACTTAAAACCTACTACAATATAGAACATGAAAAGAGATCCTAAATTTTACTGCACAAGCAGCGGGCAGTTGTATGGCCAGAGTTGTCACCATTATCAGCCCATAACGATGCCCTTGAAAACTCTATGTCCGTGTTGGTGCTAGTTTCTGACCGCAAACGTTGCTGGCCATGATTTGACGTATTGCGCAGCACGTCATAAATAATCTCGCATGCCCAGGACAGGGCGTTGGCGTAGAAGATCGGACTCTATGCGAAACCACCGAAGTGAAGACTGCAGGCTCAAAACAATACACACCACCACTGTTTCAAATAACGCAAACGGAGAGCGTTGTGGGGAGTTTGAACGTGGTGCAACTATTTTCAAGCATTGGTTTTATTTCTCTGAACTCGACAAACGTACGCAGAAATTAATCGCTGGTGGTGCAACCGTGCCATACAACGTGTTCCCTCGCATGCTCGATTATTGAAACAGCTATACTTGTTTGCAGTAGGATAAGGTACATGCGTGGTCTACGACTCGCGATGGCTCACTTGTTAGAACACTAATATAGTATTCATATGTCTTCTGGTGTTGAATATATATAAATACAAGGTCTTCTGGTGTTGTATATATAAATACAAGGTCTTCTGGTGTTGAATATATATAAATACAAGGTCTTCTGGTGTTGAATATATATAAATACAAGGTCTTCTGGTGTTGTATATATAAATACAAGGTCTTCTGGTGTTGAATATATATAAATACAAGGTCTTCTGGTGTTGAATATATATAAATACAAGGTCTTCTGGTGTTGTATATATAAATACAAGGTCTTCTGGTGTTGAATATATATAAATACAAGGTCTTCTGGTGTTGAATATATATAAATACAAGGTCTTCTGGTGTTGTATATATATACACACACACACACCAGAAGACCTTGAATACTATATTACTATATATATATATATATATATATATATATATATATATATTATATATATATATATTCCCTGACACGGTGGTAGAGGAGTCGTATATATAATGAAGTGATTATAGGGCGCCTACACTAAAGATGTGCTGTCTACACGATTCTTAATGATGTTTGTTATTTGTGATACAATGGCAACAAATGAGGGCAGCGGACGTATTCCGTCATCCACAATTCATGCTTCACAAATTTCGTGACCGGTAGAAACAGAAGTATATCCCGGTCAGGCAAGTATCGCGGCTCGCTCTTTGACGAAATATCGAGCCCCCGGCCTTTCCAGATATCCTCCGTCGCCGGAACAGAGTGTCCTCGCCTTGGAGGAGCTAACAATTTCCGATACCTTGAAGTCTCGCAACTGTGTTGTGAAGTCCGCATCAGCAGCACACGAATAAAAGTCCTGATTTACATTTGCCATGTCGCAAAAAAAAAAAAAAAAAAAGGCGAATAAAATTTGCATATCTTGCTCGTGGTAGACTATGGTGCTGCAGTGGGTTCGAATTACAACTCCGCTGCAACTCGAAACATCTCCAGCTCCACTTCAACCCCGTCGACCTTGCTCCTGAGCGGAAGAAATAAACTTAATTTTATAAAGACCGTTCACAAATAAAGTGAGCACTTTTGAAATCAACCTTGGAAAAAAGTTACTGCCCTTGCCTGCATATATTTTAACGTGCGTACTGGGTGACATGCGCCCAGTAAAGTTGGTAACGATGAAGGGAAAGTAGTTCAACGTCTTAACGGTGAATAAAAAGTATTAGGCAACCATTTGTGACAACTTAAATTATTTCATCCACTTTCGGTTGTATTTAATTCATCTAAGAGTAAAAATTGGCATTATATTTGTAAGATATATTTTTTCCCAATAATTTCGTAGATCCACGTTAACGACGCATGTATAATGTGATGAGGCCTATGGCGATGTTAATTTTAGGTAAGGCGGAAAATTACACAACTTACATACAAGTATATATTGAGCAGGGCTTTCAGAAGTGCTCAGTTTACCGTGAATAGCCTATAAATCAGTAAACCACAACACCACACACATGGCGTCTGTTGTCAATGTTGTATTTCAACTTGCCATCGAGGAGCAAACGACATTAAGTCTCGTTGATCTACTAAAAGAACACGGAATTCAGACGAGGCCTTCTGAGTTTTGTCAAGATGTAGTGCACACTAGAAACGCCATCTTCCAACACAACTAGAAACAGTTTTTTTTTTTAAACGCTGTATCTAAATATAAATGTTCGAGAGACATAGAAAAACACCCACCGGCCCTTCAGTAAAATTGTCTGTAGACGGTAAGGTCACCGCTGAAAGTCCGATATAGGCCATTCACGGTAAAGTGAGCACTTTTGAAAGCCCTGTTTAAGATCTACGTGGGTGCATGTTATATATTCTTTCGCCTTAGGTAAGATAAACATTGTCATGGGCCTCATTACTTGATTCATACGTCTGTCAATTGAAACTGTGAAATTATAATAAAAGGATATTTTACAGATCTGGCTAATTTTTTACTTCGATGTATAAAAAAAAAACAGAAAGCGAAATTAATCATTTGAGTCATCACAAATGGTTACCTAACACTTTTTATTGGACGTTAATTTCTGGAACTATTTTCTATTTATCATTGCCAATTTCAATGGATGCATGTCTCTCAGTGCGCCCGTTGAAATATATGCAGGTAAACGTAGTAACTTCTTGCCTTGGCTCCAGTATTTCTCGATCTCAAACCATAGACTAAAGGTGAGGTAGACCGATCTCGCTGGCTGCGCACAGCCAATCCCCGTGCCCCAACATTGAATTGCTTTCCTCCCGAACACTTCTATCGAAAACGGCGTGGTTTGGATTTGAAGTTAGAAAACGGATAGGGAAACAAATGTATGTACACTTCCTCTAACCAATTTGTAATGCAGTTTGATTAAATTCAAATTAGCAAAAGTATTTTCTTTATATATTATAGCGTGTAACATTAAAAGATAATATATAAACAAACACGCTCATTACTGTTGACCATTTGACTTTGACAGTTTTGTTCCTTTGCGGTAGGTCAATGTTGGGTAGATGCGCAGAATACGAGCAAGCGGTGTACGCCATCTTTAGTCTCGTGTCCCAAACGCTGGAAACAGATCCAGGTAGGCGGTACCCTTAATCGGACTTGCTGGCTTGAAGGCTCCCAAGGCCGTACGAAAAGTGGATCCTATAAATAATAAATGCATCGACACTCTAGTTCTATCGTTTGTTAAGTCAGTTTTACAGTCTTGAAAGTTTCTCTTTAATTTTCGGACGATTATGTTCATGGAAAAGGTGACTTAACTTGCGACTGAAGGATGCAGGGTGCGCAGAAAAGCAGATCCTTCAAACTTGCTCAGTTAACCTGCGAACAGCCTTTATATGTAAGCTAATAGACGAACACGCATATTTCGATGATGAATTAAAGTGGGAGCTTTACGTCGGAAGGCAAAGCGGAGGATGTCTTAAATTTCTCGGGACTTGCGAAAGTGCACTGCGAATCACTGCGTAATCGACTCGGCGTTCATCAGTTAAGTGACGCAGGAGGATGAATGAGAACAATAACCGCCCCGGCTTCCTGCCACACGATAGCGGCGACTGTATAATTAATATGGGGTAGAATGCACACGACGTCTGCGCAGTATTCACTCTCCGTGGTCTGCTTTTCTACCAACAGCTCTATCGAAAAGAACGTGAATAGTATTTGAGATTAGGGTACTGTTTATATAAGTAAGTCCTTTGAGATGTGTGTACGCTCCCTAGTTTCAGTGCAACCAGAATGTATTAAAGTTTGTGACATTATTTCAGTAATTTAAAAGGGTTGGTTTGCGGAATTGGATTGGAATTGGATTGGAAAGGGCTTATCAACGTCCCCCGGTATTATGTCTTATCAGCGGACGGCCTACAAACTAACTTATGACCAAACTTGAACTAACAGCCATGCCTCACCCGGGATTCGAACCCAGAACCTCCCGCACCACACACCGGCGGCACGCCGACCTACTGTGCCACGGGAAATCCGCAGGTTTGCATCTCTTTTGACCACGTGACTATGACAGTTCTATTGCGAGTCAATGTTTGGGACAAACGCAGATAACTCTAATCGGTGTATCTCGTTTTTAGTATAAGGTGACGATACTCCGAGCACGAAACGGCTGACCCCGCCTTAAGTTTAGCATTTTCTGAAAAAAGGCGTTTTCACCGCGTCGTCAGAAGTGTACCGGAGAAATGTTTAATTTCGCAGTTTAATAAGTTCCTTATACGTGCGGTGGATACTGGTCAAGGACGCCGTCGGCTTGCAGGTTTAAATACAGCTCCTCATGCGTGAACACACTACAAAGTTGGTTTCTCCCCCCCCCCCCCCCCGGTCAAACCATCCCTACCGTAGCGTGAGCGGACGTTTTATGGTTTCTATTTTTCTGGCGAACAAGGATCTCTTGTTACGCCTAAACGTCCTCCCCTTTCTAGTAGACAGGATTTTTGTATCTCCTGTGAGTAACCATTTTGAACTTCTAGTGTCTTTTTAATTGGCATACATGAGAAAAATTTTGAAATTTCAGTTACAATTATTACTATTCACTCATGAAATCATCCTATGCATGATTGATAAAGGCTGTTCACAATCAAGTGAGCACTTTTGAAATCAACCTTAGAAAAAGTCACTGCCCCTACCTGCATATTATATTTCAACGGGCGCACTGAGTGCCATGCGCCCAGTAAAGTTGGTAACGATGGGTGGCAGGTAGTTCCATAAACATCTTAACGTCGAATAAAAAGTGACAGGAAACAATTTGTGTCAACTTAACTGATTTCTTTCGGTTTCTGTCTTTTTTTAATGCACCGAAGTGTGAAAATGAGCAGATATGTAAAATATTTCGTTTTATAATAATTTCACAGTTTCACTTGACCGACGCATGAATAAAGTGAAGAGGACCATGGCAATGTTAATTTTACATAAGGCGGAAGAATACACAACGTGCATACAAGTATATCATAACAAGGGCTTTCAAAAGTGCTCACTTTAGCGCGAACAGCCTATACCAATTACGCGAAGTCACAAAATATTTTCCAACTATTTTTACTTCACTCCTCCGTGATTGGCCTACTTTTATCAAGGGGTCCGCGGTGGTGTAGTGGTTAGGCTACTCGCCTCTCACCTAAGCAAACAGGGTTCGATTCCCGGCGGGGTCGCTCCCTGATTTTCGCACGTGGAAATCGTCCAGGACGATGCCGCTAGTAGGCGGGTTTTCTCAGGGAGCTCCCGTTACCCCCGCCCTGGCATTCCGGCGCCGCTCCACACTCACCTCACTTCACCCTAGTCCGTCAAACGGTGCGCAGAGCTCCACCAGAAAACGTTTTATCAAAAAAGCATCCAACATGTCTGAGTAAGGTCTGATTACGAATAGCTTTTAAGAAACGTTACGCGTCTGTATAAGTTTCCAAATTTCTCCATTACTCTCTAAACCATGTTTTTGTGATAGTGAGAATGGCTCTAAAGGGCGTTTTGACAGTTAGTTTTTAGGTATGAACTTTTCGGTGAAAAATATTTAAAAAGTAATAGGGACCTGCGTCAAACATTTACTTTTGTTATTACGTCATAAAATGGCAGGGTCTCCGCTGCAAATTTCGTAGAAGCGCGTTAACGTCGGCAAGACTGCACGCCAGTTCAGTGCTCTGCGCGTAAAGGCGATGAGAGCATTGAAGCGCATGCCTCGGTCGTCCCTAGCGCTCCCACGCTTTTGCACCTCAGACGTGCAAAATCCTTTCAACCAGGCGAATCTCTCCACTCCAGTCAACACAGTTCCCGTCGCCCCTGCACTGGGAAAAAAAATATATTTTGCGGCCGCCACAAAATTATTTTGTTGGTATTCACCCTGCCAAATTTTTTGTGTACACTACTAAAAATTTGGCAGGGTGAATACCAACAAAATATTTTTGTGGCTGACACAAATTTTTTTTTTCAGTGTGGCCGAACGCAACTGTGTCATTCTCCTAAAAGGCTACAGATCCACAGATTACCTACACAGTCTGTGTGCTTACACATACGAAATTGTGAGACGTTTCCTCTCACGAGGGCGTGCCCATTTCTTGATTGGGGAATCTGAAACAAAAAATGTTGTGGTCATACCTTCCATGTGTAATTTTCTCCCCTTTTTTTGTACATTCTAAGAATTTGTTTATAATTTTACCACTTTATTATACGCTTGCAGATGAAGCATGGATTACAAAGCTTTCTCCTTCACATCCAAGCATCCCTATATTATTTTATAAGTCATACGCGTTGTGAATCTCTGAACTATATCATAAATTAATACTGTGTTTATATAGGCCCTAAGGCAAATGTCTCATATTTTATATACGTTGAATACTTACACTACCGTTAAGGAAATTTTCGTTCGCTTTTTTTACGGCGTGATATTTTACAATTGAAAACACTATAAAAATTATATTTTTTCAAGTGTTTTATTTTTGTTTGTTGCTTCTATTTGGTATCAAATATGCCACTTATGAATATGCCACTTATGATTCATTATCTTTGGCTCTGGACGAATGCATCACGATAAGTTATTCAGATGTGTGAACAACCGAAAGGAAATCACACAGTGGAGCACTGCAGTATGATGGCGGCAAAATTCCCATACAAAATTTATTTTTATCGTTTATATGTTCAGATATGGTGACGGTAGAGATACATTTAAAACACAATTTTTTTTTTGTAATACAGTACGCCTTTTATAAATGCCATTTGTAGCATAATAATTGGATATTTATGTAACACCTAGGAAAAAGGCAACTTTAAAAAATGTATAGTATTTCACATATAAATATGTTAATTATGAAAGTACTTACTACTACACAAGTCAGGGATTTTATTTAACCAACTACAATACGCAGTTTATCTCCTTTATAATTATCATTTGACATCCAGTGTGCACTTGGTAGAAACGCCTGCTGGCGGTGCACAAAACTCCATCTTCTATTTCCGGGTGATGCGTGAATGTGTTTGAGATTACTTTTTAAGTTTATCATAGATTTGTACGCGTAAGTAAAGTGAAATAGCAAACAAAACACGAACTGGAAGCCCTTGTAAATATAACTCACATAATTTCAGAACGCTTTAAGTTTCTGTAGCTTCATATTACATTTCACTATTGATCCTCGTAAAGTATTTGGGAGATAGCAATATAATGTAGGCCTACTTACTTTAATGGTCCGGCTTTCAAACCGGTTAATGGTTTTTAAGTTAAATGGAGAAAAATGCCTATAATAGTTTGTTGCTGACATGTTTATAAGCATTTGTTTGTCACGATTACTCATCTTAGTATCACACTTTGATCATACGTTACTGAGTAGCTCACGGCAACCTACTGTAAAGTACCAGCAAATTATAACATTTTTACGTAAGAAACCAGCGTCATTTGGGTTAGGTTTTTAACGAAGGGTTCAATTAGCTATCGTTCTTTCACTAAGAGGCCCTTTGATATCACAAGATTTGTAATCACAATTTAACATTAAGTATCAGTAAAGGCTGTTCGAGATAAAGTGTGCTCATTTCAAATCAACATTAGAAAATTTTTACTTAAGAAACCAGCGTCATTTGGGTTAGGTTTTTAACGAAGGGTTCAATTAGCTATCGTTCTTTCACTAAGAGGCCCTTTGATACCACAAGATTTGTAATCACAATTTAACATTAATTATCAGTAAAGGCTGTTCGAGACAAAGTGTGCTCATTTCAAATCAACATTAGAAAAAAGTCACTGGTTCTACCTGCATATATTCCAACGGGCGCACTGAGTGGCATGCGCTTAGTGTAAGTTGGTAACGATGAAAGGAAAGTATTTCCGTGACTTAATGTCAAATCAAAAGTGTTAGGTAATCATTTGTAATAACTTAAATTATTTATTCCGCTTTCTGTTTTTTTAACGCACGATTGTTAAAATCAGCGGATTTTCAATATATTTTCTTTTATAATAATTCTAAAGATCCACTTTACTGACGCATGAATAAAGTGATGAGGCTCATGGCAATGTTAATTTTAAATATGGTGGGAAAATACGCAATTTGCATACAGATAGATCCTAAGCCAGGTTCTCAAAACTGCTCAGTTTACCATGAAGAGCATTTATTAACTTGAATATATTGTCCTAACTTGCAAAAAATGCCTAAGTATTAATTTATTTATATGTGAGGCCTATATAAATATATAAAAACGGTCAAGGCACACGAGTGGTGACGTAATGAGGCACTGAACTGCATATATGCGCTCAGTTTACTACGTGCTGACTATGGCCGGCCATCTTTCCTCTCCGTAATGACGGCCCGTCGTCAAGGACAGGCGAAGAGGCAATTTCGCAATCGATTATCTGGCGACGTTCTCTCTGGCTCGCTGTTCTTGTTACTGCGATGATGGACAGCCTGTGATCGCCCTCCTTGTACTTTGCGAACTATCAGACACTAGACGAAAAGAGCATTTCATCTATTTGCCATATACTGCTGTACTTGCAGTCGAACGTAATGTCATTCCATTTTTTATTTTTATTTTCCATCGTCATGATTCAAAGCAGTAATGAAAATGCACCTATGTCACAAAAAACACCACTCCCATTAACAAAATTTCAACTAAAGAAGCCGAATAAATAATTGAGATCTGAATGTACGTATATTTGACAAACTCTCATGTAGCATTACGAACAAAGCATTATTAAATAATAATATAAAAATCGTTTTGTACACTTACCCATTTTTAAATGATTATTTGCTCTGGATTGCGTGAACGCCTGGCGGGAATTTATTGCAATGGCGGGAATTTAATTAATGTAGGTGCAGTTTTCTTCTCAGCGTGACCTCTCATGACCTCTTTGTGTTCTTCAGCACACCAGAAAATACTGTAAACTATTGAAGATACTGCATAGTTTTATACAAGTTCCTCTCTGCTTGTCTATAAAGTAACGCTAAAAATTTCCATTCAACCTCCAGAGTGTACTTGGTTAAAACGCCTGCATACGGTACTATGTTTATCCATTGGAAATTTTGCCTCAGTTTATACAAAAAAAAATTCGTTATTTATAATTTAAAATTTCAAAGAGACCATCCAAATGTCACAGGCTTCTTTAATTCATTTAGTAGAAACTACCCCAAAAAATATGGTTAACATTTGTTACTACTAGGGATTTGTGTAAAGTATATACATAAAATAATATATCACTGTGAGGCTTGCTTGGATTCGTGATAGAACCAAATAAAATATATTATTACTGCCTCATCAGCAACATAATTTAAAGGTCAGTGTAGTTCATTAAATCTGAAAATTATGGAGTGTACAAGTATGTAATACACAAACCCCTTGACTTTTTTATAGTTGCTATTTATTTATATGCGTGTTTACCGATGCAACTGCGGTGGATACAGGTATATCCTCGATGATGCGTGCGCGTATGTTTCAGCTGAAATTACCTGAAATATATCCAACAGAGGCCGCCCTTCAACAAGTAAGCTGAGACTCTGGAAGATGTAAATGATGAAATAATTGGTGCCCCATATCGTGATCAATATGGCGTTTCCCGTCAACTTCAGTTAAAGTGCATTAGGTTAACTGCGTGTATATTTCTTCTCTGAAATATGTATCAATAATAATATTAATGCCCTTTGTTAAACTAAAATACATTGGCCGAAATGGTTTACTGACTAAAACGACAGTATGACGCTAAAGATCATTTATAAATTTTCGTGCTCATGAGAGCTGTATTGAGTCATGAATACTTCAGCAGTTATAAATTATCGCTAATGCACGTTTTCCTACAGTCACCAATTTCACTATCGAGTTTGTATGAATAACAACACATTATATCTAGAGATGACGGAAAATCGCAATAATTTTTTTGAGTCTATGGCACTCTAACTAGTTTATTCTTTGGTGGTTGGGTGAACAGGATTTTGACTCAGCTAAGTTGTTTGCAGACCAATCACGGACGTTCTGCCTTAAAGGAACAGAATCCTCATTGGCCCAGTGAAATGGGGTAGTAGTTTCGTTCATATAAGACAGCCAATAAGGAAATAAAACTGTCGGGCATGTGTATAGTACGTTGAATACTAGCAAACAGTCCACGTTTCCCGCGATAAACCATTATCTCGAATTATATATATATAAAGGTCGCAATCTTGCAGTCCCGTACTAATCTTGAGCTTATGATCTTTCCCCAAAGTATAAATTGTTATTATTCAGTCAATGCAGGTAAACCCATCGACCTGCACTGACATGTCAGTAACCACAGGCCAGGCGAAGAATCCAAAACGCGTTATAATTTTTAAAACATAGGAGCGTAGCGCCAATCCCGGTTGGTTAACACGTTCGACACATTGCATCGCGACGGAAAAAAAAAACTCATAAGCGGAATTCCACCGGTAATTATATCAAGTGTGTACGCATGCGTCACATCGTATTACAAAACAATCTCGTGTAGCGTCATTTATCGTCGTTGCTTCTCTGAAAGACTCGCTACATAGAATTTCCCCGTAAACTTCCTAAACTGTAATGGAAGTTTTTGACCTATACATGATATGAAAGTAATGCCCCACATCTGGTTGCAAATATGGGAAGGTTGAGCCTCGCTACTATACAAAGTTTGGAACTTCCCTACGCATTTGACTCATTCCTGAGCAAATGTGGAAAATCTACCACGAATGTATGGGAAAAAAGTTTACCGTACTCGCTTTCTTCCAGTGTATACAGATGTGGTATATATACGAATGATTTATTACAGTGTAGGCAATCACCACGGTGCTTGTTGGAAGCTGACCGAAGCAATCTGTCACAGAAGCAGTCCTAACATTGAAGCATTTACGGGAGAGATCATTGGCAGTGGTTCTGAAGCAAATTGTATAAATTGTTCTGTTTTGCAAGGAACCTAGGTGGCTCGATTGTCAGAAACCTAAGACACCCAAGACAGCGAACCGAGTCAGTTGCTTGGCTGATCCGACTCTGAACGTTTCGCGTGTGGAGAACGGAGTGGACGTTGCCGACTGCCGGCGAGTTTGGATGCTCCTGGGATCCTCATCATTGCAATTTGTTGCCTCTTCGCCCACGCCTCGTTTCAACACTTCCATGCTGGTTGGAATGCGAAATTTTTTCCATCGGCTTACTTGCATCCAGGTGGTGTCTGTCTCAAAAAAAACGTAACATCGATTTAAGTTACTTTTAGCCGATTTTGCGAAGAAAAGAGCGGCTTATGATACCTATCACACTTCTGCGTATGCCTGTGTGTGTCGCCCTGAATTTTTTTTACCGTTATATGACATCACCAAACTCTATAAATTTTTATATATTTTTTTTATTATGTAACCAACTGTATGAAGTGCATAGTTTTCTGCCGTAGTATGCGCCTATTATCAAAAAAACGTTTTTTTTTTTTTGGGTGCTTCAGTACATCTTGCGAATTCATCTCTTACAGTTTTAACTCCAAAGTTGCTAGCTGGATCAATGTTTATAATACAGAATACTATTATGAGAAGCCCGTCCAAATCGCTTTAATATTACGTGGATACGAACTGAGGCTAATTAAAGACAATAGTTGATTTCAAATCTACTCACTTTATAGGGAACAGCTTCTAGCGTGCCAAATATGGAGGTAATTTCTTGATTGGCTCCCGAAATAGGCAGTTTTCTCGGCATTATCTCACAAAAATGTTGGCAAAAGAGGTTCTTTACACGTGTATTGATGATTCAAATAGTTACTGACAGCATATAAAGTTTGCTATAATTTTGTTAAATAGTTTTATAGTTATAGCAAACTAATATATATTATTTATATTACGAGCATTAAAAAGAATCTTGGCCCACTTAAAACATGTAAGTTTACATAGCTACTGCGGCACACTTGTGTGCATAATTTAGTGGGAATCGGTCTATTGGTCCTCGAGATGTTGCATTAAAACTCATTTTTCTCATGTGGTGATATAATAAACGGCGGACGAAAATGTCTTGTATTAGCAAATTCGATGTTTACCACAGGCACTGCAAATATAATGAGTTCGGTTGAAATTATTTAGGACATATAACATACCAGCCTGAAATATTATACGCATTGATGTTTTCTTAAGAATATATCTTTTCACGCCTAAAGAGATATCAGTTTATATATGGACTACAAATATACTTAGGCCAAATACGAATATATTGATTAGAACTTTCTAATTGTTAATCTCCACGTTTAACCTTGCGACGACCCTAGTCGGCCTACCTGGTGTTTGATATGCACCTTTGGCTACGGGGTGTTCCTCAGAAGGTCACCCATCCACGTCCTGACCCCGCCATACCCTGCTGAGCCACGGTGATCTGAAGACCACCAGGTTGCCAGAACTGCATGACCGTCGCCCTTGGCTTGAATTAAGAACCCAACGATCGTCACTGAATGCCGCTTTTAACGTCACATAACGTGAGAGGTTAGTGTGAATTCATCATACAGTTCCCTCAGTTTATTCAACCAAGAAAATCTGCAATGCATATCAACTTTCCTTTCCGCCTTTCCTTGAATAACTAACTCTACAGTTATTGTTAGCATTTAGTTTTGTTTTGCACTTCCTAAGTATACAAGTGTTTTTTTTTAACTCAAAAACTTACTTAAAGGGAATAGAAATGGTGATAGAAGTCGATCGTGATATCCCCCTTAAGTCTACTTTTCAAAACTTTCGGAACGAACGCGCTGATGCCAAGCCAACTTGACAACCTGGTTGGTCTTTAGATCACCGTGGTTCAACAGCTCTTGGATGGGGGACCGTCCAAGGAACACCGCGGTAATGAAACCCGATTCGGCTTGCTGAGAAGCGAGTAATCTGACTCTTACACCACCGCTGCCCCCTCCATTGACCGCAGATGTTGAGCTGTACCTCGGGTAAGAGCAACTGACGGCCTAGTGCCATAAAAATCCTCTCTCTTTCCATGTTTACACTGCTTCGGATTGGAACAGCCTGTGGACTCATGAGTCTGGATCGATCCATTCAATCTCCTCACGAGCACTGAGAAAATGTCACCCTCCGCCTTAAGAAATATTACACGACATCTCGCGGTTGATTAACATATTTTAAATTCGTCATCGTGCTTAGTGCTTCGAAAACAAACGCATTTAATTTTGGTAACTCATTAATTGCCTGTATTAGGAAGTAGAATTGTTTCACGAAAATACTTCCGCCTTTTAATAAATAGAATTTAGGTTTAAAGTAACAAGTCCATACCACCACCACTCACTGAACCTTTTAAAACATGACTGCAGTTACGTGTATATTTAATTTACAAATTAAAATATTTTATTTATTATAAATATGAATAAAAACAGTGGGAAAACCTGTGTGTTAGTGGCTACTAGTAAGAAATAGTTCTCGCGGAAAATATAATTACAACTTAGTCCTCGGAGCCGCAGTGGCTGAGCGGTTAGACTGCTCGCCTCCCACCGAGGCGAACTGGGTTTAATCCCCGGCCGGGCCACTCCCGAATTTTCGGAAGTGGGAATCGTGCCGGACGAAGCTGCTGGTTGGCGAGTTTTCTCTGGATCACCCCGTTTCCCCCACCCTTTCATTCCGGCGATGTTCCATCTCATTTCATCCTCATCGGCTCTCAAGACCTCGTTGTTAAGAGCCGCCAATATATATATATCTCAACTGAGTTGCACGAATTCGGTGCGTTGTCCTTTGGTGTAAACTTATATACTTAATTAAGCTTAGTTTGCACGAGGCGGAGGAATACCCTGGAAGTAGAACCTTAGCAGGACTTCAAAAAAGTGTGAAGTAACCGTGAATGGATTATAGTACACACTCTATCAACATTTTCAGGAAAATTTTATGTATGTTCCATATAGAAAAGGAGTGGTTGTATCCTATATTTTTAACACTGTAAAATATTTTGATAGGATTTACTTTTTGAAATGTAGAAAGGTCTAGTATTAAAAGATTTATTCTTTATCAAAATTAAAGTGTATCTACATTACGGCAGTTGCATAAAGCACATCTTCCACAATTCCACCACCCACCATTTTTCATCTTCACCAAACAAGACATTTATAATAATTACTCTAATTTCAGGTAGTAAAATGGGTGATAATGTTTAAAAGTTAGTGTAATAATTGATTTCATCACATCTGTTTCAACCCCGAAAGTTATAGTTTTATAACATAATCGAAGGATTATCAAGGATATCTTTCATACATACAGCTATGGAAATTATTATCATTGTCACACTTGACAAAGGCTTGTTTACAAAATGAGCTTAATGAAATATAGTGAATGGAAACAAGTTCAGATTTTAATTAGAGACGTGCGCTATCCAATTTATGTTTTTTAAACATTTAGTGAGTAGATTTTAGCAAAAAATTTCATCCGTTACAAAACCTATTTCTCACGCAACATCAATCATACTTTTCTGGCAATTTTAGTAGTTTTAATACTACTTAAAAATGACTTCTGCATCCTGTGCAGTCAGGCGCAGTTCTCCCTTCGAAGCCAATCTACTTCTAAGTTTATGTTGTTGGGGCCGGAGGTCAATGTGTGCCCACACGCCACTCTGGTCATGCGCGAGCCACGCTCCAGGTGAGGGGAGCTGAAGACACATTGGGATGGCAACAAACCGACCGACGTCAGGAATATGGAAGGAGTCCCAGATCGTTGGAAGTCGCTCCAGGGCCAGCACGATTGGAGCGAGTGTGTGGGACGACCCGAGGAAACTGTCCTTGCTGGCCCGCCTGAAGAGCGCCAGGGACAACGTGATACTGATTGGTTAGGCGGCGGGAGCAGACGAAAGAGATGCGTATGAGGGCGGCGCTTTAAAGAGCGAACGTCTTCAGCTCCAACGTGGCTGCAGCGGACTGAATTCGTAGCAGCTACGGGATGCGTCGGTAGGAGAAATGGCAGAACCACGAGAAAACCCACTGCCAAAGGCAACGTCCGTTAAGTTTAGAGCCGTGCAAACAACCCTGGTCGTTATCATTAAAGGTAAATGAGTTCAGTCGATCACAAACCAAGGAATATTATTTTAACACTTACACGGGAGATTGCATAAGTATCATTGCAATATTCCCGTCAGTATTGTCCTCGAGCTCGTTCAGGCCGACATTAATATTCAGCTTGTACTTGAAGTGTAATCTCACGTCGTTGGTGCTACGTGGGTTATTATTTTCTTGCTAATTAATAATAATAAGGTGACGGTGGTAATGATAACACATTACATTTTTTTTTTTAAGTGTTAATAATGACTTAAAGCCTACAACCACAAACTCCGGAGAACCTTAACATGGTTAGTTATTTTTAAGTCTCTGTTCATATTGTGTGTAATAGATATTACCTTATTATTTTGTTAAATCAGTTGAGATAGTCATCCATAGCATTTATTGCTTGTCAGTTATTCGTTTACCAAATTATTAACATTAATATAGTATATAAATATGTACTGTATATTTATATACTATATATTTATTTTGATTGGAATAAACCCGGACATCCCGACTATTTCGTCATGTTTCGAAGATGAAAAATATAATCTGGCGATGTCGTCGTATCATTTTCTGTGTTAATTTCCCTGTAAAGATTTTCGTACTTGTGCTGTAAGCAATACGTGAGTTTACTAAACGAAACATATTTGCATAACTGAAACACTTTTTACTACATTCCAGCTTCCATTTAAAATTTGTATTTCCTTGACCCACTTTTACTGTTACTCAATACAAAGGCCAACATGACTTCCAATTTAATCGATGGTGCATATCACCTCGATGGTGCATGTCATTTGCTGACATAGACATAATCACTGTGGCTTCCTGCATTTACATGTGAGCTCTGCCAGATGCAGGTGCACGCTTCAACACGAGAGACAATTTGAGCCTAGGTGGCTGAGCGGTTAGCCTGCTCGCCTCCCACCAAGGCGAGCTGTGTTCGATCCCCGGCCGGGTCGCTCCCAGATTTTCGGAAGTGTGAATCGTGCAGGACGATGCGGCTGATCGGCGGGTTTGCTCGAGGATCTCATGTTTCCCCCCCGCTCCCGCATTCCGGCGCCGCTCCATTCTCACCTCATTACACCCTCAATGGCTCTCAAGATCTCGTCGTTAAGAGCCTCCCAGATCACTCAACTCATCTCAACTCAACGAGCGACATATTATTCTTGGCGCTTGATGTTACAATATTTTATATTCCTGATATCATTAATTTTTCACTTACAATACCGCCGCCTTTTCGTTTTATACTAGCTTGCTAGGAGAGTCGTTTAGTAAACAGAAGTTAATTATTTGATATTTAGTGTTGCAATGAAACACCTGCCTTTCAGGTTTTTTTAAATTATGTTTTAAAATCAAAATGTCATGTAGCATCCATTCACTTCTTGGTGACTGACACATTCGATTAAAACTTTCACCAAAAGAAGGATTTACTTTAAACATCCTGCATCCCTCCCACACATCTTTGTTTCCTTCCATTCATAGTTTGACACCCACGCAAATTACTATAGGGAACTTTCTATAACGTAACCCGCAGTGTTGCTTCACTCACAAAATCGGTAATCGGTAAAGAGTACAACATCGCCACACTACGTTCAACAGAAATTGCAATTTTTTTTTTTTTTTTTAATTTCCCATGACTACCCTGCGGGTATACAACTCAATTGAAGGTGTCTACGTATAATTGCGGCAGTATCAACACGAAGCTTTATCTCTCTACTTGCCATTATCTACGATACAAGCGTGTTGGTATAAGCTCTTCACGGTAAAATGAGCACTTTCGAAAGCCCTGCTTAAGATCTACTTGTATGCACATTGTGTATTCTTCCGCCTTATGCAAAGCTAACATTGTCATGGTCCTCGTCACTTTATTCATGCGTCGGTCAGATGAAACTGAAATTATTACAAAAAATGTTTTTTGCAAATCTGCTCATTTTTGCACTACGATGCGTTAAAAAAAAAAAAAAAAAAACAAAGAAAAAGACATCATTGAAGTCATTACAAATGATTAACCGGCACTTTTAATTCGACGTTAAGAACTATAACTACTTTCCATTCATCGTTACAAACTTCACTGGGAGCATGTCACTCAGTGAGCCCCGTTAACTGAAGTATGTGTAGGTAGGGACAGTGACATTTTTCTAAGGTTGATTTCAAAAGTTCTCACTTTATCGTGAACAGCCTTTAGTCACAAATATATACATTACTATCCTTGCAATGACACACACACACACGCGCAAACATATATACATATACTATACCTACGTTTACACGCACATACATACGTATACATAGACGACTTTATTAAATGTGTTTTTAAATTCCGGGAGTATGAGTTAGACATTTCTAACAAGTCCTTGAAACAAAACTCTGCTGTAAATTCCTTACTCACAATATTTCAGAAATAATTCTTGCCTAATGTGTCATCTGCTGTATATTGCGAACTGAATGTAAGTTTAATTATGTTAATCTTCTTTGCAAAGATCATTGGTAGTACGACTGTTTATTACTCATTGGCTATTATTCAAATAGCTGTCGTTTTTAAGCGAGTGATGTCCAATGACTTAACAATTCAAAGTCAAGTGTGTTTTTTTCGAATAGCTCATGACAGTTTTGTCATTAATTTTAATATATCCTTCCGCAATAAAGACAAAGATAAGTTCGAGAACTTTTTTTTTTTGCGAGATTCGCATGTAACTGCGCGTTCAACCAACGGGAGACTTTACATATCGTCACGCCAACGTGGAGGCAGGCGCCTGTAATTGACGTCGCCTGAACACGCCCTCTCGCCTTAAGCAATATTCAGGAGAGCGGTTGTGGCAATCGAGGCGTGCATGGCCAAACAGCTGTAAGCAGGGGGACCCCCCCCCCCCCCTTCCCCACAGCTCCAGCAGCAAGGAGTCAGGGCAGATTGCACCTTTGTGACGTCAATATCTAGCACTACTATGTGGCGGACATTGTCTTTCTCAGTCGTGACGCCGGCAGCGATGAATCCCTACAGAGACCGTAGCCGCTATGACGACAGCCTCGGGTCTCGACCTAAGGTGGGATGAATCCAGTTACTTGGTTGATACAATTTAGGCAAGTAGCCGACATTTAATATATCACTGCTCCCCCGATGTTTCAGTGCATACTCTAAATTCGAATCAGTGATGAGCCACTGATACTTGAACCAGTGAATATTGCTCCACGTATCTTCAGTGGGAAACCACTGATTGTTACAGTGAAAGATTTTCACTGATTGTATTAATGACATTAAATTATTTCACTGATTCAAAAAGTGGCGGCCGATTACAGTGGCGAATTAAATAACGTTTTTTTATTGAATGTAGCCAAATAATCACGTGAAATAAACATATATTTACGATAGTTTACTACTTATATTGCGCACTTTATCGCAATTTAAAAAAGTAAAAAAATAAATTCCCAAGGGTAGCCGGGATTGAACTCACGTGTATTTTTTCGATCCTAGGCTGTTACCTAACCATCTGCGCTACTACATTAACTTAAAAAAAAAAAAAAAAAAAAAAGGAGTAAAATATATTAGTTTCACCGCGAAATCGTGAAGGTTCAAATTGTATACTCTTACAATTCGTTTTTTGTTTAAGTGGTACCGTAGGATTATTAAAACGAATATTATATAAGAGTGCACTCTCTTTACGACATTTTATGCTGTTTAGGACTTCAAACAGAGCGCTGTGAATAATATATGAAAACGAACTGAAAGACGTAAAGACGGAAGGAAAGGCTGTGTGTTCCTATTACCTCATAAAATGGCGTTTTGAAAGATGAAACACATTTTAGGAAGTATTTTGTATTGGTTTTATTAGTTTGTTCGTTGTTATTTCACTTGATACAAGTTGTTTAGCGACCACTTTAAACGTGGTTGACGGTCATTTTTGCTCTCTGCTTAACTGGTCCATCAGTCAAAATAAATCACTAAGTAAACAGTGAAAATAATGACGGATAAATCAGTGGAAAATGTCACTGAATCCATACGAGAAGGAAATCTGGCATTTTTCCCACTGATTCGTCAGTTAAATTCACCGAATCAACTGTTGTGTCAGATAAGTTTGGTTGATTGAAACAGTGGAATTCTCACTGATTCAGATTTAGAGTGCAGCTTGTAATTGTGAGATTCCGTTAAGCAGGATAATAATCCGGCTCTATTCCACATAGTCTTACATTCAATCAACCCCTTACTCTACCACTAGATACAGTCCCTACCATGACTCACAACCATAAAGCCGCTAACCCTTCGTGTGTAAAGTCGACCACAAGTCGGCTTCATAACAATATTATCAGCACGAATTCGCTCGCAGGCTGCCAAATCTCAGTTGCTTATACCACATACAAATGAGTGACTGTGGCTCAGCCTAGGATATTATGATTCAGTTCAAGGGCAAGAGAATATGCATACAATCTATAGTCGGGACTTCACCGTATGTACTTCTCGTATTTTAAGTGATCGCTTTATTAATCATCACTGAATAACTTATCTCTCTTACTGGACGTGCTAGTGGGCTCTTCAAGAACTGATTCTGCTGTGTTGGTAGGTCCACAAGATAGGTTAGGTGACGAACCCTTTCTCGTGCACTGAGAGAAAATCGAACAAAATATTTGTTCGTATAGGACCAAATATACATTTAGCTACCCTAACAAAATATACTGTTAAGCAAACAAAATTTTTAAAAGCAACAAAATTACTTTCGTTTGTCTAACAAAATATATGTTTGAATAAACCAATTCTCTGTGTTGGGCCAAAAAAAAGTAGACTGTCAACTAAATATTTTGTTGAATCAACTGTATTTGTTTGGCCACTCATTTGACTACATTCGTTAGTAAATACAGATCGAGAGTTTGTTTGAATTTTTTTTGACAATTAAGATAGTAGCCGTGTTTGTTAGTGCATCTGTTGATGCTTAACAAACGTATAAACACATTAATAAAACAATGCTACAAGAAACTGACAAGTAAAGCTGTAAAACTTGAAATATTTGTCTGCACACGTTGCCCAATATTTGCAGTATATATATTTGGAAGCTTTCCGGTGTTGTTATCTATCATGTTAGCTAAGATTACTAAGGCGTAGATCTCGGATCCTTGTGATCTACGTTCGAAACTGGGTCGAACTTGTGACATTTTTTTATGCCGGCCAAAACTGTTTAATGTACGAGTAGCCAAACAAATCTTAAGTTGCACCAACCAAACCTTACAGTTTGAGGCAACCAAAGGAGAGCAACCAAATAATTTGATTTCAGCAACAAAATATTTCATTGCCCCTACACAAACAAATAATTTGGTTGCCCCAAACAAATCTCGTTTTGATTCAACAAGAACTTTTTCTCACTGTGTACTTACTTTACGATTGCTGTGTTCTTACGTCTGAATGGCTACTGCTTGTTGCGCCACATATGACTCAGGCGAGACAACAAAATATCTGGAAAGAATGCAGTTCTGCGGGTCTGACCGAGAGGGAGAGAGAGGCCGGACGAGGGAAAAACCCAGCGAGCCAGTCAGAGGCGAGCAGCTGTGACACGTGCACGTACAGTCTGTACTGCATGAAAATCGACAAGGCCAGTCTTGGCTGGTGGTAGGGTAGTAAATGAACGTAGTCTGAAGGAGCGCCTATTTACTATAATCCGTTCACGACTGGAACATGCTTCCTCGGAATATTACCTACTCCCATTTTTAAGCAACAGATAAAAAATAATACGTTAAAACATTCAAACGATATTCTCTCTCCGTGCTGCCAAACTAACTGTACCCGTGCCAGTCACTGTTTGTAGTGACGATGCATACAGCTGACGACTAAGGCGTTGCTCAAAAGTCTGTTCCAGTGTTTCGGTAATTTGCGACACATTCCTTTCAAACAGTCCGCATTTCTTCAGTGTACATTTATCGACACGGGCGGATGCCAGGAACGCACACCAATATACCTTCCCGGGAGTCAGAATATACACAACACTTGTTTCGAGATACATAGTTATTAACGTGTCACTTTGCCAATGATTTGTAACGTTAACAGTTGTGACTGTATTACGTATGGAAACATGTTATTGCTATTATGGGGTATTTTTTAAAAATTGATCTGTTAATTGTTTAAATTATATGTACACTTAAAGTAATGTAGACATTGTATAATAGGACAAGGCACAAATGGGAGGAACGTGTGTAGTAAATATAATTTGTTCATACGTGATTTACAACTATATTTAATTGTATATTCTATTAACGTTATTATACCAAGCTAGATGGATGTTTTTAATACTTATATTTATGTGCCATATGTGCGGAACTAACTGTGCTGGTTGAATTGCCCCACGCCGGGGAGCCTCTACAGTTTTGTTGTGTAGGCGCGTAAACAGTTTTCATCAGTACGAGATTCACGGAAACTACACTGCCTTTTGTGAGAGCCAATGTACTGTTGATGGTCCTCAGTAGGCTGTCCTGAGTGTACCACTCTCCCCCTGGGCGTGTCGCTCTGAGAGGGGTAGCTCTGCACCTTCCCCTTACGGGCTGTTTTGTTGTCGTGGCCGACTTATACGCTATTTGGTTCGGCTGCCGGTTGGCAAGTGAGTTACCCGATTAGCCGATTAGCCAACAGCCTTCCGACATTTTATTGACGAGTTATGCTGATGGAGTACGCGGTATAAGCATCTATATGACTTCTGCATTTGAAGTGTTCTGTGATAGGGCCTTCAATACGAACCAGCGGAAAGTGATCTCACAGTCTCGGAGTCTCGGGCCGCGGTGGCTTAGCGTCTAGAGCGCTCGCCTGCGACGAAGGCGAACCGGGTTCGATTCCCGGAAGGGTCGCTCTCGGATTTCCGTACGTGGGGATCGCGCAGGACGATGCCGCTGGTCGGTGGCTTTTCTCGGGGATATCCCTTTC
>CM057000.1:117934198-117964737 GCA_029891345.1 Dryococelus australis | reverse complement strand
TTCTGCGATCGAGTATTCACCTATGGTCAAAATGCTCGACGACATGAGAGAACGGCCTATACGAAGAGACCTTTTCGCACTGTGAAGCATTACGACAATGGTCACATGCAGCTTTTGCAAGATGATACACTGCAGGAAGATAGTCAGATATGCAAGGGTCGTCTACTGGTAACCAGCAAGTGATGTCATCAATACCTTCTCCTACAGAGATGGGTACACTTTCCGAAGACGATAATTGCGCCACAGTTAATGCTAAAGTCGGAATGAGTGCAGTACAGTCGGTTTGTGGGGAACGTAAACGTGCAAGGTGTTCGTGTGAAGTTGACGAACTTCTAAATAAACGAACATTAGCACTAAATACTGATGAGCACACAACTCATGCCACACAAAAAGTATACTTGATATTGCGGATGCTGGAAGAAGTGAAGAAGAACATGAATATAGTATTGATGATGATGACTAAGGCAGTGATAGAGTTGAAGACGATAATTAATACCTCGACGGTCCTGCACATTTCCCAAACGAGTTTTCTTCGACAAGCGATGTGAATTAGTCAGAAGACATCGAGTATACTGACGATATGTTTACCGAAGATCCCAACAAACTTGTAGACAGACTAAAATATTTGTTGGTAGGCAACAACGTGGGGAATACTCGGCCATGAAAGATATTTTTTTATACATAAGAGCACATAAGGACCGAGGTAACATCAGCTTATGTTATGAAAAGCTTTCTTTTGAAAATATCATTACAAAATAATATTAAATTATTATAATAAAATTAATGTTTTTTCCTAAATTTTTTTGTGTGTCGTATCCTTTTATCCCTCAAAACTTTTAAAGTGATGTCATGAGCACTCACTTATAAACTCCAAGGAGTGTAAATATAATGATAAAGAATATAGTATAAAAATGTACGGATAGTTGCTTGAATACACAAACATTAATTCTGTCGACATGAACGAATTTTGGAGACAGTAGGTAAATCATTTTTTCTTATATTATGGGTAGAGGACACCCAACAAGACCATTGATTTCTAGCGACTGATGAGGATTGGTGAGGATTGATGGTGGATTGGTGGTGCCGGATTTGTGGAGGCTTGGTGCCAGAGAAGAGCATGAATGATTATCGCCCTATCTGCCTCGTACATGCCAAGACTCCAGGGACCTGGCAGTACAGACATTTAAATTTAACACTTATTAAGCCTATAAAATTCTGATTCATACCATAATTATAACATATACGTTCATTTTGCCTCTATTTATATGACGGGTCTGTTTAGTCACATAAATATACGATGTCAAGGTCACCTGCATCTAATATGGTTGTAGTGGCCTGTAACGTAATAAGTTTGCTGACATTTATGTATTTTTTTCTCGTGCTCTTCTTTTCAAGGTCATTTAAGGTCACGGGGTCAAGGTCATGATAATCTGTATCTAAAACGGACGTGGTAGATTGTAATGTAATAGGCTTGTTGTATATGCTATTTTTTCCAGTTCATATTTTCAATGTAATTCAAGGTCATGGGGCCAAGGATGAGGTAGAGTACATCTATTATGGTGGTTGTAGTCTGTAATGTATTATTCTTGTTGAATTTTATGTACTTTTTCTTTATTTTCGTTTTCAAGGTCATGGGGTAAGGGCGAGATAGTCTGCATCTAATATGGTGGTAGTCTTTAACGTATTATGCCTGCTAACTTTTTTTATATTTTTGCGTGTGTGTGTTTAAATGTTTTTCTTATTTCTCCTCGAATTTTCAAATGACATAGTAAGTATATTTTTATAAATTACAATTTTTAACTCGAGATCTGTCAACTCGTTGATATACACTTGCAAGCTGTGACGTAATCTGTGATACAGTATTCCCATATTGTGCAGGTAAAGTATCTGTGGACGAAATTCCATCACAAAGATTTACGTCAACATTTTCACTCAAGTATCCGTGGTTTAGGCCTATACCGTGGTTGCGGATTCGCGACGTTCAGTATATATCTAAATTTTATGTCATGTGGTGTCTTCGGAGAACAGTCTGGATTCAGGTCCAGTGTTTAACCCTGGATTTGTGTCTTTTTTTTTTTGCTTACGCGTGAGGACTTTAAAAGTAGCTCTTATGGACTGTGTAAGTCTATTTGTACGCATATCTCCTCCCTCTCCTAAACAAATATAAGTTTTGAAAAAGTTTACTTAAATACACTAGGCTAACTTCTCTGCACACTTAATCCGAGTGATGAGCTACAATTTTATAGTTGTCAATCATGAGTGGCAATACTTTTCAAAATGGCTGCCTTATGACTTGTTTGATATATCATATCTATAAAACATTGTACTGATTCAAACTAAACTTTGTGTACTATCCGTACCTCACGAGTGTTAGTTTGATACACTATAACATCCTTAAATTCGCATTTTGAAATAGCGCTACCTCGATAAAAATTAAAGTATTTTCTGTATTTCAAATTTGAAATTGAAGAAAAACAAACGAAAGGTACGTAAAATTTTACAAAATATAATTAATCACACATTTTCACAGTAGCGGAAATACAAATACTTCAACTACATACGTCATATCTAAAACTATTATACCTATTTGAACACCATTAAGTGACGTAGCATTTCTTTACGAGGATATTTCATAACGTTATTAAATGTCTGTTGAGCATCATTTTGGTGGACAGTGAAATATGAAAAATCTATGCTGATTTATTGTAATCATAGGAACTATTTCTGTATTAACCACCAAATATTTATTGGAATAACAAGAGAAAGAACGTTATAATAATAAAATTATGAAATATCCTACATTTGTTTAAATTTGGCTAAACCGCACAACGACAAAAAAACATCCCGAACCAAGAGAAGACAAAAGTGATAACATAAAAGGAAACTCAACGCTCCAATTCTAAAGGATAGGTCACAATGTGGACAGATTTGAGCGGTTCTTAATATCGAGGCTTGGGAGCCGATGAGGGTGAATCGAAGAGAGTATGGAGCAGCGCCGAAAAAAGAGCGGGGAAACGGGATAATCTCCAAGGAAACCCGCCGACCATCGGCGTCGTACGGCAACATTCCCACTTGCGAAAATCTGGGAGCGACACAGTCGTGAATCGAACACGATTCGTCTAGGTATGAGTCTGGTGGTAAACAATACGGTATCAGGTGTAAAGAAATAACTTCATGAATTAGAATGAAACGGTTAATGGTAATCTACGACAAGTCTTTTGCAAATATGTGTTCTCAGTGGTTTATTTGTATTCAAAAATCTTTCTTAAAACATGATTTCGTACACGAGTATACAATTAAAAAATTCATAAGAATATAAACTATTATCAAATATTATAACAATAAATTTGAACCATTAACATCGCAATTGAAAGAGCCCTTAATTCCTATGTAAGGTAGACATAATTCACTGGCCGTTACGAAGTAAAATAATAATACACTACCGGGTAAAAAAAGTATAATTAATATATGTAGATGAATAAATGTGTGTGTATATATATATATATATATATATATATATATATATATAGTTTTATATAAGTATATATTTTTCTCTATGAAATTTAACGTCGTTTGATGATCAAATGATTCCCTTCTGTAACCTACTTAAAATACATTGTAAAGCCTATTGAAGGCTTCTTCATACTTTTTAAATCAAACCTTTAAAAAATCACCCCATATATGACGTGTTTAGTTATTTC
Organism: Dryococelus australis; assembly: GCA_029891345.1. NCBI lineage: Eukaryota > Metazoa > Arthropoda > Insecta > Phasmatodea > Phasmatidae > Dryococelus > Dryococelus australis. The sequence continues at coordinate 117,961,036 of CM057000.1, read as the reverse complement.
CTAAATATTTCATGTATTTCTGGCGTTTTATAACTGTGTTAACATTAAATATCTTATCTTTCGTCAAATTGAAGATTTACCTACATTTTACTTATAAATAGTCAAATTTATTTTTTAATTAATACGAATAAAAACGGTGAGAAATTATGCGTGTTGTTAGCGCCTAGTAACAAACGGTACTTATTCAAAATATTATTGCAACTTAGTGCACAGGAATTTGCTGCATTGTCCTCTGGTGTAATTTTCTCGTCTTAGTTAAGCTTTGTTTGTTTGAAGCAGAGGTTTATCCTGTGAAAAGAACTTTAACAGGGCTACAAGAAGGGAAATAAACCACAAATTGACTATAGGAAAAAATTAACTCCGGCCGACAAATTGGCCGGAAACCCATAAAAAAATTAGTATGTATCTCTCAATGTCATCTATACCCGGGTAACGCTCTGCAGTTCCACTAATATAAGATAAAATAGGACACTGTATCACTGCAAAAGGGTTTAATCAAGTATTTACACAGATAAAGACTGATTCGAGAACTGACATAGATGAAACAGGAAGAGAAAATTTGAGCGATTACAAACACAAAGCTGCAAAGGAATCATTGGGGAAAAGAGTGAAGTGGAGAAATTTTGGCGGCTCTAATCAACGATTGGGAAAAGAAGAATCTATAAAAAAAGTTATAAAACCCCTTTGCTAACTCCCAAAGGGAAATATGTACTTGATCATTGAAAAGGAAATAACGTTTTTTCAACATAAATCCAGTAAAATTCAAGTTACCAGGAAAAAAAATTAGATATTTTTTGAGAAAGCAAACAAATGAAAAAATTCTAACCAAACAATCTTAAGGCAGAAGCTTTTACCAAAGGAAAAGAAAATGCTACGAAGCATAGAAAAATATCTGGAAGTTGTTGCGTAACAGAAAGGTCCTAAATAAAAGAGATATAATTATAAAATACTGATTCGTAAATATGGAACGAATACTAACCAACTAACATACAAAACAAATCATTACTTATAAATTTGAGCTGACCGAAATACAGGACCACAACGAATTAGTTGATATTACCAGCTAAGAAATGGTGAATGTAATTTTAAAAAAATAGAAGAATTCCGGAAACTGTTGAAATACATAATGAATTAACAAAATATGGGGCGATCTCCCACAATATTAGGGCAGGAGACCAAAAAAAAGAGATAGTTTGTAACATCACGGCATTAGAGAGGAAGACTCTTTAATCTTTTAACTCCTGTCTCACTGAACATGACACTTATGAAGATAATAGAAGATATCAAGAAGTGCTATAAAGTCGTTACCAAACAAATAGACGCGGTTGCACTTTGCAGGCATAGAAAGTTGCATATAGTGATTCCTGTTCAGTTTCATCCGGAAAAAAAAGCAAATTGACATGGCAAGTTTCAATAAAAAAAATATCAGCCACCATATCGAAAGAACCTTCTTTTAGCGAAAGTCTATAACAACGCCATCAGATGGAAGCTCAGAATGTAATCAAAATATTCAGCTTCTTCAAGGACGTAACATGGAAGGTCTGATATCTACAAGGAAAATATAGTACATGTATAATAAAAATAGATATACACACACACTGATTTGAAAAAAAAAAAATTATCACCATAAACGAATCATGCGATTTCAACGAAGTTTGTCGCACAGTATTGTTATAGCGCGGTGTTCCATTTGCGATTAACACGGTTTACTTGCGTGGATGTGCAACTTAATGACATACATGACCGGCGCCTGCACCCACTTACCGTCACGATAAAAAGAGCAATTTCGAAAGCACTGCTTAAGATCTACTTCTAGACACGTTGTGTATTACTACGCCTTATGTAAAATTAACATTGCCACGGGCCTGATCACTTTATTCATCAGTGGGTCAAAAGAATTTGTGAAATATATGAAAAGTATATATATTACAAATATGGTCATTTTTTACTCTTCGATGAGTTAAAAAAAAAAGACAGCGAAAGAAATAAATCTAAGTTATCACAAATGGTTACCAAACACTTATATATTCGACGTTAAGATAATTAACTATTATCTATCCATCGTTACAAACATTACTGGGTTAATGTCACTCTGAACGCCTGTTAAAATATATGGGCGCAGGTACAGTAACATTTTTCTAAGGTTCAATGAATAAGTGCTCATTTTATCGTGCACAACCTATAATGAATTTACTTTGCAAATGAGTGTTTCAACACATTATAACATTAGTTCTAATATATGTCTGGAGCAGAAACTGCACAAACAAAGCTCCTCGCGTAACTGATATTAACATCTTACGAGCTATAATTGGGAACCAAGGGTAGATGATGCGAAGAACAAAGAGGCAGTACAACTTGAAAACCAAAAACTACAATAATAAAGAAAACTGAGTGAAACATGTGAATGGGAGGAAGACCAGCAAGAAAAATGAACAATGGTTGGCAGCCATATAGTAATGACACACAGTAAGGTGAAGAATCACAGGCAAAATACTACTGTAGAAGAAGAAGAGAAAGATGTTGGTCCATGGAACAGGCCTACTTGTAATATTTGTACTTGTATCCTTAATCATATACTTTTTTTTTGGGAGGGGATATCTTTTTGGGATGTATGTAATCTGTTTACAACCATTGAAATTTTTTTTAAACTTAATCAGATCATATTATTCCCGTAACACCCTTCACCATCTGCCGCTTTGGGAGAAGGCGTCACTTGAAAAATTTTGGAATAGTGTGTTCACAGAAAGTTGGGCACTTTTCAAATCAACGTTTGAAACATGTAGCTGCCTCTATCTGCATATGTAGTATGCTAAGTAATTGGCGGTTAGGGATTGCACCACACGAATCCGTAATCAATACTAAGCAGAGTACATTCTTTGGTAAAAATGAATCAGCCTCTTTGTTTACGAGAAAAACGACACGAAATATTCATAAATCAGTGTACCAAATGTGAGGTATTCCTATTAGATAAATGTGAGTTGATGTTGCAATACTTAGCGATGAATCTGTCGTCGCTCGTAAGGCATACGGCAAGGGAACCAGCCAAGCTCAGTAATGCCAAAGACGTCATTGAGTTAAGATGCAGTGAACACTGGGACATGGCAATGGCCATGAGAACATCGGGAAGCCAAGCTCCGTGCATGCTGCACGCATCCAACGTGCAGAAAAGTACATTGCTATGGACGGATGATGAGCTTAACATGAAATACGGTAATTTTATCTTCTTTAAAGTTGTTTATTCTCGTGGACTAGTGGCCTTACGCCTTTCTACAAAATAATATTTTCTACTTAGATCTGATCACAGATTCGTTGGTGGAGTCCGTATCTGCTAATTACCTGTCATCATGTATGCAATCACTGTCATACTAGCAGTAAAGATGGTAACGACGAAGGGAAAGTAATTCCCTGACTTATCAATTAATTAAAAGTGTGAGGTAAATATTCGCGAATACTAAAATGATTCTAAGAATTTTGTCAGTACATCGAAACCAACAGAAGAGTCACTTGCCATGCTAGTTTTGGACAGTCAATCTCTTCACTAGAGAAGCTTTGATAGGATAAACACTGAATAAGAAACATGTCATCCATAATTTGTCCGACTCCTCAAATTGCACACTAACTCCTCCTACTAAACGAAATGTTCTTGGGACACGAAGAAACCAGGGCCGGGCTCGCGGAAACCGTGGTCTGAGCCACCATAGATGAAGTAGGTAACTGTACGAATTAGTATTTATGGTGCAATGTCGTCTTTGAACTTCGACAAGTGATCGCTCGCACATCCCGACATGCAGTTGCAATAATGGTGAAAGTAAAATTAAAATATAAGACTTAATACTCAATACTTAAGTCTAAAAAGTCTGTAATGTATTATTACGATATTGGAAGGGAATGTTTATAATCATAATGATTGCGTGGGTGTTGTGAATTTAGATTAAGTTGGAAATTTGTGTAGCTGCGTGGCTCGAACTTTTGCCCGCGATATAACTGACCTACAGCAAACCAAGTAACGCTTTTACATAACGTTTATAATTTTACCAATTTCAGTACTGTGAGACATAGATATTTAAAAATGGAAATAAGGTGATGTGTTACAATCGAAACTGGTATACTTGTCCGGTGTTCAAATAGCAAGTATAGGTTAGGTATGATGACAGTACTGAGATACTTTGGGCATAGGTTAGATTACCAACTTACATCACTCCGTAGCCTCCTACAGGCCAGGAACGCCGTTCCTCAAAAATGCTCGTCCTGTTGTTCTCTCTTTAACAAACTCTTACCTTATAGAGAAATGATGGAAGACACATCGACACTTTATCTTATTTTATACGACAACCATCACTCAGTTTCCAAATACTACTAAAAGAAATACTGGCCATGAAAATCATAATTCGATTTGATTGATTAAAATATTAAAAAATAAATAAATCATTTGATATCTGCTTTAGACAATAAGATTTTTTTGAGACTCTCCATATTCATAAAATTGTATAAATTAATTTAACTTTAAAATTGAATAGATGTGAGACCAATACATGACAAATTGAACTATTATTGTATTATAGAGTTAAAAAAAAAAGAAATAATAGTGCGGTGACCGCAACTGGGGTAGGCGAACCTGGTAAAACTTGCAATTACACAATCAAAAAGGTATTTATAGAGCCCCAAGTGTTTCGCGGATTGAGTTCGCAGCAAGCTAGGCTTGACAGCTCTCTATACACTAGAGACATTATCGTTTGCTTATTGGTTGCTGTGATCAAGTGAGGACTCTGTACAGGACTGTTATCACTGACTCACACAGCTGCTTCCTGCTTATTACTGGCTCGCAGTAAAACGGGGCGTGTAAAAAGAACTCTCATCCAATCACAACAGTAGGGGAAAATAACAAGTTTTGGAGTCAACCTCGCCTCCGAATCAATTAGCGAAATAATCGTGGCTCTAGCTATTTATAATGAATATCTGCGGTGCCGTATTGGGCTTCAAAATACTGAGCGTCTATAGCTTGAACAAAATGGTTTCCGGGTAGCTTCCCTCCATTAATATTAATCCGCGGCCACCTTTCCAAAAAATTGATTAAATCTTACAAATTCCGTAGTCGTCACGCTGATCCTCCCCCGGTCAGCGTCCTGAAGTTCCCCGATGTCGCTGGTCCTCGGTGCAGTCCCAAAAAGCTTCCCTCACTTTCGGGTTATCGAACCCTGGTACTACGATACTACAGTTCAACCTTCGTATCACATGGGAATCGTCGCCATCGAAACTAAATTATTCCTCTAAACACGTATGAAGTGCTTGCAGACGTCTTCTGCTCTTCTCCCTACTCACGTCTTCACCAGCAAGCGGTCTGCTACACCTCGACGACAAGACTCGGACTTTCCCTACACAGATTAACTGTATAAAATCTACGGGGTCTGCGACACCGTCACAGACTGTCTAATTTAGGCTTCAGGCTTACGAAAGGTTTAACTGTTAATGGGTGTGGGTGGGCTGTGTGTGGAAACGCACCCCTCCCCCAAATTCAAAGGAAATCGGTGCATAAATGCGCCTTCCTGGCCGATTCGAAGGCTTGAAACACTCTCCCCTCCCCCCAAAATAAACGAAATGTAAAATATACCCTCCCCCCTTGTACATCTAACTCTTCCCAGGGTGGCACTTTGTTTGGTTGGGGTGGGGGGTGGTTCCAAGAGAAAGGATGGTGGACCTGGAGGGGGGTGGCCTTCCCCCCCCCCCCAGTTTGCCTTCAGCCGCCACAAAACAGCGATTTTGTGCAAAAACTTCCATTCTTGATTAATTACTATGATTCACCTTTTAATGCACCAGAATACTAGACCACTGAATAATTATAATGCTGTGGAACCTTCTAGCAGGGCATACTTCAAGGTTCAAAGAAATGAAATTTCTGTGGGTGGATTTATAGGATTCGGTAACTGCTTCAACATCAAGAATGTGTTTAGGAATCTGACTATTTGACTTCTAGTCTCATGGAGGATAAAAATAAAGGCGCGTCTATTGTAGAACTCGAGGTTCCAGAACCTCAAGTCAATCATTCAAGCAGTAGCACCTCGTGACCTGTAATATAATCCACCAGCTCATTTGAACTAGTGTTAGGGCATCAAACAATATAGAATCAAAAGAACGCTAGTCTTCCTCAGTATATCTCGACTCCATCAGAGAAAAAGAAGGAATTGAACAGAGGCGTAAGGCTATAAATACCACCTGTCATTATCGACTCTCCGCTCAAACTCATACATGTAAAGACCCCTCAGATGGCTGCAGTAAAACATATCCGAAAAAAGAAAAAATCTTTCCAAAAATAAATTAAAACTAAGGAAATATATAAACACATACAACGCAACGGCGAAGACAATTTGCAATGCATTTATTGTTATTATAATATTTATGAGTATACAAGAGGGAAAACATTGGTCCAGTGTGTTTTGTGCAGTAAATGGGCTCATTTATACGATTCCTTCGAAGAGCAAAGTAATAAAGCTTACATTTACTATTTCTTCAAAGACTATATTAGTAATAAATAAGCCAATAACTATTTAAAATCTGTGTTTTTCTATAACTTAACTCTTAAAAACGGACTTTTCGTTTGAATACGCGAATTAGTATTCAATTTTACCTAACATTTACATTTTCCGCAACACGTTTTAACATACAAAGTGTTAGTGAGCGAGTGAAGAGATTGAGCGGCTCCTAAAAGCGAGGGCTTGAGAATCGGTGAGGGTGAAGTGGGATGAGTATGGAGCGGCGCGGGAATGAATGGGAAGTGGAAACGGGAGATCCCCAAGATAACCTACCGACCAACAGCATCGTCCCGCACGATTCCCACTTGGGAAAATCCCGAGTGAACCGGCTGGAGATTGAACCCGGTTCGCCATGGTGGGAGGCGAGCAATCTAACCGTTCAGCCACCATGGCCCCTACTGAGTGTTATTCTACAAATTGTAACGAGTAGCATAGATCTATAATATTTGTTTCTTATTTGCAACGAAACAGAAGTAAAGTGTAGAAATTTAATAGATATTTCAAAAAGTGGGAAATGGTATTCCATAGTACCAGTTTTTCTATATTGAACTCTTACTTTTTTAAAAGCATACATATGAAATTTTTTATCTTGATTTTTTCTCTGTGACACAAATATAAGTATTAAACTACAATAGTTTTGCAATAAAAAGAAAAGGATAAACACAGCGTTTTAAGTTACGGGGTTAATCTCCTGCCGTTTTAACACAAAAGAAGTACATTCCTATAAACTAGGGAACCATTTTACATATTCCCATGAAAATTGCAACTATATCTGTTCACTAGAATACTGTAAGCAGTTTACATACCACATCGATTATTCGTTTTCAGATCGCGGCCCATTGAAATTATTGGAGTAGAGCATCGCGTTCGCTGCAATGGCCGATTAAAATTACACTAGACATAATGTTTTATATATATACTGACTAGGCAGTAAGCGAGTTTTTGAAGATTTTAACTGTACTCCCGGCGTTTCTTTTTTTTTATATCAGAAAACCCTCAGCGTACGAGGAAAAATAAAGTTCATTAATGAAACAAGTTTTCTTCTGAATACCATGAGGAAAATTTAATCCAAAGGAAATTGCTGGTTCGATAGCGATATCCTTTAACTTATGAAAAATAAATAATATTTTTACAAAAATAAAATGCATATATTTGTTTCTTTTTAAAAGTTGCATGAAGGTTGGTGTTATATGAGAAAGGCAGGCAGGTAATTGGGTTTAACATCTCATCGACAGCGAGGTCATTAGAGATGGAGCAAGTTACTCAGAGAAGCAGTAACACGAAAAAGAATAGGTTCATGGCCTGGACGAAGAAGCCAATCCGGTATGCGCATGAAATAATTTCGGGAATCCGTATAAACCCGAACTCATTGTTTGCCGTACCGGGAATCGAGCCTGGGTCCTTTCGAGTGGCAATGCCGTGTGTTACCGCTGCGCCAACTAGACATTTTTTGCTGCAAGTTGACTTTAATGGCATATTAACATATACGTTTGTCGTTGGACAGAGCGTGTGTGACGTGGTGACAGTGTGTGTTTGTGACGGTTAACGAGCTCACGCTAGACCGACCTGACGACAAATTCACAGTTCGTGACGTGCGAACTGAAGATCGGCCGTGGGTTAACCAGGCTTTGATCTTCCGACCCCCCACCCCCCACCTATCCTCCAAAATTCGAACACACCCTGTCGCTGAGCTATTGAGGCAGGGCCTTCGCTCGGTAGCTTCGAGCACGTATTAATTCTTATGTATTGAACGTACCATTGGCTAAGCCAAAACTCTGACCGAGCTTTAACTTTTAACATTTCAAGTAGCTATGAAATGCTGAGTCTTGTGCCCTTCCCCAAGCAGAAAAGGGAAGGAAACGTAAAAAACCATTAATTGTAAACATAGACATTTTTATTACTCAAATCATTAAGTTTATTAAAGTTATATGTAGGTTTATATACATGAAACTTACAACTGCCAAAAATTCAGTATGATTGCTTTACTTATTAAAATTGTGTAATTATAATAATTTGCAAAAACTGGTGGAAGTAATATTTTATTTAAAAATACAAATTTCAACAACAAAATATAAAACAATTAAGTAATTTTTAAAACAAATAATATATATTTTCTAATATAAGATTTATATTTGATGAAAAAATTCAAATTTTTCGTATATTCAATTAATGCAAAATTAAAAATCAAGTAATTATAGATAAAGGAAAAATTAATAAAGCTTTTAATTAGAAAAAGTACAATAGTGTTAGGTACCGTTATTGTGGAAAGTAAATTACAAAATACAAAATAAGATTCAAACGTATTAAAAATATAATTACTTACAAACAACGAAAAAAAAAAAGCATAAGAGATATGTCAAGACTTTAAAAACTTACTACGTATTTCAAAGGTTCCACTTAAAAGAAACCAACCTCATATATGTAAGTGTATAAATAACTTACATAAACACACACACACATATGTATATATATATATATATATATATATATATATATATATATATATATATATATATATATATATATATGTAACCTTTCATTATCAAAATGTATATACATTAATTTCATAAAAAATGATAAGTATAAATTTTAAATATATTATATAATGTTATTATAAAGACAGTCAGAATTTTACAACAAAGTTCAAAATAAAAATTTAACACAAAATTTAAAAATTGTAAAGAAACAAGAAACATGATTATTTCCTTTACTCATACTTTTTTACTTTATTCCCCGGATAATAAAAAACACGTAGATAAGTCCAACTGTATCTAAATCAATGTGAAATTATATTATACTTCAAACTGTAATGGACTTATGGTATATTTTATATTGTGGAATTAAAAAGAATGTAACTGTTTCATTGCATATTGTATAGAATTAATTACTGGTGGAGAGCGTTTCTAAAGTTAACTCTTCATTTTCCACGAGTATTTACGGAATAATTTTACAGATTTTACCTGTGACATGCGCATACACCAAGTATTGACATTCTGTTCCTACAGATCTAATATGAGTCTAATATTGCACGAAGCCTATGGCCCGCTTTAGACTTTTGCTAAAATGGCATTTCGAGGACGCGATCTGTGTGGTGATGTGGACTAGCATGTTCAGGGACGACGGTTTAGAAATGGTCGAAACAGAATTGTTTGAAAAGTTTTTAATTACCGTTGTTAACATCGCGTACATTTTTTAAAAGTAGCTGTACTAGAAGCGGAAATATCTAGCATGTTAGCCTCGAGTTATGGTCAGTGAGAGGCAGCTCACCACGATAATACTTAAGTTGAATGATATACGCGTGTTAGTGCAGTCAGCTGTCTTACAATATGGGTAAATGTCACGACTGCATATGGCATGTGGGGTCAGAAGGAAATAGGATTACGAAACGGACGGCACTTGATAAAGTTGTAGGTAGATAGAGCTATCGTAAATATGGAAGAAATCGTTGAAAAAAAAAATAAAAAATTGTTTGGGCTTAGGCATTGAGTCCTTATAGGAAAGTAATAAGCATTTTGAGTATGCATCCTTGATGATCGTGTTGGTTGCATGATATTTACGTTTGTTATACAGTAAAATACCTATAGCAACGTTTCACCGTGTACATGATAGCTAACAGAAATTATTGACATAGTTATATTTGTTTTTAACAAGGTAAGTCAAGATTGAAAGACATACAGATATAAACACCAAAATGTATGCAAAGTGTGTGAAAGGTCGATAAAGACAAAAATATATCTGAATGAAGTTAGTATTTTACAGGAATACAAAATTTGCTATATTGTAAAAAAGGAAATAAAATTGGATCATAATAGATATATTTTAGTAAAAAAAACTTAGCTCCTTTAAAAATAAATAATATACGTTTTGTTCATAAAACTTATAGTAAATTGGTGAGACAAAAAGCGAATATAAAAAAATAATCATAAGAACTGTATTACAAAATATATTGAGAACTTTAAAAATGTTCTATTTTTCTCGATATTTTGTTATTGATGAATTAAAGAAACTTTTTTTTGCAAAACAAATTTCATGCAGTTATATATATTTTCATTTTCAAATTAGAAATATAATATAATTTATTTGTTTTCCTAGTATTTTATTAACTTACATAAAAAATTACGAATGTTTTATTTGAAAACTATTTATCTTTTAAATTGGTGCTATTTCCCAAAATGGCTTACCAACAACTATTATCGTATCTCAATTCAATGCTTACAACTTGCGCTGTCAACATACAAAATTTATTTTAAATCAGTTGAGTGGTTACCGATCACCCAAAATATAAAAATAGGCACCATTTTAAAAGTAAGTGTCCTACGTAATTTAAAACTATAAATGTAAGGTGTACTGGGTGAAATTCGGTTAGAGCGTTTAAAAATTAAAGTCGTACATGGGGAGACACACACAGAAACACACACAGCCATATATATACGCACATATGAGCACACGCGTTCACAAACATAGATATAAAATTATTCTGTTAAGCCTCTCTTTCCTTCGGAAAGTAGGCAAAAATGAAAGGCCATGGAAATATAAGCAATTGAACCATATCAGACACTTGATGGTGACCATATGAAGCAACGCCGAGATGAAGGGCCGAAGGAAGTGGGAAATTCCCGAGAAAACCCGCCGATAATTGGAATCGTTCGGCACAATCCTTACATGCGAAAATCCAGGAGACACCCCGCCGGGAATCTAACCTGGTTCGCCCAGGTGGAAGGCGGGTAGTCTAATCACTACTCTACCGCGTGCCCAGCTAAGATATGAAAAACTATGCCTTATGCACGTGATATCTTTCTTTTGCAGCTACGTAGACGTTTAGTTTTACGCCATTCAAACGAGTAAGTATTATATAGGATGATCTTTTTTCCTCCTCGAAATATTTTACGTTTAACTTAAGAACAAGATTTAATTATGATGTTATTTTAGTTGCCATAGACGGACAATTATGCTTCACTATTAGCGATTCAAAATATTGAAATTCCCTATTATATATAAGTTACATATTAAAAATGAGACTGTTTGGTTTGGCCTTTCTATTTATTATTTAGCAGCTCTCTGGCGCGTTACAGTAATGAAGTTAATACACGTACTGGATACACTTGTATTCTTCTACTGTATTATCCCAAAAAAAAAAACACCTCAAGACACCCCCATTTCTGTTCTATTTCTACCTAAATCTTGCCATCTGAAATTGTTTCCCATTCCGTAGGTTTAATATACCAGACCGCAACGCTTCAAAAATGGCGAAAAAAATGATCTGTGAAAATTTTTCAGATCCTTGTATTGAGAGGATAGCCCATAGCATTCATGATAATTTATAGGCTGTTCACGGCAAAATGAATACTTTTGAATGTCCTGCTTACTATCTACTTGTATGGACATTGTGTATTCTTCCGCCTTATCCAAATTAATATTGCCGTGGGCCTCATCACGTTATTCATACTTCGGTAAAGTAAAACTCTGAAATTATTGGGAAAGTAAATATTTTATCCGACGTTAAGATATGAAATTAAATTCCCTCCATCGTTAAAAGCTGTTCACGATAAAGTGAAACCTTTTGAAATTAATCGTAGAAAAAAGTCACTACCCCTACCTGCATATATTTTAACGGGTGTACTGAGTAACATGCGCCCAGTAAAGTTGGTAACGACGAATCGAAAGAAGTTCCGTATCTTAACGTCAAATAAAAAGCGCCAGTTAACCATGTGTGTTAACTTAAATTATTTCTTTCACTCTGTGTTTTTCTTAAAGCATCGAAATGTAAAAATGAGCAACTTTGGAAAACATCCCATTTTGTAATAACTTCACAGTTCCTCTTGACCGACGCATGAATAAAGTGACGAGGCCCATGGCAATGTTAATTTTTCATAAGGAGGAAGAATACACAATGTGCGTACATTATATCTTAAGTAGGGATTTCAAAAGGGCTCATTTTACCATCAAACAGCCTTAACCTACTTTACTGGGCGCATGTGACTCAGTGCGCCCGTTAAAATATACCCAGGTAGGGGAAGTGACTGTTTTTAAAGGTTCATTTCAAAATACTTACGTTATCGTGTACAGCCTTCAGATAGAAGGAGAGTCGCTTCGAGTGGAGACTGCACCCGACTGTACAACAAGCTGAAATTTTTGAGATGCATAGAGAGTCTGCAACCACGCGAAGTAACAATGAACTCAGCGAAACGTGAAGGTCACGTTTGCACCTGACATTACTTCCCCGTGCATAACGGCGGAGCGTAAAACCCAGTTCACCTATGTACGTCAGAAAACGGAGCATGTCTGCTGGTTGCCTGGCGCTCGCTGTGATTCGTTCCCAGAACAGAGAAGAGTTCTGCGATGCTCGGTGTGGAAATCCCGCCGTCCAATGCTGCGCGGTGAAGGTGTGCTTGTGCGGCGACCCCTGGCGGGCTCCTCCCCCCATCACTACCACACTCGCGTGGGGGCGCGAGTATAAAGACGCTCGGTCCGCCTGCAGACGCCACTGAACGCTTTCCCGCCGACATGGAGACGACGAGCTCCAGTGTTCTGCTGCTGACGCTTGTGTTGGCTTCCGCCGTAAGCGCGTTCAGCCACCAATCTGCACGTGAGTACGCTTTTACCAGGGCAGAGGTTTATTCTACTCCTAAGAGAGAAAACGGGGTAGAGTGCTTGTTCTAGCGACGCAGCAGCTTCTTGCCGTGTTCCAAAATTAAACTGCTTTTCTGCCAATAGCACGATCAAACATGACGTTTGTAGGATTTGAAGTTACGATACATTTTAAGCACGTAAGTTTCTTGAGACGTTTATACACATTCTCTATTCTAATTTTGATGCAAATAGCAATGGTTGTGCCGAAAATTCAAAAGTAAACAAACACGTTCCTCGCTGCTGACCATGTGGCTTCGACACTTCTTGTATTTCAGCCATAGACGTTAACTTCGGAGTGCGGTGGAATATACACACTATGGTTATTACTTACATAGAAATATTTATTTAAAAAGGTGGTTAAAGGATTAAAAAAATGACTGAAAGAAGGAAAAGGAAACGAAAATAGTCCTAAGAACAGGCGTTGTATAGCGTTAAGTTTAAAATTATGTTGAGTGAGGTTAAAGCTTCTTATTTTATTCACAATATAGTATGAATTATGATATAAGTAACACATTTACATGTGTAATATTACCACGATTTCACTCGGTTTCGCATGAATACGGTTATCAAGCATATGCAATAGATAATTTACTTATGGTGGAAGGAGACAATGTAACCTGCAGGGATTCCAAATGTTGTCTACTTTCCGCGAACTATCTATGAGACCCAGGATAGGAACAAAACTAGATTTCTTAAGGTCCTGACACAATTAAAAACATTAACAATTGACTTTACGTTTTGCTTTTCGACGTGTTTTTTCTTATAGATGTTGACACAGTGGTTCTGTCAAAGGAAATGTAAAGAACACTTGAATTTACGATTTCGAAAAGTTGCAATATAAAGTCAAAGTCAAGCAGGTATTTTGCCGAAAATCAACAGAGGTTATGTGGAAAGTGTGCTCCTCTTAAATTAAATAAATGGCAAACGAATACAATGTGAAAACGAAATATATTAATTAACATTTTTTAATGAAGTAAACAAGTGAGTTTTCGTTTTGAAATTAATTTTTAATATGAATTTTAAGCCAATTGAAAAAAGGTACGTAAAATGCATTCCTGGATAATATGATAATGATTTGCCTAACTAGATATGCGGTTTCCGAAGCTCGCAGAACCGATGTTCGATTGTCTGAACTCTGAATTTGCAATTGTAATGTGTATTGGTGGTTTCGGCAAAATAAATGAAATGTAAATTCAAATATTAAAGTTTTGTATTGTGTAAGGGCAATTACGGGAGAGTTCGGCACAGGAAGCGTTTCTGCCAGAATGAGCACTCCTGTTCTAAAGATGTCACTTTTAAGCTTGCAGTAATTGGAGAAATTCTATATATGTGAGTAATCGTTCACGTACAGCTCTAATCGTAAAACTTGCTTGCTCCAGCCAAATTACCAAGTAATAAATATTCACGCCATCCATTGCTGTTTTCAAGAGTAACAGTAAAAATATAATCGTGTTTGGCATTGTTATTTCGTAAACATGTTTATTTCAGTGAAAAATTTACCTTTTTAAGAGCGAAATTAATCTAACTGCCATCGAAAGGAATTTTGCGATTCTTTTGTCTGGTGTAAATCAAGTAATTGTGTAATGAAAGGTTCTGCCAAATCCAGTTTCTCGACTGAATATTTTACAGCATTTGGAGATGCTTAGTTAGGCTCTTGCTCTAGTACGAGGACCAAAGTCTATTATTTGCGTAGGTCCTGACAGAGTACAGATTGAAATATTTTCAAAAGTTTTATTTATTTTATGAAATCCGCAGTTATCTTTTTTGTTCACATGCAAACCACTGATACCTGACGCCGGAAATTATAAGTTGGCAAATTATTAGCACTGAGCTTCCCAACTTGAGTAAGACAAAATTTAATCAAGGTTCTGTTACTCGAATACGGAAAACAAAGTTTTGTTCGCGAGTGATGTGCTTTCTGCGGCTTTAGCTCCCAAAGGTATAGAGGACGTAAATGGGTACACGATTGGTTGTTGACAAGTGCAGAGTGTACCAAAATCACCAATAAAACGCCCGAAAGCTAAATTTCCCAAAGTATATAAATTCAGTATGTGTAAAGTTATAAAATATAATCTAAACGAACTTCGGTTGTATTTTTTTTTCTAATTAATTATTCGGAATCAAAACTTGTATGTATATTTCGCGAAACCTATTTTCGTCAATTGTGTTTTTTTTATTTTAAAATTTTCATTATTCGCGACCATGTCGCTAAGGATCGGAATAATTATCACGTCCAAACTACACATTAAACTTGATCTGAAATTCGACATCTGCCTTTCCACATTAATTTTACAGCTTCCGTCCTTTTTACTCCACGTTCTCGATGAAGTGTAGAAGTTTATAACAAGCAGGTGCAGAATTTGTAGCTAGTTATACAATCTGGTAAAACTATCGGCTTGCATCTTTTAAACTATTTTCATTAACAAGTACGCCAAGTTACTGTTGGGATGTTGAAGTTGAACAAGGTACATGCAACGGAAAAAAAATCCCGAACAAACCCAAGGTCGAGTGTCTACGGTGTTCAAACTTGGGCGTTAAAAATAAAATGCTGCATATTTAAACAACTGTTTACTACCCGCGTGTGTGTAAATATAATTATGTTGTTGTTCTCTTAGGAAATTGTCGAAAAACATGCTTGCTTTACATTTTTTTTTTTTATGTTGGGAGTATCAATGCCTTCTTTGTCAATGTAGCTAGCACACCTGTTAGATATTGCGACGTATATATTCATGAATTTGCGCATGAAGTAATATACAAATTAGTAATTTCAGCTGCGTGTTAACGATTTATATTTTATCACGTGCATATCTGGTACAAAATAATTGCGAATAAACGATGAAACAGATATTATTGCCAATAAAATTAATTTAAATGCCTTTGGCAACGAAGCAGTTTGCAGTTTAGGCAAATACAAATTGTGTAGCCCAGTACGACGGCTATTATCGACAATGAACTCATCCACAAGAGAGAAACATTTACATTATTGAGAAAACATTGCGGTCAAGGTAGACAAGAAGGGCCTATCGTCTCATCGACAGCGAGGTCATTGGAGACGGGGTAAGCTGCTCAGAGAAGGAGGAACGGGAAATGAAGAAGCCATGGCCTGTATAAAGAAACAATACCACCATTCACCTAGAGTAATGTCGGGAAACCATGGAAAACGAAAACCATGATAGCCGGACTGGGATTTGAACCCGTGTCCTCCCGAATGTGAGATCGAATTTTTTCATTGCACCATCTCGCTCGATCAAACCAAACAACTACTTCAGCACAGGAAACTATATCTTTTCACTTTGTGTTTTAGATAAGACTTGTATTTCGGACATCAAGTGGCATGCAGTTACTTTCGTATAATCAGATCTCTTTCGGCATACTCTACAGCTTTACGTCCTGTGTGTTGTTAACAAAAAATACCTGACTTTAATTTTATTGGTCGCTCATGCTATAAGAATGTTCAAAACCGTCGTATTGTTAAATACGTCCGCAATATTTGGTTTGCCGTAATAACGTGAGGAAAAGAAATGATTATCGTTTAGTAATTTCGCAAAATACACCTGAAGGAAAGTACAAATAATTCACCACGTTAATTTATCATTAACTACACAAAGATCTAAACGTTTTCTTTTCAACAAAAGTCCTTGGTCAGACGTGGTACTTGAGCAATTGTTGTGTAAATATGGGTTGTCAGCATGACTGTTGATTGGGACTTCTGCTTGTGGGTGTGTCAGTCTGTTGAACAGTGTTGCCAACATTTAGAACAGCGAATCGGCTGCATGCGTTTTGAAATCTCGCTACAGATAACAAAATGAAGCTGCCTCCGTACCGTAAAAAATTGCGTAATACCATTCGAAATACAATAATAATTCTTATAATTAACATAAACACTATTAATCATTTATTAATTACCCAATCAGGCGTTGTCGATATGACAGTTCAAGTCATGTTAAAAACATTGCGAACATTGTGTTACCACACTGTGAGAAATTACTTCCTGAGAAATAAAGAGTGGCCGGAGAGTTAGTAGTACCTTTTATTGGGGAAAAGAGAAAATAAATGTAATATATGAGTACATAAGTTACGACAAATTATCACTAGGTCGAGCATCATTGATTTGGCCATATTTTGAAATTCGGATCAACCCATTCTCCCAAACGTTGTTCAAGATAAATTGAGCACTTTTGAAATTAACCTTAGAAAAAAAAGTCAATACCCCGACTTGCCTATATTTTAACGGGTGCGCTAAGTGACACGCACTCAGTGAAGTTGATAATAATGACCGGAAAGTAGTTCAATAACTTCTCATCGAATAAAAAGTGTTAGGTAACCATACGTGATAACTTAAATTATTTATTACCCTTTTGTGTTTTTTTTTGCATCGTAGTGTAGAAAGGATCATATTTGTTTAATATTTATATTTCTAATAATTACAGAGTTTAATTTGTTCGATGCGTGAGTAAAGTGTTGAGGCACATGGCAATGTTAATTTTGCATAAGGCGCAACAGCCTACGTGTAGCCGGATCCGGCTGCGGTTGGCAACACCGCGGATGAGTGTGTGTACAAGATGCATATCGTAGTTCTTGTGATTTGTAATGGCGGCCGTGACCTCGAACGCACGGATGGCGTCACCTGGAGGACTGGTAGTTCGTGCCGCGCCTCGGCGAAGTGTGTAATATTTTGTTTACTCGGTATGACTTGCTCGAAAGCCTTTCCCCGCGAACGGCGCTAAGTGGGAGTAGCCAAGGCGTCCGAACATCACCGCACGAGTATCGGAGTTCCCCCGTACTAAAGACCGTTCGTGGCCAAGTAGCACTGTTCTACTTGTATCCACTTTCTGTATACTTCCCCCATATGTAATATTAACGTTGCCATGGGCCTGATCACTTTCTTCAAGTGTCGGTCAAGTAAAATTGTGAATTCATTATAAACGTAGATATTTTATAATGTGCATAAAATTACAGACAGCAAACAAAATAATTTCAGTATTCTCAGATGTTTTTCTATAGGCCATTCACGTCAAAGTGAGCACTTTTGAAGCCCTAGTTACTTTTTTATTTGAACCAATTTATATCCTTCCACCACTTGTTAATGTAAATCCTGCCATGTGAGGAATAAACTCAGTGTATAAATTCACCGTATCCAAAACCAAAAGTCCGAGGCCACAATGAAATGTATTTATTGGTTAGTATGTCTGATGAAACAGCTTCAAAGAGTGCTCACTTTACCGTGAACTGCCTATAATACCTTAAATCAAACGTTTATACATTGTAAAATTATCTTTCCTCCGATACCAACTTGACAGGGCCGCACGCCATTAAGAGTGCCCGTCAAAATACATTCAAGTAGGGGCAGTGACATATTTCAAAGGTTGATTTCAGAAGTGTTCACTTTAACGTGAACAGTCGTTAACTAAGTTTGCGCCATCTAGACTTGAGGAAGATTACACATATCGGATCTTTGTTCCTGCCGCTTCTCTGGTAATTCGATTTGCCGCGTCAATGTCTCCGGGCTACAGTCTTAATTCGATTACTCGAATCGACGCTCCCGAAGGTCGAGACGATGGTTTCTCTGAGCCGACAATCGTCACTCGGAAACCCCGAGACGAGTTCAAATTAAACTCTAATCGTGTTGACAGTTCCCGAAGGCCAAAGCAGCATTCCTGGGGAGCGTCCTGCGGCACCGTTGATTGCCTGGACACTCTCTCGAAGATCAGCTCTCCACGTAATTCGGCGACCCGTGGGTTCACTTACACGACGATTCGTCAAACCGCCAACAGGCAACCACTTGCCCCCGTTACTCTTGCCTTCTCAGTGAAATAATTTCCACGTAGATAAATTTTTATTGGCTTAGCTGGTTTTATGTTGACTACTTTCGAATCAAATTTTCTTAAAAAATCCTTGCGATGATTGCATGCATTTTAAGAGGTGCACTACCTGAACTGCTACCATTACAGTTGGCAACGAGATAAGAAAAGTAGTTATATAATTATGTTCCTTCTCTGATTTTATTGTTTGTGATAGACAAACATATACCTGACCGCTGGCCTCTACTTTCAACACTGAAACTCTCCTAGCATACTACGTGCAGGACAGTTCAATTCCTAAATATAATCCGTTCACGGTAACTTCAGACTTTTCTGAAGCCCTGCTGAGTTCTACTTCAATGACATTCCTCCGCCTCATACAAACTAATCTTAACTAAGCCTGGAGAACTACATCAGAGGGACAACGCACCACATTCGTCCGCATTAAGTGTAACCGTATTTTGTATTAGGACTATTTCTCACTACGCGCTAACAATATACCTTTTTTCTCCCTGATTTTTATTCAGATTATTTATAAATGTAGCATTATAATTTATAGATTAAATATGAATAACATTTCAATTTAACTGAAAAAATGTGTAACTTTTATGAACACAAGTATAAAACGCTTCTGATACAGGGCGGGTTTAGGAAATAACTAAACACGTCATACATGGGGAGATTTTTCAAAGGTTTTATTCAAAACGGCTGAAGAAACCGTTAATGGACTATACAAACATGACAAATGTATGTCGTGAATGAAGTGTCCAAATTATATTACTTGTGTTTTTATTATTGGGGTACAGATAGAATTGTAATGGCAAGGAAACACAAAAATACCCCGAAATGATGACGACACAACATCTAAGCAATTATAAATAAAAGACTATTATGCCGTAGGCTATATGAAAATACTTTAAAACGATCGACTGGTCTTGAACGAAACTGAAGTAAACAATAATTAATTTATGAGTACGAGGGGAAACTAACCAAAACACCTTAAACAAAAATAAGACAAGAAAGAAAATACATTAATACGAGGAACAATTCTAAAACAAAGCTAACAGTACAATTAAAAACAAACAAGGGATAACAATGTCAATTGGAAGGGAAATGTAAGAGAATATGTAGTGTTGATGTGGCATATGGTTCAACGTCACCTTAAGACCATAGGTATACCCCGCACTTGCAAAGAACGGCAATATTAAAATTAAAGATGTTTAACAGCTTTAGGAAAATAATTAAGTTATTCTCTGTGCAACGAATATATTGCACAGTTTTGCCCTTGAGTATGTGTACTAGAAATATTAGCTTTAAATAAGTTTATTGTTTATATTTTTACTAGATTTTATGTACTTATAAGGCGTTCGAAGAAAACTTGTAAGTCAAGAGAACCTTTGTTCCAATCACGCTACACTGCAGTCCGGGATATGGTTCCAGGCCTCAGACACTGGAAAATGAAATCCCACAGTATTACAGTCTAATTTAGTGGAAATAAAATAAACGTTCCATTATGTAACATACAGAAAGAATAAAACAATCTTCCGATTATTAACAATTCAATAACGGCTATAGACCTCCAACTAGGTACTGAAAAATCTCTCGATCACTCGGGATACCTCAGGATTGTTTTTTGCTGATGTAATCCTGTACAGGTTACTATTATCGGCTGTTTTTTCTTTCTGGCAACAATCCACAATTCCCCATGTCTCAACGTCTCAACTCTGCGTCAAACATAATATGTCGAATGTAAAACGGAGGCTCTTTTTTTCTCCGAAACTAAAAGCTCGTCTTATTCACATTCGTTAAAAAAAACCTCGCCGAAAATTTTTTACATATTTACAATGTTTTACTTTACAGACCTCAGGAGTGTTAAGTCCAATTATCCAGATTACAGAACTTAAAATGTTAGAGATTAAAAATATTTATTATACGGGCATGCATATAATTTTTGCAGAGGTAACTGAGACGCTTAGCTACATATGACCAAATTATAGGTTCGCGTCCCAGCAAAGTAATTTTAAAAGTTGTTTTAGTTAATTATAAACCGCCATTCTTGAGCCATAAACAATCAAACTGGGTGAAAGTGGAATGTTTTTAACTCTCTTAACATTTTCATACACGTAGGCCTAATTCAAATAATTCCTTGTCTCGTTAAACGAAAATAGGAAACGATTGAGAAATCTTTAATAAACTTAAAAACAAATAAGTCATGGGATTACGCGATCACTATGTGGAAAATTCTAAATCCTAAAAATTTAATAACCATGATTTCATTATGGTTTCTTTGCTAAGTTTGTTGAAAAGTACTCTTTATTTTTTTTAACAAGTATTACGCCGATAATATTAATGATTTTTCCTTGTTACTTTATTAAGTTGGTTATTTTTCATTTTTTCAAGTTTCACAAACTGAATTGTAAACTAAGCTTTTGAAACAAGAGTTTTCTGTAACGATGTCGGAACATCAGAGCCACATATGTTTGGCAAGCTGCTTATGTTAGCCCAAAATAGCTGACGCGAGATGTGCAAAAATTTCTGAAAAATAAAGAAATGGTTAAACGGTAATTTTTTTTTTATAATCTGCAGAATTAAAGTAATACTGTTAATGGGATAAAAATTTAGTAACGAAATACCATGCGAGTTTTCATTTCAAGCTATTTAGAAATGGGTCACTGTTTGAAGCAGACGGCTTAAGCACCAACTTGCCACGCCGGGGGTTAAAATACGACACCATATGCAATGAAATGCGCTGCTTGGAACACTTTAAAAATTGGATTGCTGAACTCTTTAGGGAGATAACTAGAGTCTATGTTACAATGTGTCTGAACTTCGATAGATCCCGAATGCGACAAGCAGAAGGCATCATAATAAGAAATAAATAACTAGCTCACGCCGACCTTTCGTGGTGCAGTCGGTTGGTTGGCCCCGGTATGGGGTGCAGGAGGCTCTGGGTTCGAATCCTAGGCAAAGCATAAGTGTCAGCTTAAGTTGGGTTATAAGATAATTTACAAGCGGTACCCTGGCAAGCCCTCCGGCATAACACTGAGGGACGTTTATAAGCCTATTTCAAATACAAATCTTTTTTGCTTTTAAGGACGCAGTTTTCCTTCCCCTCCTCACTCTTTCCACATTCATTCCAACATACTCGCAGGAACTATCTCAGGTCCAGTTTCAAACTTTCATCTTTTCTAAGTCGTAATACCAAAGTGCAACGATTCTTAACACTTATGTGGCATCAGAAATGCTTTTAAAAATATACTCAATGACTAAATATTACAAATCTATTTTTAAATAAGTTAGATGATTTTCCCTGTAAAACCCTTATTTCATAAGTAGAAATCAGACCAAAATAATGCAGTCGTAACATCTTTATGCTATTGTGCTTAATGTTAGCAAAATTTAAACGATCATCGAATTAATGAAACATCAGCGAGAACGAAATGCTGTGATTTTACTGTCTCTAATAACTTTCTAGAATGTGTAATGTTGAAGATGAAAGGAAAACTCGCGTTCTGCCATCTGTTTTGCCAAAATAGTGAAGTTGTTGAATTGTTTATTTGGCAATAATTTCAGATAATGAATAAATATTAAGGGCATTATCATCATCTGTGAATTTCATACTACTTCGGTTTTTATGCCCAGCACTTTATATATATATATATATATATATGGGTGTGTGTGTGTGTATACATATATGTGTGTGTGTGTACATATATTTTTTTCCCCCCAGATCCAGAACCCGAGGAGAGCAGACTACGAAGAAGCCCAGAACCGTATGGAGAAAACAAATCTGCATCCTTCAGCAAATCTAGCTCTAGTTCCAGTTCATTTAGTGGAAGCTCTTCGAGTTCAAGTAGCTCTTCATCCAAGAGCGGATCAGGCGGTTACAAAGATGGAAATTTGTTCGGTGACAATGGTAGTTCATCCAAAAGTAGTTCATACTCATCAAGTAGTAGCGTTGGCTCTGGTGGATTAGGTGGCAGTTCATCTCAGAGCAGCTCGTCGTCCTCTGCAGGTAGTTTTGGCGGAGGCTTAGGTGGAACAGGAGCTGGTGGGGCAGCTGGAAAATACGGCGGGAATAGCGGCAGCACATCTCAGAGTGGCTCTTCGTCCTCCGCAGGAGGCGGTGCTGGTGGTATTGTTGGCGGTCTTGGAGGAATAGGAGGAAATGCAGGAGGCGTCGGTGGCGTTTTCGGAGGATCTGGTGGTTCCTTAGGAGGAGGAATTGCGGGTGGAATTGGAGGAGGTCATGAAGTACTGGGAGGTGGAAATGCAGGAGGCGTCGGTGGTGGTTTCGGAGGATCTGATGGTTCATTAGGAGGAGGAAATGTGGGTGTTATTGGCGGAGGTCATGGAGGACTAACAGGTGGAAATGCAGGAGGCGTCGGTGGTGGTTTTGGAGGATCTGATGGTTCCCTAGAAGGAGGGAATGCGGGTGGTATTGGCGGAGGTCATGGAGGACTAGGAGGTGGAGATGCAGGAGGCATCGGTGGTGGTTTGGGAGGATCGGGTGGTTTCTTAGGAGGTAATGCAGGTGGTATTGGTGAAAGTCATGGAGGACTAGGAGGTGGAAATGCAGGGGGTATCGATCGCGGTTTCGGAGGATCAGGTGGTTCCTTAGGTGGAGGAAATGCGGGTGGTATTGGTGGAGGTCTTGGAGGACTAGGCGGAGGAAATACAGGAGGTATTGATGGAGGTTTTGGAGGATCTAGTGGTTCCCTTGAAGGAGGAAATGCAGGTGGTATTGATGGAGGTCTTGGAAGTGGAAGTGGTTCTTTAGGAGGGGGTGTAGGAGGTGGGAAATATGGTGGAAGTGGTGGTAGCTCATCTAATAGTGACTCTTCAGCCTCTGCTGGTGGCCTTGGTGGCATTGGAGGAGGTCATGGAGGACCTGGTGGGCACATTGGAGGAGGAAATGCGGGCGGTTTTGGTGGTGGTCATGTAGGAGTAGGAGGAGGAAATACAGGAGGTATTGGTGGAGGTTTTGGAGGATCTAGTGGTTCCCTTGGAGAAGGTAAAACAGGTGGTATTGGTGGAGGTATTGTGAGTGGAGGTGGTTCTCTAAGTGGAAGTGGTGGTAGCTTATCTCAGAGTGATTCTTCTTCCGCAGCAGGAAGTGGTGTTGGAGGTCATGGCCTAAGCGGTGGGGGGAATGCTGGCAGTCGTAGTAGCAGCTCAGCGAACAGTGGATCAAGTGCTGGTAGTGGTGGTATTGGAGGTGCCGGTTCCCAGAGCTCCAGTTCCGCTCACTCAGGAAGCAGTGGGTTTGGAGCATCTGGAAGTCAGTCACAAAGTTCCTCGTCAAGCTCGACCAAGGGAGGTTCGATTGGAGGGTAAGTGGTATCTAAAATTGAATCGTAAAAACAATAAAGAACAGAATAATTAATTAAAAACCAGATGCTCGGAAATTTCCCTTTCAAACTTCTAGGACTTGCAGAGGGGACTGAGTAGACGATCGTATAAATAGGAACCCATGTCCGGAAATGTACCGTTATCATGATACAACAATTTAAAATCAAGTGTTTCATGCGTCCACTTCTGCGTGCATAATTTAATTAGGTGTGACTCAGCACATTACATTTCTAGCAATCATATTCATTAAGTAAAAATGCCAAGCGTATAATAAAGGAAAGTGTTCGTTTATCACAATAACACTTTTGTCTGCAGTTAAATGCAGCAATCGGTTTCTGTCTTCTGCGAAAGGTGTGTAACATACGGTATTGATCCACTACACCAGTGGCTCGATGGGGTGACTACCAACATCGTTGCACACATTGCACCTACGAATTATGTTCCGGTACACTCGCTCCATCGCACTTGGTGTCCCGTCAATCTGTTGTGCAGCGACCATAACTCGTGCCAGCAGATCTTCCTCTGTCTTTACAGGAGCCTCGTACACCATGTTCTTCATACGAACCCAAAAGAAATAGTCCAATGGAGTTAAATTCGTCCTTCCCCTCAGTGGAATTGAATGAGTGACACACCTAATTTGAAATTGTTGTAGTACGGTAACGGAACGTTTCCGGACATGGTTTCCTATTCAAAAGTTTGTCTACTCAGTCCCCTCAACAAGTACTAGAAGTTTTTAAGTGGAATTCCCGAGCATTCTGTATATTTTCTTTCCAACTAATGATGTTAAGTTTTACATTACTATGTTATGAACAACACAAATTTCAGTACAGTGTATACAGTCGACGGGTTACATCGCCCAATACAGAAGATGGGCAAAACCTCAATAATGTGAAAATGTTGTTTTGAATAAAAACATGTCTAAGTGAGCTAATATCTTAAAATTATATTTTTGGATCTATATGATTAGATATAAGCCAATCCCTCGTAAATTTTCTTAACATGATTTGCAATTACATAAACATACAATTGAGCAAAATGCGAAACTAAATAATCATTTGCAAATGTCTCATAATTGTATTATATTTTAATGTCAAATTTAAAATGTATCTCATTAAATTAATTGCACGCCTAAAGGCAGGTCTCTTTCAAAAATCAACATTTTCAAAATGTTACTGCCGCTCTCTGCATATATTTTAATGAGCACACAGACTAAAATGCGTCCAGTAAAATTGGCAATGATGGAGGGAAAGTAGTTCCACATGTTAAGGGTACCATCTACCTGGCACTTGGATTGCGTTGCAATGTTTTAAATCCATGTATTTTTACGAATCCACTAATGTGTTTCCATTAGACCAAGGTACGAAAAGAAAATACGCTTCATACGAGGTACGAATAATACTTTCATTATATCACGCACATTATAAATTATATTTCCGAACTTTACGAAATAGCTAGATACGGCTTTTTCACACTGCTGTATCTCATAATGCACTGGTTGAAAACTTGAGCAACAATCGTAAGCACCTGCACTAGGCATTGCTCTAGGCATTCCAACAATAAAATAATAGGACCACCTCTTAAAGTATCATAGGTAAACACTGCATGACACGGACATTGCACGACACTCTAGCACATTGTGCATAAGAGTGATGAGACACTAGGAGCCTGTGTCAGTGTTGCCCTTATCACACGTTTGCTTCTGATCCTCAAACGCGATAAAATGCTCCAAGTACGTGGCGCCCTTAATGTTATACAAAATGTTTAGGTAAATATTTATGGATGCTTAAATTATATTTTTATTGCTATAGTTTAAAAAAATACTTTTTTACTAATTTCGCATTTCCACTTGTGTGGTGCATGAATAAAATGATCAGCACTTTGGCAAATGTTGATTGTACATATGGCGGAGGAATACATAAGGTACCCACAAGTATATTTTTAGCAGGACTATCAGTTTACCGTGAACTGTTTGTGTATAACATGTTAGTATTTTTCCTTTGTAAACTGAGTAGAACATATTTATTGGTGGTGTACCCAATTTAGATCTGTAAGGCGTGTGTTATTGAGGATGTGAGTTGTTCCACAGATTCGGACAGGAGCACGGCACAGTCCTGTTTTCGAGGTTCGGCGGCGAAGATGGCGGCCCGTCATCCGTGGGCGGTAGCGGGACGTCCACTGGCAAGGGCGTGTTCTCGTCGTCCAGCTCCGCCATCGACAGCTCCGGCAAGGTGTCGTACAGCGCGCACGCTGGCAAGGTACCCTAGAGCGGCCTCGCCGACCGAGCTCGTAGCATGCTCTTCGCTTCCTAGCTGCGCCTTACACCAGCAAGGTCCACTAGAGCAGCACAGCGACGGCACTCCGAGATTGCAGCAGCCGCTTCCTAGCTGAAATTTACGTTTGTCGTCATTATATTTATCTAAACCAAAATACATCCCAGTGAAATATTTCTTTTGCAGACTTTCATATTGTGTAAAATATTGAACTCCTATTATAATTAAAATGTTTAATAAATATATTTTTATTTGTTA
>CM057000.1:117912133-117934098 GCA_029891345.1 Dryococelus australis | reverse complement strand
AAATACGTCCGCAATATTTGTTATGCCGTAATAACGTAAGGATACGAAATATTTATCGTTTAGTAGTTTCGGAAAATACACCTCAAGGAACTTACAAATAATTCGCCAAGTAAATTTATCTTCCAGTACACAAAGATCTCAGCGTTTTCTTTACAACAAATTCCTTGGTCAGATATGGTACTTGAGCAATTGGTGTGTAACTATGGGTAGTCAGCATGACTGTCGATTGGTACTTCAGCTTGTAGGTGTGTCAGTCTGTTGAACAGTGTTGCCAACATTTAGAACAGTGAATCGACTGCATGCGTTTTGAAATCTGGCTACAGATAACAAAATTAAGCTGCCTCCGTACCTTAAAAAATTGCGTAATACCATTCGAAATACAATAATAATTCTTATAATTAACATTAATACTATTAATCATTTATTAATTACCCATTCAGGCGTTGTCGATATGACAGTTCAAGTCATGTTCAAAACATTGAGAACATTGTGTTACCACACTGTGAGAAATTTCTTCCTGAGAAATAAAGAGTGGCCGGAGAGTTAGTAGTACCTTATATTGAGGAAAAGAGAAAAAAAATGTAATATTCGAGTACATAAGTTATAAAAAACGATCACTAGGTCAGGCATCATCGATTTGGCCACATTTTGAAATTCGGATCAACCCATTCTCCCAAACGTTGTTCAAGATAAAGTGAGCACTTTTGAAATTAACCTTAGAAAAAAAGTCACAACCCCGACATGCCTATATTTTAACGGGTGCGCTAAGTGACACGCACTCATTGAAGTTGATAATAATGACCGGAAAGTATTTCAAAAACTTCTCATCGAATAAAAAGTGTTAGGTAACCAATTGAAATAACATAAATTATTTATTTCCCATTTGTGTTTTTTTTTTTGCATCGAAGTGTAGAAAGGAGCATATTTGTTTAATATTTATATTTCTAATAATTACAGAGTTTAATTTGATCGATGCGTGAGTAGAGTGTTGAGGCACATGGCTATGTTAATTTTCCATAAGGAGGAACATCCTACGTGTAGCCGGATCGGGCTGCGGTTGCCAGCACCACGGATGAGAGTGTGTACAAGATGCATATCGTAGTTCTTGTGATTTGTAATGGCGACCGTGACCTCGAACGCACGGATGGCGTCACCTGGAGGACTGGTAGTTCGTGCCGCGCCTCGGGGAAGTGTGTAGTGTTTTGTTTACTCGGTATGACTTGCTCGAAAGCCTTTCCCCGCGAACGGCGCTAAGTAGGAGTAGCCAAGGCGTCCGAACATCACGGCACGAGTATCGGAGTTCCCCCGTACTAAAGACAGTTCGTGGATAAGTGAGCACTGATCTACTTGTATCCACTTTCTGTATACTTCCGCCATATGTAATATTAACATTGCCATGGGCCTGATCACTTTATTCAAGTGTCGGTCAAGTAAAATTGTGAATTCATTATAAAAGTAGATATTTTATAATGGGCATAAAATTACAGACAGCAAACAAATTAATTTCCGTATTCTCAGATATTTTTCTATAGGCCATTCACCTCAAAGTGATCACTTTTGAAGCCCTAGTTACTTTTTTTTTTTTAAATTTATATCCTCCCACCACTAGTTAATGTAAACCCTGCCATGTGAGTAATAAACACAGTGTATACAATCACCGTACACAAAACCAAAAGTCCGAACCCACAATAAAATGTATTTATTGGTTAGTATGTCTGATAAAACAGTTTCCAAAGAGTGCTCACTTTACCGTGAACTGCCTATAATACCTTTAGTCAAACGTTAATACATGGTAAAATTATCTTTCCTTGTTACCAACTTGACAGGGCCGCACGCCAGTAAGAGTGCCCGTCAAAATAAATTCAAGTAGGGGCAGTGACATATTTCAAAAGGTTGATTTCAAAAGTGCTCACTTTAACGTGAACAGTCGTAAACGAAGTTTGCGCCGTCTAGACTTGAGGAAGATTACACATCTCGGATATTTGTTCCTGCCTTTTCTCCGGTAATTCGATCTGCCGCGTCAGAATCTCCGGGCTACAGTCTTAATTCGATTACTCGAATCGACGCTCACGAAGGTCGAGACGATGGTTTCTCTTAGCCGACGTTCGTCACTCGGAAACCCCGAGACGAGTTCAAATTAAACTCTAATCGTGTTGACAGTTCCCGAAGGCCAAAGCAGCATTCCCGGGGAGCGTCCTGCGGCGCCGTTGGTTGCCTGGACACTCTCTCGAAGACCAGCTCTCCACGTAATTCGGCGACCCGTGGGTTCACTTACCCGACGATTCGTCAAACCGCCAACAGGCAACCACTTGCCCCCGTTACTCTTGCCTTCTCAGTGAAATAATTTCCACGTAGATAAATTTTTATTGGCATAGCTGGTTTTATGTTGACTACTTTCGAATCAAATTTTCTTTAAAAATCCTTGCGATGATTGAATGCATTTTAAGAGGTGCACCACCCGAAATGCTAACATTAAAGTTGGCAACGATATAAGAAAAGTAGTTCTTTGTTTTAACGTTGTATTATAAGTAACATGTACAATTAGATTTGTTGATATAAGATGTTCTCGGTTAAATGAGCACTTTTGAAAGCCCTGCTTAAGATCTACTTGTATACACGCCCTGTTTTCCTCCGCCTTACGTAAAAGTAACATTGCCATGGGCCTCATCACTTTATTTATCCGTCGGTCAAATAAAACTGCGAGATTATTAAGAAAGTAAATATTTTACAAATCTGCTAATTTTTATAATTCGGCACATTAAAAAAATAAAAATCGAAAGAAATCATTACAAGCTATCACAACTAGCTACCTAACACTTTTTATTTGACGTTAAGATATGGAACTACTTGTCATACATCGTTAACTACTTTACTGGGCGAATGTCACTCAGCGTGGCCATTAAAATATATGCATGCAGGAGCAGTGACTTTTTTTAAGGTTCATTTCTAAAGTTCTCACATTACTGTGAACAGCCTTTAATGAATTGATTTCTTTTAGTGTCTGTATTTTTCACTTAAGTGTAAGAACCTAAATTTTAGTGATGTATTTACATTGATAAAATTTTGACAGTATCAATTAAACATCTTAAAATAAAGTGACCAGGTCGATGGCAGTGTTGATTTTACATATGGCGGAAAAATACAAAATTGGCGCGAAATTAGATCTTAAGCAGCGCTTTTGAACAGCTTTCATGTTAATGGTGATGTTTACAGTTATGCGTGTCCAAGAGAACAGAAGTGAAAACTAAAAATAAATACTAATAAGCTAGTAAATGAAACTATTAAAATGTCCTGTTTTCATCTCTTGTTGGCGAGTGGGCTGGAAGGGTGCGACCTGCTACGTCTTTATGAAACCATTATACTGTACACATGTGGACTACCGAGATCACTGCGTGATTCGCTACGTCGCGATCCCTGACCTGCCTTTCCTCGACTCTACAATTATGTTCCTTCTCTGATATTATTGTTTGTGATAGACAAACATATACCTGACCGCTGGCCTCTACTTTCAACACTGAAACTCTCCTAGCATACTATGTGATTGACAATTCCATTCCTAAATATAATCCATTCATGATTACTTCAGACTTTTCTGAAGCCCTGCTGAGTTCTACTTCAATGACATTCCTCCGCCTCATACAAACTAAGCATAACTAAACCTGGAGAACTACATCAGAGGGACAACGCACCACATACGTGGACACTAAGTGTAACAGTATTTTGTATGAGGTCTATTTCTCACTACGCGCTAACAATATACCTTTTTCTCCCTGATTTTTATTCAGATTATTTATAATTGTAGCATTATAATTTATAGATTAAATAAGAATAACATTTCAATTTAACAGAAATATGTGTAACTTTTATGAACACAAGTATAAAACGCTTCTGATACAGGGCGGGTTTAAGAAATAACTTAACACGTCATACATGGGGAGATTTTTCAAAGGTTTTATTCAAAACGGCCGAAGAAACCGTTAATGGACTAAACAATACATTACACTGTAAAAATATGTTCTTGTAATCATCCTAAATTGTAATGGAAATATATAGTCTATACACTCTATGGCCATAATACAACAAATCAAGATGCAAATATAAGAATATTTATCGTCGATAATAAAACATGTTGGGAACTTCCCTGCGCATTTGAATGTTTATTGAGCAAATGCAGGAACGCTGCAATGAATGTATAGGGGAAAACATTACAATTCCCGCTTTCTCAAGAAGCGTATAAAACGGTATAGAAAATATATGAAAAATTTCTTAGATTGTATAACACACAAACATGACAAATGTATGTCGTGAATGAAGTGTCCAAATTATATTACTTGTGTTTTTACTATTGGGATATAGATAGAATTGTAATGGCAGGGAAACACAAAAATACCCCGAAATGATGACGATACAACATCTAAGAAATTATAAATAAAAGACTATTATGCCGTAGGCTATATGAAAATACTTTAAAACGATCGACTGGTCTTGAACGAAACTGAAGTAAACAATAATTTATTTATTGTGTACGAGGGGAAACAACTTAAACAAAACACCTTAAACAAAAATAAGACAAGATAGAAAATACATTAATACGAGGAACAATTCTAAAACAAAGCTAACAGTACAATTGCATTGAATTAAAAACAAACAAGGGATAACAATGTCAATTGGAAGGGAAATGTAAGAGAATATGTAGTGTTGATGTGGCATATGGTTCAACGTCAACTTAAGACCATAGGTATACCCCGCCCTTGCAAAGAACGGCAATATTAAAATTAAAGATGTTTAACAGCTTTATAAAAATAATTAAGTTATTCTCTGTGCAGCGAATATATTGCACAGTTTTGCCCTTAGTATGTGTACTAGAAATATTAGCTTGGTATAAGTTTATTGTTTATATTTTTACTAGATTTTATGTACTTATAAGGCGTTCGAAGAAAACTTGTAAGTCAAGAGAACCTTTGTTCCAATCACGCTACACTGCAGTCCGGGACATGATTACAGGCCTCAGACACTGGAAAATGAAATCCCACAGTATTACAGTCTAATTTAGTGGAAATATAATAAACGTTCCATTATGTAACATACAGAAAGAATAAAACAATCATCCGATTATTAACAATTCAAAAATGGCTGTAGACCTCCAAATAGGTACTGAAAAATCTCTCGATCACTCGAGATACCTCAGGCTTGTTGTTTGCTGATGTAATACCTGTACAGGTTACTATTATCGGCTGTTTTTTTTCTGGCAACAATCCACAATTCCCCATGTCTCAACGTCTCAACTCTGCGTCAAACATAATATGTTGAATGTAAAAAGGGAGGCTATTTTCTTCCGAAACTAAAAGCGCGTCTTATTAAAGATCTTAAAAAAAAAAAAAAAAAAAAAAAACCTGCCGAAAAAATTAACATATATACAATGTTTTACTTTACAGACCTCAGGAGTGTTAAATTTAATTATCCAGAATACAGAACTTAAAATGCTAGAGATTTAAAAATATATTATATGGGCATGCATATGAATTTTGCAGAGGTAACTGAGACGCTTATGTAAATATTACAATATTATAGGTTCGAGTCCCGGCAAAGTAATTTTAACAGTTGTTATAGTTAATTTTAAACCGCCATTCTTGAGCTATAAACAATCAAACTGGGTGAAAGTGGAATGTTTTAAACTCTCATAACATTATCATACACGTAGGCCTAATTCAAATAATGCCTTGCCTCGTTAAACGAAAATAGGAAACGATTAAAGAACTCTTTATTAAACTTAAAAACAAATAAGTCATGGGATTACGCGATCACTATGTGGAAAATTCTAAATCCTAAAAATTTAATAACCACGATTTCATTATGGTTTCTTTGCTAAGTTTGTCGAAAAAATACTCTTTATTTTTTTTACAAAGTATTACGCCGATAATATTAATGATTTTTCGTTGTTCCTTTATTAAGTTGGTTATTTTTCATTTGATCAAGTTTCACAAACTGAAATGAAAACAGCTTTTGAAACACTAGTTTTCTATAACGATGTGGGAACATGAGAGCCACATATGTTTGGCAAGCTGCTTATGTTAGCCCAAAATAGCTGACGCGAGATGTGCAAAAATTTCTGACAAATAAAGAAATGGTTAACCGGAAATTTTTTTTTTGATAATCTGCAGAATTAAAGTAATACTGTTAATGGGATAAAAATTTAGTAACGAAATACCATGCGAGTTTTCATTTCAAGCTGTTTTGAAATGGGTCACTGTTTGAAGCAGACGGCTTAAGCACCAACTTACAACGTCGGGGGTTAAAATACGATACCATATGCAGTGAAGGGCGCTGCTTGGAACACTTTAAAAATTGGATTGCTGAACTCCTTAAGGAGCTAACTAGAGTCTATGTTACAATGTGTCTGAACTTCGATAGATCCCGAATGCACCAAGCAGAGGCATCATAATAAGAAATAAATAAATAACTAGCTCACGCCGACCCCTCGTGGTGCAGTCGGTTGGTTCGCCCCGGTATGGGGTTCGGGAGGCACTGGGTTCGAATCATGGGCAAAGCAAAGTATCAGATTAAGTTGGGTTATAAGTTACTTTACAAGCCGTCCCCTATCAAGCCCTCCGGCATAACACTGAGGGACGTTTATAAGCCTATTTCAAATACAAATCTTTTTTGCTTTTAAGGATGTAATTTTCCTTCCCCTCCCCCCCTCCCCTCGATTCATTCATACATACCCGCAGGGAATATCTCAGGTCCAGTTTCATACTTTCATCTTTTATAAGTCGTAATACCAAAGTGCAACGATTCTTAACACCTATGTGGCATCAGAAATGGTTTTAAATATATACTCAATGCCCAAATATTACAAATTTATTTTTAAATAAGTTAGATGATTTTCCCTGTAAAACCCTTATTTCATAAGTAGAAATCAGACCAAAATAATGCAGTCGTAACATCTTTATGCTACTGTCCTTAATGTTAGCGAAATTTAAACGATCATCGAATTAATGAAACCTCAGCGAGTACGAAATGCTGTGATTATACTGTCTCTAATAACTTTCTAGAATGTGTAATGTTGAAGATGAAAGGAAAAATCCGTTCTGCCATCTGTTTTGCCAAAATAGTGAAGTTGTTGAATTGTTTATTTAGCAATAATTTCAGATAGTGAATAAATATTATAGGCATTATCATCATCAGCGAATTTCATACTACTTCGGTTTTTATGCCCAACACTTTATATATATATATATATATATATATATATATATATATATATATATATATGTGTGTGTGTGTGTGTATGTGTGTGTGTGTATGTGTGTGTGTGTGTACATATATTTTTTTTCCCCAGATCCAGAAGCCGAGGAGAGCAGACTACGAAGAAGCCCAGAACCGTATGGAGAAAACAAATCTGGATCCTTCAGTAAATCTAGCTCTAGTTCCAGTTCATTTAGTGGAAGCTCTTCGAGTTCAAGTAGCTCTTCATCCAAGAGCGGATCAGGCGATTACAAAGATGGAATTTTGTTCGGTGACAATGGTAGTTCATCCAAAAGTAATTCATACTCATCAAGTAGTAGCGTTGGCTCTGGTGGATTAGGTGGCAGTTCGTCTCAGAGCAGCTCCTCGTCCTCTGCAGGTAGTTTTGGCGGAGGCTTAGGTGGAACAGGAGCGGGTGGATCTGCTGGAAAATACGGCGGGAATAGCGGCAGCTCCTCTCAGAGTGGCTCTTCGTCCTCCGCAGGAGGCGGTGCTGGTGATATTGTTGGCGGTCTTGGAGGAATAGGAGGAAATGCAGGAGGCGTCGGTGGCGTTTTCGGAGGATCTGGTGGTTCCTTAGGAGGAGGAAATGCGGGTGGTAATGGCGGAGGTCATGGAGGACTAGGAGGTGGAAATGTAGGAGTCGTCGGTGGTGGTTTGGGAGGATCGGGTGGTTACTTAGGAAGTAAAGCAAGTGCTATTGGTGGAAGTCATGGAGGACTAGGAGGTGGAAATGCAGGAGGTATTGGTGGAGGTTTTGGAGGATCTAGTGGTTCCCTTGGAGAAGGTAAAACAGGTGGTATTGGTGGAGGTATTGGGAGTGGAGGTGGTTCTCTAGGTGGAAGTGGTGGTAGCTCATCTCAGAGTGATTCTTCTTCCGCAGCAGAAAGTGGTGTTGGAGGTCATGGCCTAAGCGGAGGGGGGAATGCTGGCAGTGGTAGTAGCAGCTCAGCGAACAGTGGATCAAGTGCTGGTAGTGGTGGTATTGGAGGTGCCGGTTCCCAGAGCTCCAGTTCCGCTCACTCAGGAAGCAGTGGGTTTGGAGCATCTGGAAGTCAGTCACAAAGTTCCTCGTCAAGCTCGACCAAAGGAGGTTCGACTGGAGGGTAAGTGGTAGCTAAAATTGAATCGTAAAAAAAAATAAAGAACAGAATAATTAATTAAAAACCGGATGCTCGGAAATTTCCCTTTCAAACTTCTAGGACTTGCAGAGGGGACTGAGTAGACGATCGTATAAATAGGAACCCATGTCCGGAAATGTACCGTTATCATGATACAACAATTTAAAATCAAGTGTTTCATGCGTCCACTTCTGCGTGCATAATTTAATTAGGTGTGACTCAGCACATTACATTTCTAGCAATCATATTCATTAAGTAAAAATGCCAAGCGTATAATAAAGGAAAGTGTTCGTTTATCACAATAACACATTTGTCTGCAGTTAAATGCAGCAATCAGTTTCTCTCTTCTGCGAAGGTGTGTAGCATATGGCACTGATCCACTACAACAGTGGCTCGATGTGGCGACCACCAACATCGTTGCACACATTGCACCTACGAATTATGTTCCGGTACACTCGCTCCATCGCACTTGGTGTCCCGTCAATCTGTTGTGCAGCGACCGTAACTCGTGGCAGCAGATCTTCCTCTGTCTGTACAGGAGTCTCGTACACCATGTTCTTCATACGAACCCAAAAGAAATAGTCCAATGGAGTTAAATTCAGCCTTCCCCTCAGGGGAATTGAATGAGTGACACACCTAATTTTAAATTGTTGTAGTACGGTAACGGAACGTTTCCGGACATGGTTTCCTATTCAAAAGTTTGTCTACTCAGTCCCCTCAACAAGTACTAGAAGTTTTTAAGTGGAATTCCCGAGCATTCTGTATATTTTCTTTCCAACTAATGATGTTTAAGTTTTATGAACAACACAAATTTCAGTAGAGTGTATACATTCGACGGGTTACATCGCCCAATACAGAAGATTGGCAAAACCTGAGTAATGTGAAAATGTTGTTTTGAATAACAACATGTCTAAGTGAGCTAATATCTTAAAATTATATTTTTGGATCTATATGATTAGATATAAGCCAATCCCTCGTTAATTTTCTTAACATGATTTGAAATTACATAAACATACAACTGAGCAAATTGCGAAACTAAATAATCATTTGCAAATGTCTCATAATTGTATTATATTTTAAAGTCAAATTTAAAATGTATCTCATTAAATTAATTGCACGCCTAAAGGCAGGTCTCTTTCAAAAATCAACATTTTTAAAATGTTACTGCCGCTCTCTGCATATATTTTAATGAGCACACTGACTAAAATGGTCCAGTAAAATTGGCAATGATGGAGGGAAAGTAGTTCCACATGTTAAGGGTACCATCTACCTGGCACTTGGATTGCGTCGCAGTGTTTTAAATCCATGTATTTTTACGAAACCACTAATGTGTTTCCATTAGACCAATGTACGAAAAGAAAATACGCTTCATACGAGGTACGAATAATACTTTCATTATATCACGCACATTATAAATTATATTTCCGAACTTTACGAAATAGCTAGATACGGCTTTTTCACACTGCTGTATCTCATAATGCACTGGTTGAAAACTTGAACAACAATCGTAAGCACCTGCACTAGGCTTTGCTCTAGGCATTCCAACAATAAAATAATAGGTCCCCGCTTAAAGTATCATAGGTAAACACTGCATGACACGGACATTGAAACGACACTCTAGCACCTTGTGCATAAGAGTGATGGGACACTAGGAGCCTGTGCCAGTGTTGCCCTTATCACACGTTTGCTTCTGATCCTCAAACGCGATATAATGCTCCAAGTACGAGGAGCCCTTAATGTTAAACAAAATGATTAGGTAAATATTTATGGACGCTTAAATTATATTATTATTCCTATAGTTTAAAAAAAATACTTTTTTACTAATTTCGCATTTTCACTTGTGTGGCGCATGAATAAAATGATCAGCACTTTGGCAATGTTGAGTGTACATATGGCGGAGGAATACATAAGGTACACACAAGTATATTTTTAGCAGGACTATCATTTTTGAATGAACTGCTTGCGTTCAACATGTTAGTATTTTTCTTTTTAAAACTGAGTAGAACATATTTATTGTTGGTGTACCCCTTTTAGATCTGTAAGGCGTGTGTTATTGAGGATGTGGGTTGTTCCACAGATTCGGACAGGAGCACGGCACAGTCCTGTTCTCGAGGTTCGGCGGCGAAGATGGCGGCCCGTCATCCGTGGGCGGTAGCGGCACGTCACCGGCAAGGGCGTGTTCTCGTCGTCCAGCTCCGCCATCGACAGCTCCGGCAAGGTGTCGTACAGCGCGCACGCTGGCAAGGTACCCTAGATCGGCCTCGCCGACGGAGCTCGTAGCATGCTCTTCGCTTCCTAGCTGCGCCTTACACCAGCAAGGTCCACTAGAGCAGCACAGCGACGGCACTCCGAGATTGCAGCAGCCGCTTCCTAGCTGAAATTTACGTTTGTCGTCATTATATATTATATAAACCAAAATATATCCCAGTGAAATATTTCTTTTGCAGACTTTCATATTGTGTAAAATATTGAACTCCTATTATAATTAAAATGTTTAATAAATTATTTTTATTTGTTATTTAATATATTAATTTCTTTACAAAATACCCTCACACCCATACAAGCACAAAATATAGTCTATTCGTAGTATCTTCATACTTTTTTAACAAACATTTCAAAAATCACAACGTGTATGTCACATTTGGTTTTTTCTGAACTATGGCATTCATCACAAGGGTTATATACTTCCGTTAATATATAAGTAACTTATTTCTGGTCAATTAAAGATTACTTATATTTTATATATAAATTAAATACTTCATTTATAAATAACATGGATAAAACCAGAGAAAAAATAAGTGTGTTGGTAACTCCTATTAAGAAAAGTTCTTATGCAAAATATTAAACTGAGTGTGCACAAATGCTGTGCGTCGTCTCTTTGGAATAATTTCGTAAACTCAATTATTCTATCTTTCCTTGAGGGGTAGCTATAGTCTGAAAGTTGAAATTAAGCATAGCTTCAGACCATTTGAAAGTATCCATAAATTAATCATATAAACACGTTTGGGCACACATTAATTTCCGAGTTCATATATTGCAATCACATAATTCTTAGATATGCACTGTACTAGGGTTCGACATTTTTCTCACTGCCAACAAACAACGTACTGCATACATGATAGTATTGACATTTGCAATGCATATCTGAGAGGTATAAAAAATAACAGATATCAGATTAATGCGGCCAGTAAACTTGGAAAGGATCTGCGGGAGGGGGAGGAGGTAGGTATTTCCATATATTAACATCGAAAAAAAAGTTTTAATTTTATATAAGAGGAAAAAAACACACAAATTGTATACAAGTAGGTCTTAAGCCGGGCTTTCAAAAGTGCTTATTTTACCTTGAACAGCTTATAGCAGCAAGGAAGGCATCCAGAGTTCTGGACACTTGATGCCTTGCTGTGTACAGTAACTCTCATAAATATATTACATTTGCAATATGTCAACGATTGTGGTCTCAGTTACAGAACGGATTAATGCGACTTAATTTTTCCAATATTTCGGATAATTCATTGTTAGACTCTGTTCACAGTAAACTGAGAACATTTTAAACCCCTGATTAAGATCTACTTGTACGCACATTGCGTATTCTTCCGCCTTTTGCAAAATTAACATTGCCATAAGCCTAGTCATTTTTTTTCATATGTCGGTCAAGACAAGCTGTGAAATTATTAGAAACGAATATGTTTTTAAAATATTTGCTGATTCTTACACTTATATAAATAAAAAGACATAAAGAAAAGGTAAACTTTCAGTATCTGCTGTAACACTTCACACATAATTTATAAGAAGAATCTACTTTTTTTTTTGTGCACGGAGTTACTTGAAAGATTTACTGCTGATCATCACGAAAAATTGCATTGTTCCTATCCTTCCCGAAAATTGTGAGGAAGACATACCCTCGACAACACACCTGCGGTTCTAATGGTACCTGATTACGACGCAGCCCCGGTGGACTGCTGCATTCAACATAGTTTTCACCTAGGTGGACTTAGGTAGCGGTTCGACACCCAACATAGCACCAGCTCGCTTGGAGCATGTCTGGCGAGGTTTGCCCCACTGGGTGCTGCTGAGCGCGTGGCGGCGGTACTTCGATGAACTATTCCTGTGGCATCAGCCACCAGCTGGCCAGTAGGCTGGCCGCCTGGGTTTCGCGTACTCATCACACCATATCCTGCAGCCTGCATGAACCATGGGAGTTTTGTGATGTGTGATCACGTGTGCACCCCATACATGGACATGTTACTGTTTCAAACCAAATGATTGGACTCTACCCCTATAACGGGAAATACTTACCCTC
Organism: Dryococelus australis; assembly: GCA_029891345.1. Lineage (NCBI taxonomy): Eukaryota > Metazoa > Arthropoda > Insecta > Phasmatodea > Phasmatidae > Dryococelus > Dryococelus australis. Next base: position 117,921,432 of record CM057000.1, on the reverse strand, counting down.
GACAGATATTTCCTACAAAGGCAATCTATTTTTCTCTTGGCCTGTGGTATTTGAATACCCCTTCCAGAGGAATTGTTTGAGATTTATATTTAGGGTGGGTGCAATCTATGGATCGGTGTAGGATTACCACTGCGCCAGAAGATCACCCAGACATTAAGTAGTGGTTTCATCAATTAAGAAAAAAAATTAACATAGACCTACCGGAAAATTGGAGCAGGCACATTTGGTGTCCTGGTTTAGGAGTCAGGCACCGTGATGGCGAGGCAAGTTTTAATAAATGTTAAGAATATTTCAGATCACTAGAGAAGTAAAACATTGAGCAATTTTACAATGAAGTTTTAAAATAATTGTCGATAATACGCAACACAAAGTACAATTTTAATGGGAGTTTTTTTCATCAGAAGTACATCATTTACGTGGCAGCTGAAAGCACATCCAACCATAATATGTTAAAGATAGGTTTTTCTTGAATTTCAATCTTTGCTTGATTTTTTGAACAAATTTGGAAGCATGATGTGTTGGCCTCGTAGGGAGTCCGTTCGGCCATGATTTTTCCTATAGATTTTCTTAAAGAAATAGAATTTATTTCGGGTATCATAAAAACCATGTAATTGATGGTTGGTTTATGGTTATCCAAAATAATGATTACATATATCTCAGGCAAGACAAATAATTAATGTCTTTGTCATATTTTAAACGAAACTTAATACCATCATTAAATTTGGCCATTAGTAAAATTTATATCGGTCAGCAAGAATAATAAATATTTTGCGTAATCCCTGACCGTGTGGTCAGAGAAGAGAAGATATCTGATAGTGGTAGTACAGTATCAGCTTTTCCCCACTTATACATTTTTTTTTACCTAAATTCATGTTTATTAAGCACTGTAAACTAAATGATTCTAAAGTAAAAATGGAAAATTCTGTTAGCACTGTTGGATAAGTGGAGAATCGCCTTTGGGCGGATTGCTTTAATTCTTTACTATAGATTTTCCTATTAATCAACATAAAGGCTTACAGGCCCATATTTTGGTCCAAGTAAAAATTAAATGTTATCTAAAGTCTTAGGAAAATTGTTCTTAAATATACTTTTGTAAAAAATAATTTTACATGTTTTAAGATATATTTTGCTTATTGTTGCGAAGAAATAATTGTACATTACATGAAACAATCAAAAGATACTTGTAGTGCAAACAAACATGAAAGAAAGTATGAGAAAAATTTTATTAATTAATAGTCCCGAAACAACTGATGATTTTTACTTTTGGTATATTAACAATTAACCGTATTTACATAGAAAAGCGGCAATTAATATTCTGACTCCACGAGGTAAACATCGATTTGTGATCGCTCTCTCGCTATAGCACAAAGATGAATTGCGAAAACGAAGGTCTGCCTTTGACATCAACTAACATGGAACCACGACCTGTACCATCGCTAACTGGTTGTCTCCAGTGTCGATTCTGCGATCGAGTATTCACCTATGGTCAAAATGCTCGACGACATGAGAGAACGGCCTATACGAAGAGACCTTTTCGGACTGTGAAGCATTACGACAATGGTCACATGCAGCTTTTGCAAGATGATACACTGCAGGAAGATAGTCAGATATGCAAGGGGTCGTCTACTGGTAACCAGCAAGTGATGTCATCAATACCTTCTCCTACAGAGATGGGTACACTTTCCGAAGACGATAATTGCGCCACAGTTAATGCTAAAGTCGGAATGAGTGCAGTACAGTCGGTTTGTGGGGAACGTAAACGTGCAAGGTGTTCGTGTGAAGTTGACGAACTTCTAAATAAACGAACATTAGCACTAAATACTGATGAGCACACAACTCATGCCACACAAAAAAGTATACTTGATATTGCGGATGCTGGAAGAAGTGAAGAAGAACATGAATATAGTATTGATGATGATGACTAAGGCAGTGATAGAGTTGAAGACGATAATTAATACCTCGCGGTCCTGCACATTTCCCAAACGAGTTTTCTTCGACAAGCGATGTGAATTAGTCAGAAGACATCGAGTATACTGACGATATGTTTACCGAAGATCCCAACAAACTTGTAGACAGACTAAAATATTTGCTTGGTAGGCAACAACGTGGGGAATACTCGGCCATGAAAGATATTTTTTTATACATAAGAGCACATAAGGACCGAGGTAACATCAGCTTATGTTATGAAAAGCTTTCTTTTGAAAATATCATTACAAAATAATATTAAATTATTATAATAAAATTAATGTTTTTTCCTAAATTTTTTTGTGTGTCGTATCCTTTTATCCCTCAAAACTTTAAAGTGATGTCATGAGCACTCACTTATAAACTCCAAGGAGTGTAAATATAATGATAAAGAATATAGTATAAAAATGTACGGATAGTTGCTTGAATACACAAACATTAATTCTGTCGACATGAACGAATTTTGGAGACAGTAGGTAAATCATTTTTTCTTATATTTATGGGTAGAGACACCCAACAAGACCATTGATTTCTAGCGACTGATGAGGATTGGTGAGGATTGATGGTGGATTGGTGGTGCCGGATTTGTGGAGGCTTGGTGCCAGAGAAGAGCATGAATGATTATCGCCCTATCTGCCCTCGTACATGCCAAGACTCCAGGGACCTGGCAGTACAGACATTTAAATTTAACACTTATTAAGCCTATAAAATTCTGATTCATACCATAATTATAACATATACGTTCATTTTGCCTCTGTTTATATGACGGGTCTGTTTAGTCACATAAATATACGATGTCAAGGTCACCTGCATCTAATATGGTTGTAGTGGCCTGTAACGTAATAAGTTTGCTGACATTTATGTACTTTTTCTCGTGCTCTTCTTTTCAAGGTCATTTAAGGTCACGGGGTCAAGGTCATGATAATCTGTATCTAAAACGGACGTGGTAGATTGTAATGTAATAGGCTTGTTGTATATGCTATTTTTTCCAGTTCATATTTTCAATGTAATTCAAGGTCATGGGGCCAAGGATGAGGTAGAGTACATCTATTATGGTGGTTGTAGTCTGTAATGTATTATTCTTGTTGAATTTTATGTACTTTTTCTTTATTTTCGTTTTCAAGGTCATGGGGTAAGGGCGAGATAGCCTGCATCTAATATGGTGGTAGTCTTTTACGTATTATGCCTGCTAACTTTTTTTATATTTTTGCGTGTGTGTGTTTAAATGTTTTTCTTATTTCTCCTCGAATTTCAAATGACATAGTAAGTATATTTTTATAAATTACAATTTTTAACTCGAGATCTGTCAACTCGTTGATATACACTTGCAAGCTGTGACGTAATCTGTGATACAGTATTCCCATATTGTGCAGGTAAAGTATTGTGGACGAAATTCCATCACAAAGATTTACGTCAACATTTTCACTCAAGTATCCGTGGTTTAGGCCTATACCGTGGTTGCGGATTCGCGACGTTCAGTATATATTAAATTTTATGTCATGTGGTGTCTTCGGAGAACAGTCTGGATTCAGGTCCAGTTTTTAACCCTGGATTTGTGTCTTTTTTTTTTTTGCTTACGTCGTGAGGACTTTAAAAGTAGCTCTTATGGACTGTGTAAGTCTATTTGTACGCATATCCTCCTCCCTCTCCTAAACAAATATAAGTTTTGAAAAAGTTTACTTAAATACACTAGGCTAACTTCTCTGCACACTTAATCCCGAGTGATGAGCTACAATTTTATAGTTGTCAATCATGAAATGGCAATCCTTTTCAAAATGGCTGCCTTATGAATTGTTTGATATATCATATCTATAAAACATTTTTACTGATTCAAACTAAACTTTGTGTACTATCCGTACCTCACGAGTGTTAGTTTGATACACTATAACATCCTTAAATTCGCATTTTGAAATAGCGCTACCTCGAAAAAATTAAAGTATTTTCTGTATTTCAAATTTGAAATTGAAAAAAAAAAAGAAAGGTACGTAAAATTTTACAAAATATAATTAATCACACATTTTCACAGTAGCGGAAATACAAATACTTCAACTACATACGTCATATCTAAAACTATTATACCTATTTGAACACCATTAAGTGACGTAGCATTTCTTTACGAGGATATTTCATAACGTTATTAAATGTCCCTGCAGAGCATCATTTTGGTGGACAGTGAAATATGAAAAAATCTATGCTGATTTATTGTAATCATAGGAACTATTTCTGTATTAACCACCAAATATTTATTAAAATAACAAGAGAAAGAACGTTATAATAATAAAATTATGAAATATCCTACATTTGTTTAAATTTGGCTACAACTATTATAAAGGAATTTTCAGATATAAAACAATGATGATAAAAACCAAATAAAATTTTAAGGCGTGGGAATTGTTCTTAAAATATAATACCAACCAACAATCCATGTAGTTGTGTATGCTGATGAAATGCTTCTAAAAGCAGAGTTAAAAACCCGACAAAATTTTGTTCATATCACAATTCATATTAATTTATGGAAACTTTCAAACCGCCAACGACAAAACTCCCTACAAGGAAGACAACGTGATACTAAAAGGACACTCAATTCAAAGATAGGTCACAATGTGGACAGATTTGAGCGGTTCTTAATATCGAGGCTTGGGAGCCGATGAGGGTGAATCGAAGAGAGTATGGAGCAGCGCCGAAAAGAAGGGCGGAGGAAACGGGATAACTCCAAGGAAACCCGCCCACCATCGGCGTCGTACGGCAACATTCCCACTTGCGAAAATCTGGGAGCGACACAGTCGGGAATCGAACACGATTCGTCTAGGTATGAGTCTGGTGGTAAACAATACGGTATCAGGTGTAAAGAAATAACTTCATGAATTAGAATGAAACGGTTATTGTAATCTACGACAAGTCTTTTGCAAATATGTGCTCTCGGCGGTTTATTTGTATTCAAAAATCTTTCTTAAAACATGATTTCGTACACGAGTATACAATAAAAAATTCATAAGAATATAAACTATTATCAAATATTATAACAATAAATTTGAACCATTAACATCGCAATTGAAAGAGCCCTTAATTCCTATGTAAGGTAGACATAATTCACTGGCCGGTACGAAGTAAAATAATAATACACTACCGGGTAAAAAAAGTATAATTAATATATGTAGATGAATAAATGTGTGTGTATATATATATATATATAGTTTTATATAAGTATATATTTTTTCTCTATGAAATTTAACGTCGTTTGATGATCAAATGATTCCCTTCTGTAACCTACTTAAAATACATTATAAAGCCATTGAAGGCTTCTTCATACTTTTAAAATCAAACCTTTAAAAAATCACCCCATATATGACGTGTTTAGTTATTTCCTAAATATTTCATGTATTTCTGGCGTTTTATAACTGTGTTAACATTAAATATCTTATCTTTCGTCAAATTGAAGATTTACCTACATTTTACTTATAAATAGTCAAATTTAATTTTTAATTAATACGAATAAAAACGGTGAGAAATTATGCGTGTTGTTAGCGCCTAGTAACAAACGGTACTTATTCAAAATATTATTGCAACTTAGTGCACAGGAATTTGCTGCATTGTCCTCTGGTGTAATTTTCTCGTCTTAGTTAAGCTTTGTTTGTTTGAGGCAGAGGATTATCCTGTGAAAAGAACTTTAACAGGGCTACAAGAAGGGAAATAAACCACAAATTGACTATAGGAAAAAATTAACTCCGGACGACAAATTGGCCGGAAACCCATAAAAAAATGAGCCTGTATCTCTCAATGTCCTCTATACCCGGGTAACGCTCTGCAGTTCCACTAATATAAGATAAAATTGAACACTGTATCACTGCAAAAGGGTTTAATCAAGTATTTACACAGATAAAGTCTGAGTCGAGAACTGACATAGATGAAACAGGAAGAGAAAATTTGAGCGATTACAAACACAAAGCTGCAAAGGAATCATTGGGGAAAAGAGTGAAGTGGAGAAATTTTGGCGGCTCTAATCAACGATTAGGGAAAAGAAGAATCAATAAAAAAAGTTATATAACCCCTTTGCTCACTCCCAAAGGGAAATATATACTTGATCATTGAAAAGGAATTAACGTTTTTACAACATAAATCCAGTAAAATTCAAGTTACCAGGAAAAAAAATTAGATATTTTTTGAGAAAGCAAACAAATGAAAAAATTCTAACCAAACAATCTTAAGGGAGAAGATTTTACCAAAGAAAAAGAAAATGACAACGAAGCATAGAAAAATACCTGGAAGTTGTTGCGTAACAGAAAGGCCTAAATAACAGAGATAGAATTATAAAATACTGATTCATAAATATGGAACGAATACTAACGCAACTAACATACAAAAGAAATCATTACTTATAAATTTGAGCTGACCGAAATACAGGACCACAACGAATTAGTTGATATTACCAGCTAAGAAATGGTGAATGTAATTTTAAAAAAATAGAAGAATTCCGGAAACTGTTGAAATACCTAATGAATTAACAAAATATGGGGCGATCTCCCACAATATTAGGGCAGGAGACCAAAAAAAAGAGATAGTTTGTAACATCACGGCATTAGAGAGGAAGACTCTTTAATCTTTTAACTCCTGTCTCACTGAAGATAACAGATGACACTTATGAAGATAACACTTATGAAGATAATAGAAGATATCAAGAAGTGCTATAAAGTCGTTACCAAACAAATAGACGCGGTTGCACTTTGCAGGCGTAGAAAGTTGCATATAGTGATTCCTGTTCAGTTTCATCCGGAAAAAAAAAGCAAATTGACATGGCAAGTTTCAATAAAAAAAATATCAGCCGCCATATCGAAAGAACCTTCCTTCAGCGAAAGTCTATAACAACGCCATCAGATGGAAAGCTCAGAATGCAATCAATATATTCAGCTTCTTCAAGGACGTAACATGGAAGGTCTGATATCTACAAGGAAAATATAGTACATGTATAATAAAAATATATATACACACACACTGATTTCCAAAAAAAAAAAAATTATCACCATAAACGAATCATGCGATTTCAACGAAGTTTGTCGCACAGTATTGTCATAGCGCGGTGTTCCATTTGCGATTAACACGGTTTACTTGCGTGGATGTGCAACTTAATGACATACATGACCGGCGCCTGCACCCACTTACCGTCACGATAAAAAGAGCAATTTCGAAAGCACTGCTTAAGATCTACTTCTAGACACGTTGTGTATTACTCCGCCTTATGTAAAATTAACATTGCCACGGGCCTGATCACTTTATTCATGAGTGGGTCAAATGAATTTGTGAATTATATGAAAAGTATATATATTACAAATATGGTCATTTTTTACTCTTCGATGAGTTAAAAAAAAAAGACAGCGAAAGAAATAAATCTAAGTTATCACAAATGGTTACCAAACACTTTATATTCGACGTTAAGATAATTAACTATTATCTATCCATCGTTACAAACATTACTGGGTTAATGTCACTCTGAACGCCTGTTAAAATATATGGGCGCAGGTACAGTAACATTTTTCTAAGGTTCAATGAATAAGTGCTCATTTTATCGTGCACAACCTATAATGAATTTACTTTGCAAATGAGTGTTTCAACACATTATAACATTAGTTCTAATATATGTCTGGAGCAGAAACTGACAAACAAAGCTCCTCGCGTAACTGATATTAACATCTTACGAGCTATAATTGGGAACCAAGGGTAGATGATGCGAAGAACAAAGAGGCAGTACAACTTGAAAACCAAAAACTACAATAATAAAGAAAACTGAGTGAAACATGTGAATGGGAGGAAGACCAGCAAGAAAAATGAACAATGGTTGGCAGCCATATAGTAATGACACACAGTAAGGTGAAGAATCACAGGCAAAATACTACTGTAGAAGAAGAAGAGAAAGATGTTGGTCCATGGAACAGGCCTACTTGTAATATTTGTACTTGTATCCTTAATCATATACTTTTTTTTTGGGAGGGGATATCTTTTTGGGATGTATGTAATCTGTTTACAACCATTGAATTTTTTTAAACTTAATCAGATCATATTATTCCCGTAACACCCTTCACCATCTGCCGCTTTGGGAGAAGGCGTCACTTGAAAAATTTTGGAATAGTGTGTTCACAGAAAGTTGGGCACTTTTCAAATCAACGTTTGAAACATGTAGCTGCCTCTATCTGCATATGTAGTATGCTAAGTAATTGGCGGTTAGGGATTGCACCACACGAATCCGTAATCAATACTAAGCAGAGTACATTCTTTGGTAAAAATGAATCAGCCTCTTTGTTTACGAGAAAAACGACACGAAATATTCATAAATCAGTGTACCAAATGTGAGGTATTCCTATTAGATAAATGTGAGTTGATGTTGCAATACTTAGCGATGAATCTGTCGTCGCTCGTAAGGCATACGGCAAGGGAACCAGCCAAGCTCAGTAATGCCAAAGACGTCATTGAGTTAAGATGCAGTGAACACTGGGACATGGCAATGGCCATGAGAACATCGGGAAGCCAAGCTCCGTGCATGCTGCACGCATCCAACGTGCAGAAAAGTACATTGCTATGGACGGATGATGAGCTTAACATGAAATACGGTAATTTTATCTTCTTTAAAGTTGTTTATTCTCGTGGACTAGTGGCCTTACGCCTTTCTACAAAATAATATTTTCTACTTAGATCTGATCACAGATTCGTTGGTGGAGTCCGTATCTGCTAATTACCTGTCATCATGTATGCAATCACTGTCATACTAGCAGTAAAGATGGTAACGACGAAGGGAAAGTAATTCCCTGACTTATCAATTAATTAAAAGTGTGAGGTAAATATTCGCGAATACTAAAATGATTCTAAGAATTTTGTCAGTACATCGAAACCAACAGAAGAGTCACTTGCCATGCTAGTTTTGGACAGTCAATCTCTTCACTAGAGAAGCTTTGATAGGATAAACACTGAATAAGAAACATGTCATCCATAATTTGTCCGACTCCTCAAATTGCACACTAACTCCTCCTACTAAACGAAATGTTCTTGGGACACGAAGAAACCAGGGCCGGGCTCGCGGAAACCGTGGTCTGAGCCACCATAGATGAAGTAGGTAACTGTACGAATTAGTATTTATGGTGCAATGTCGTCTTGAACTTCGACAAGTGATCGCTCGCACATCCCGACATGCAGTTGCAATAATGGTGAAAGTAAAATTAAAATATAAGACTTAATACTCAATACTTAAGTCTAAAAAGTCTGTAATGTATTATTACGATATTGGAAGGGAATGTTTATAATCATAATGATTGCGTGGGTGTTGTGAATTTAGATTAAGTTGGAAATTT